>VYXF01000838.1:0-47814 GCA_013397295.1 Polioptila caerulea
AAAACAACCAAAAAACCCCAACACACAGGTGGGCAGGAAGCAAATGTGTAGTGAGCGGCAAGAAGGGATGGCAGGTGCTGCGGGTCGTGTGAGTGTCGCTGGAGGGCACATTCTCAGCTTTTTGTGCTTGTTGCACCTTCTTGGGGCTGATGGCCTGCAGCAAAGCAGCCGTAAAAGCCGGCATTGTTTCAAAGTACTTACTCAGTCATGCTTGAAGGGTTTGTACATGTTNNNNACATGTTTGTTAGAGGTTGGAAGAAAAAAATGCGTCTGAAAAACATAAGGCAAGCCCTCAGGGTAGATGTACTCTGTGAGACAGTGTAATCTTGTCCTGCTGCTTACCAGCTTTGCACCTGGTTAACTCTAGGTCAGAATGAAACTATATAGTCAGAAGTGATTATTTGTGACCCCAGACAAGAACATGACCTTTCTATCTTTAGACTCCATTGAAATGGCAATACCCTGATTATGGAATATTTCTCAGCTAATTAGGAATGCAGGCTCTACAGGTCACTGGGAGTTCACACTATTCCCTTGGCATAAGCAGATGTGTTCAAGATAAACTTGTACTAAACACATCAACAGCTCCACACTATCTCATGCGCACTGGGTAAAAAAAAAAAAAAAAAAAAAAAAAAAAAAAAAAAAAAAAAAAAAAAAAAAAACGGCATCTCACCAAAGCCGAAGGAGCCAGATGACTCCAGGATCTGGATATTAATTTATGAACATTAAGTAAATAATTGCCTTTTGGGTAGCGGCTCCTGGGCTCTACAGCACATGGCTGCCAATATGTAAGCAGGACTTTCTGGAGAGGTGCAAATTTGAGGCCAGGAAGATATGCTGCACGACCTGTAATTCCTGCAGAGCTGTGCAGGATTCATGCAGGGCAAACGTGGGCATCTGTGCTGTGCTCCCAGGCTGGAGGAGTTAGGGAGCACAGTACACAGGCACTTGGGTAACCATCATCACAAGAGCCTGCACAAACCTGGCACAGCAACATCTTCATTTCTGTTTCTACCTGCCCTCTATTTTTGTCTTTTTCTTCACTCTATTTCAGACCCACTACAGGCTTCCTGATCGCCTCCCTGCTAGCCAAATTCTACATTCCTGTTTATATCTCCTTCATCTTTCTTTGCATACCTTAAGCAAACCTTCACATCTTCTCTAAACTTTATTCTCTACTGCTCTGCCTGATCTATTTTCCCTTTTTTTCATTCAGATGGATGCCATATTCCAGTTGCAGTTTGTCCAGGATTCTCTTCTACTCATTGTTCTTGCTATAATTTCCCCTCCTATAGCAAAGGACTGCTTTCCAAAGAGAACTGATCATGTCTCCTGGTGAACTTACCTGCCTCTGTCCTCCCATTAATCTTCTCTGTACCAACAGCTGTGATTCAGCTGGCAAGCACCACACACTCATCAAATACATGCTCAAGGGATGAGAGTCCTGCTGGCACTGTCGTGCCAGCAGAGAAGCTGTGTGACAACCTCTCTTTCTCTGAGCAGCCGCTATGGCTGTACTGTCTCACAACGACACTCTTACTTTCCCAAAACATAGCAAGTATTTTATTTTGTTGGCCAAGCAGGAGAGCTGAGTCTTTCTCATGCTCATGGCTAATAACTCTTCATGTGACAGGTCATGATGGCAGAGGCATCTGCTTTGTTCTTTGGGAAGCAATTGAATTTCATCTGCTGTATTACGGAGTGCCGTTCAACAAGGTAGCTGATGTCGGAGTTGCTGTCCTGGCCATTTTCCGGGAGGATGATGTACTGCGTAGCCTGCACAATGAACACTGTAAGCACACGCCTTGCATGGTTTTAGCCTGCAGGACACTGAAGCGTTTGCAGCTGATAGAGACGCGGGGTAGCATCAGCGATCCTTCAAGTGCTGAGCTGGGATTTTGTCCGCACTGCCGCACCGCCTTTTCGCACGAAAAGAGGTGATAAATATCGGCCCTTTATGTGCCTCTGCCTGGAGATTCATGGGTGAATCCTCCCCTCTTGTTTGTGGCACTAGTGAGCAGAGATAAGCAGGGGGATACATGAGAAGCCCGCTAGGGGTAAGGGACATACCCAAAGCCAGTGCTAGTTGTGTGCGGTGGGCACCGTGCCTGTGAAGTGGGAAAGGAGTTGCCATCATTAACGCTGGAATTAACGTTCCTGCTTGAGCCATAAAGAAACCAGGACCATATCTTTGTGTGTCACAACAATCCCAATGCTCCTGGTGGAGCTGGGAAAGCTGGCAGGAGAACGTAGGGGACTGCAAAAAGCCATGCACTGCTGCCAGAGTTGAGCTCAAGGAGGTTTGTACAGGATGGTCAGCCCAGGATGGATACATGCACTGCCCTTTCCCGTGCAGGAAAATCAGGTTCTTCTGTCACTACACCCCTTCCTCAATCCAGCAGATACATCTGCACACAGCTGGTTGGGAGACAGGAGGCTCAGACAGGGACTTGCTGTGGTACCTGTATTTTCCTTCTTATTAGCAGAAGCACCATCTCTGATTTCTGTTTTATTGCCTTGACTTCCTTAATGCTATTGCTTGCACGGGCAATAACATTCTAATGCAAGCAGTATTAAGGCACTGCAGTAAATAGGGGCATTTTTAACTCTGAGACATTTTTCTCTCTTCTCTAGGACAGTTTATGTATTGTTCAAAACTGAAAGACTGAAAAGACAGTAGGAAAACAATTTCTCAGTGGCACCTGTGATGTCTGTTAAAAATGAGTGGGCTACTGAAAGGGAAACATCTCATCTGCCATGTAAAAGAAATTCAAATATATCAGCCTCTGAAAAATATGGCCCGGGCACTGAACAGGTCTTATTCTATATCCTCAGATGCTTACACAATACAATGTAGGGACAGGGCTTTTTCCAATTGTTTTATCTACATACGCTATCTCTTTAAACATAAACAAATACCTTTCTGCAGAAGAGTGTGCCTTTCCTTCTTTACTGTCAGCAAAGATAGAGAATTTTGACTGGTGAAGTCATTCGGGGGGAGGGACTCCAGAATGTGTCGTGATGTCCTCCTCACAGTGATAGGTGGCTCCTAAGCACCCTCAAAGTTGCCTGTTCTCCAGGCTGAGAAAGTGCGGTCCCTCAGCACATCCTCACGGAGCCATAAAAATTTTGCTGGCACTCTGAGTTTCTTCCCATTTACTGGTGCATTTCCTACGTATCAAGGAGCTCAACACTGGATGCAGTGACCAATGGGGTCTCGTGAGTAAAGAGGGATAATCCCTTGCCTTCAGCTCCCAGCAGGGAGACACTCACCGCTGTCACCTGCATCACATGGAAATATATTTCCACAATATATGCAAGTAGCAGGCAGATAGATAATGATGTCCCAGTGACTTGTTTGTTCCAGTTGTGTCCTCAATGGATTTCCACTTCTCAATGCCTCTACATATTTTTGGGGTGAAAGCATAACTGTTTTCTTCCAGTGTCATGTTGGCCTATGGAAGTCTGACATCACTGGTCTCCTCTGACACAAAAGGAAACCGTCTATAAAATATCCCTCCTTTTTGATAATAATAGTCTTAAATAGACTTTGGTAACACAGCAGTAGAGTAAGTTACAATATTTAATATAATTTACCTTTCATAGTGGACCTGTGAGACAGAAAACTGGTTTAATTTTGAATTTATAAATATGTAAATGAGGCATGGAGAAACTAATAGATTTATAGATAGAAAGGCTGTCACAGAATAGAAGCCTGAATCTAATCTGCTCAGCTATAATGCTCTGTGTTCTGGCTACTTCTTCTTTTCTGCTTCTATTTTGGTGTCATGTTGCCTTCATGGATGAGATGACTTGTATCACTGCACTCTGTCGAAATGTGCAGCAAGATGCAATCTGATCCCACACACCCATGGAAGTGGGAAAAAACTTGGGTTAATCTACCAGCTCATCAAAACGGAGAGCCCCAAGGGATGCTGAACTTTGTCATCTCCTTTTTTTCTTACGCTGCCTTGAAATGAGCTGATTTTTCATGCTATAAAATGACAATACAAAAGAATGCAGAAAATTAATTCTTCAAATGCTCATCAAGGAGTAGTAGTGAAATAAACACAATCTTCCTTTTATCTATTCTGCTTTTCTGTTTGGTTTTGGCACTGATCTTCTCTGTCCCTCTTTGCCTTGTTTCAGGGCACAGATCATACATGGATGTCTCCAGCTCCCACTTCCTATTTCATTAAAAAAAAGGAATATGAAAGGTGTGCAGAAGCCCTGGAGGGAAGTGACACAAACCCAGATGTTGTACAATCTATGTCCCAGCTGCAATGAGCCTGCATGTGGCAGCTGCTTCTGCACAGCCATCAACAACAGCAGCTGGAGGGGCTCTGCTGTTAATGGCTCATCCCCCAGGAAGGAGCTAGTGTGAGGAAAAACAGCAGGCTTTATGTACAAGATATCACATTGCTACGCTTTATGTTTCGGTTTTGTTATAAAACAAGCAAGAACCTAGAGAAAAAGAAAGCAAAATTAGATATGGTCCCTTGCCCTAAAAGTGCCATGAGATATTACTCCCTGCCCCCAAGGTATTTGTTACTGTATGAACTATTCTGAATACCTATCATAAGGCAGAAACAAATAAAAGTGGTCTAAAAGCAAAATGAAAATGAAAAAAGAATCACGATCTTTAAAGCCTGTCCAGTGAATGCATATTTCTATTGGGACTTTTTCTCATCCTCAAAGAAAAAGGCATATTTTAGGACAAATAAAACAAAATAGAGGTTTACATCCTCACTAAAGAAAAAGTAGTTTCCACCTTCGTTGTCACTGTGTTTTGATGTATGTTTAGTTGTGTTATATCCTAGGATCATCTAATTTCCATATAAAGTGCAGCTACTTTCAATTTTACTATATAGTGTTCAGGGGAGACTTTGATTTGTGTGCCCTAGGGTAGACCTGAGAAATGCATAATTTTCTTTAAGTCCCTTCTGTCATGCACCATCAGTAAATTCCTGGACAGATTACAACATGGATGTTTAGTCAGAGGTCTGCACTCCCACGGAGGAGAGTGGGAGGGGTAATAATAAATGTGTGGACCGAAGTGGAAAAAAAAGGTAAAAGAAAAGAGAGGAAGAGAGAGAGAAATTCCATTAAGAAAGGTTACTGAATCAAGAAGAATTTATCAAAAGTAGACTGGTGAGAGTGGCTCTTGAATTTTTATGAATTTGTGGGGCACACTAGTCAGTCTGCTTTGGACTGTAATTTCAGGTAATAGCAGAATTGGGACCACTAGGGCATAGTCTGTCACTGTTTCTAATCTCCACTGCTCTGGAACAACAGTTACACATCAATTCAATTAATCACCAGTGATAACAAAAGTTGTTTTTTTCCCACTTTAGAATTTTTTTTTTTAAATTTTTTTTTTTAGTGCAGAACTTTATCAGACACAATTTCTTTTTCCCTTGCGAAGAAAATCTTATGAAGTTCATTTATACAGAGAGCATAAATCCTATCTCCTACTGTTTTCCCCTGTAACCTAACATGAAATATGGCTTATGGCTCAACTAATTCTCAACATTTAGTGCGAACTGATGAAAGCAGTTCATCACTCACAGAGATGCACCAGGCATGCAGCAGCACATACAGACCAGGAAAGGTGCATACAGCAGCATCATGGCATGACACATACAGTCTCATATATACCAAAGCAGCCAGGTATCTTCATGATGTTCTTGGGGATAAATACCATTAAAAACTGAGTGCTTCCCATTTTACAGCAGCACTGTCTCTCTTCCTTGTCACTCTTCCCCCTCCCCAGATTTATCTGCTTCTCTTAATGACTCCTTTTTTCAATTTGTGTCTCTCTCTGACAGATAATACTTTGTCTCCTTGTTCTCCTGGCTTGGTGTGTGTCTTGCCTTGTTTGCTGCTCATTATTTGCACTATTTATTTGTAGGACGTAGATATAAGAACTTGCCCATAATAATTTCAACAATTCCACTTCTAAACAAGTCATTCTGCTGCCACATATAATCCTGACAACTCATTATCCCCCAGCCCAAGTAGGTCTGGCTATTGAATATTAGCTGCGACATCAGCCTCTTTCCCTTGCCTCATACACTTTAATTCACTATTAAATTTCCCTTGCCAGGTTTTACCCTCAATTGCATCACTGCAATGGGAAGGGAAGGAAAGGAGCACAGCAATAAGGCAGGGATGCCCAGCTCTTCCTGACTCCCCAAATACTACTTTTCCTGTTGAGAACACTTGAAACTGTACTTCCAACTTGTGACATATACATTTTTAGAGCCAACATTTACAATATCTCCTATCTAAAGCCTAAAAGATAACATTTGCCAGCCTGCAAGCAGGCAGGTGTGATGACCCCCCCTTAATGGAAGGGTAAACTGAGGCATAGGGTGAGGGTATGAACTTGCCAGAGGAAGTCAGCCCTGCACCTTAGATCATTATTTGCAGCTGTGCTGTCATGGAGCTGTCATGGTGGATGAATGAGACAAACCTCTGTTGAGACACAGATGCACCCCAGCGCCACAGCCCTGGTGCCAGCCAGTGGTCCCAGCAGAGTGGGCAGTGCACTGTTTTATACTGTCCAGGGGCTGCCCTAGAGAAGTGATTAGGAGCAGAGCAGAGTGATGGCTCCAGGGACCCCCAGTCACTCCAAAGGATGGGGAAGTTTTCTTGCTGTTGCATGCAGGAGTATCTTGTCTTAAAAGATGAGACAGGGGATGGTCTCCATGGCAAACAGGAGTATCTTGCTATGTTCCAAGAGACAGGAAAGTCAGACATTTAGTGAGGCAGATGAGGACCTAACCACATCTTTCATAGAAAGGCAGGAAGACTCATGTACACTTCCTGTGTTCAGTGTGAAAGGAAAAGGTTGAATATGAAGTTTACTGGGCAGCAAATAGGTCTGTCCTGTATCCCCCTCTCTCCTTCAGTCAGGAAAGAACAGGTCTATTTCTAGTCACAGAGACCCAACTAACCAGAATGTTTCTTCTTGCAAAGTGAAGGAAAGTGAAAATTTCACAGCCTGATTTCTCTCAGATGGTTTTTGTAAGAGTCAAGCGTGCGTTTGAAGCTGAGCATTCGTATATAGCTCAGACGATGAATCAGAGTTTTGGGTCTGGTTCCTCTGCAGAGACAGCAGCCCCAGTGATGACCAAGGTGGTGGCTCTTGCATCACCTCCTCAAAGTGACAAATGTCTCTGACTCAGTGTTTGTGCCAGGCCGTACAGCACCACCTGGCTCAGCCTTTCAGGTACTGTCACAGCACAAACAATGGAAAGAGGCTCTGATTTTTGGACACTCAGTGGAGCCATCAGGTAAGTTCAGCTACCACTGCCCTAAGATGGCTGGGGAGGTCCCAGGCAGGTGTTGTGCACTCCAACACAAAAAAAACATTCAGTGCACAGCAAACTGCTCCCATTGTAGCACTGACCTGTATCTCCCCTCCATATCAGGCATTCACTCTCCTGCCCAGTGTAAAGGACATGCTGTTTGTTCACCATTCCACACCACCTCCAAAAGTGCAGTCTGCACAAGCAGAGGTGGCACATAGACCATTTCCAGTGCATCACTGTTGAGTGACCTCTGCAGCAATGCCCAAGATGACAGGAAACCTCAACACTTCTGACATGCCAGTTCTGTGCAATCCTGAGCAAGGTAAGGCAAGCTTCAGGCTTGCTCCAGCCTGTCCCTCAGCACAGACAGGGAGCAACTTACAGCTGGAAAGGTGGGAAATAGCTACAATGCCAGTGAGTGTCTTACCTCTGTTAGGACCCAAGTTCCACCATGAACAGTACATATGTAATTAGCATGATCTTTCCCAGACGGGCCCTGCAGGGATTAGTTCCTTCCATCTAAGCAGAAGCTGCAGTTACCCAGCTCCACGGCAGTCACTACCTCAGCCTTCACTATCTTGCATGTACCTCTTGGTGGCTTCAAGAGCCTTTGCAGCTCTGACAGCCCGTACCATGCAGGGCTCAACTAGTATTCTACAGAAGCTGCAAGAGCCTGCTCCAAACAGTGTCCAGGCAGATGGATCTCAGGAGAAAAGAGGTGGTATTTGCTCTACAGTTTGGAGCCATTGAGGCATCCATGCCAAGACACATGGCTATGGACAGTACTGCCTATTTGGAGATAAGGCTGTTTGCTTTGGGAGAGCGGATGCAGATAGCTTTAGGAGACCTGTTCACACCCCTTTTATACTTTTGAGTTCTGTTTGTTGGCTGCTTTTGGGTGTGAATGCTTAGGTCTGAGAAGACCTGCTCCGAGTGAAGAAATATTCTCAGCTCTTTTGCAGTGATTCAGTTCCCAGCTGATGCCTCTAGGATGGGATGGTCTGGGGGCACAATAAAACTGATAGCTTGAACAACTGAGCAAGGAGGTATGCACAGTCAAAATGCTCTGAGGACAGTAATGTCTGTCCATGCTTTTCTGCTTCTTGTCTCTCTTAATCTTCTTGTACCATAGGGCTTCTTTTTTTTTTTTCCCCTCTAATCACCTTCCTAAGCTGTGCCAACTGACTGCAATTTTCTCCATATCTTCCCTCAAATTCATAAACCATGTTTTCCTAGGTCTCTCTTGTTGTTTCTTTTGCATGACCCTTACAGAAAATTTATGCAACAAGAAAGGGCTCTACTCAGTAAAAGAGCTGCTCACAGCAAAGGGCTGAGAGTCAGAAGGCCTTAGGTGGTCAGTGACCAGCTTCACATAAAAGCCAAAGAGGGATATTAAGCAAAGGAAAGAGCAGCAGTGACAGCTGCCTGACATGACTGTAGCAGGTCTAGGTACAGAGTGGGGGCTGTGGCTGATCATCAGGCAGGCTGAGAGCATTTCACTGCGAGCTGCCGCTGCCGCTCCCGGGCCCAGCCTCTCCTCTCCCACAGCAGCACTGCTTTGTCTCACCCTCCACTTATTCTGTGGGGTGAGCTGGCCTGTGTCCCCAGCCCAGAGGGACAGGGCTCATCACACCACCAAGACACATCCCCGGCTCTGCACACCCCCAAGGCTGACCACACGTACCTTTCACAACCCGAAGTTTTTTGATATTTTTGCTCTTGTCAAGTCAACAAAGCATATTTTTATGAAAGGGTCAGAACAGTGCTGATGAACACCCTTTACCACCCCTCTGCATATTTAGCTTGCTGTATCTCTTGGTGATATGCCTCTGTCTTACCTCTGTGAAAGTGGTTTCACTAACCTTTACGTCTGATTGAATCTCTCGTCTCTTGAAATTGCTTACTGCCTCTGCCTTCCCCATGTCCCATCCCTGCCCAAGGGCTGGGCTTCACAGAGTCCTAGAGTTTCTTATGATATTTAAGAGAAACCTATAGAAAGGAATGGAAGAAATATAAGTACAGTGATGACCCAACACTCTGGGACAGTAATTAATAATCTAGATTGATCTGGATTAATTAGGGGGGCTGTTGGGAAGGAATGAAATATGACAATAGGCTCAGCACAGTTAGGATAGTTGCAGATGCAAATACTAAACAGGGTATCCATGAGTGGACAAGAATAGTTCAGGGAAAGAAGTGGAGTAATCAGTCATGAAGAAATAAACATGAGTAGTTAATGAAAAGCCATAATTAAGAAAAGGCAAATACTCTCTTGAGATGTATGATAAGGAAAATAGTATGAAAAATACTACCCAGAGTGTTCTGTCAGAGCAGCTACCATCAGCTGAGATGCAGCTGCTAACAGTGCTGGGTTGGTACCTCTGGAAGGTGAGGACAAGCATTCATCTTCAGTCTGAGAAACAATACTCAAGGGCTCCCTTTCCTCCCTGGACCAGCAAAGCCTCTGTTTGTTAACAAACACACACACAGTGCAAGGTCAGTCAATTTTCTGGCTGTTTCAGGGGCTGAAAGAGCAGGATGAGCTTAAACCTTCCTTTCTGGATCAGATGGCAGTTTTCACATCTTTATATTTGATGTTCATTTTTAAAATCTCTTGTTAGTACACAGTGGGGTGAGTCCTAAAGCTCTAGCAAACACATGTGTGGATGAAGAGTTTATCTCCCGCTCACAGCATGCTCTTGTACACACTGTAGAAATTATGCACAATGGTTACCAATGCAAAAGGAGATGTGACTTTGATGAAATGCAGGTGAGAGTCTGCTGAGCTGCAACCAGACAGCATCTAATGACTAAAATCACATGGTGACTTCCTCAGTTTTCCTGAAATTGCTACTTCCAGTAGCTCCCACACTGTATGGCCAGCAGCATGAGGAGAGACGGGAGGACAGCTGGCAGTAGACAGGATGTCAAGCCTCTGAAGATAGCTGATGGCTGGGGGAATTACAATACTCAAAGGTGGGATGTCCAAAGGTCATTGTAGGTGCTTGCCTGCCTTATTGCTTTTGGAAATTTTGTTCACCCACAGGAAAAGCAACCCCCCCTGGGCTACCCAAGTCAGCACTCTGTGCTGGTGGAAGACTGACCCACAGCAGGCAGAAAAATGTGACTCAAAGAGAATATAGCTGCCAAACCCCCAAAATGATGAGGTTATTCTGAAATGCAAATCACCTAAGCTAAAATAAAAGCAGAATATGTTATAGAGAATGGGTAACTGGCAAGACAGGCACTGGCTGTGTTCTAAACATGAATAGACAAGGTAGTCTCAGAATGCAACAGCAATGGAAATGCCAGCAAACACAATGAGTGGAGCATGAGTCTGCTCTGGTTCTTAAGAATGTCAATGGAAAACTATTGCTGCCATCAGAGGGGATGAGTACATTTCCTGGATGTAACTACACTGAGCTATGAATCCCTTACGCTTTTCCTTCATGGTGGAAACATGAAGCCCTGTTCTCTGGGGACCCTACACTGGTCTGACTGGGTCTTTACCACCCACCCATCACTTGCACTGGAACTGGGAGAGCACTGGGGCACAGTGATAAAGAGGAAGGGCAAGGATGCCTCAAACCATCTTGCAGGGAGGCCCGTAGGGCTGATTTTACTTGGTCTCTTCCTTCCCCCTATGTTTGCCATGTCAGGGGACCACCCTCTGAGGAGACTGATGGATTGTATGTTGGGATAGGGGATGAAATGAGGAGAAAAATATTCAGTGCTCAGGAGAAGAGGAAAATTATGAGGAAGACAAGGTGACTATCTACCTACCCAACTTCCTTAATCTTATGGAGGCAAGAAGTTTAAAAGCAATGTTCCCTCTGTTTCCTCACCTACTGGTCTTTGAAGTGAGCTCTGGCCTGAGTTCCCTAAATTCTACAAGGAAAGGGGAAGGAATAGGGGTTGTCTTATCTCAGGAAAAATATCCATGCTGATAACTGTCTGACTTCCCTTTGATGTACTGATACTTGAATCTCTAAGTACCACCACAGTAAAACTGGACATGCTTGGCTCTATGCCCATTTTAATGCCTTGGTTTTCCTGAAGCTGTGGAGGGCCTTCTATGAACAAAAATTTGCTGCTAGTAGACAGGAGGTTGGTCCTGTCCTCCCTGTCCCAGCTGGGCTACAGCAGCTGACATTGCCATTGTAGTAGTGGCTTTTTCCTCTTTGGATATAATGAGTCCCTACCCTCTCTGACACACAGGAGAGAAAACTCAAGTAAGTGTTTGCACAGCTAGAAAGCAAATATGATTCATTATTGATATAGACCTGTTAAAAGTGTGTTGCACTTTAGAGACTTTAACTGATTGACAGGTCCCTGACCTAAGGAGATTTCTTCCTATGTTTAAACATCACAGGACAGGTAAGCATTGCAAACAAAGGAAGGGTTGGATGGAAGAGGTTGAAGGGCCACAAAATTAATATTACATGCTAGCATGGTTCGTTACACAGAAGTCTTAGACACACTGAAACTTTGCTGACACTAGGAAGTCTGTAAGGTTCAGAAAAGAATTTGGTGTTTTACTCTTATGAGTAAATTTGAGTGGTTTCTAGGGAGCTTGCCTGACTCCAAAACCTTACTGAAACCTCTGGAAAAAGCAGCAATTTTCCATGAGGAGATGTTGAGTAAGTTCTTCTTTACGCAGCAGTAGTTATGGGCTCATGTGAAAATCAGGACACATAGTGTGGGGGTTTAATGCAAATATTTGAGGGCCTACTTTGGGACTGTGAATCAGAGGTAAAAAGATGACAAGAAATCCTCTAAGAAGTTATAGTCCGGAAACAGCAATCGAAGTAAACTGCTGCATGGCCTGGGGCCAAGGCTACAAGACAGGCAACCTCTTTGGGCAGTATTCTGGCTGAAAAAAGAGGTTTCAAATTTTGCTAAGGAAAATGCTGCCTGTGTTCTTGGTGTCTAAATAAAAAAAGTGCTTCAAAGAAATATCTGATCACAAAGTGATAAAAGGCACAGTGAAGCAGATCATCTGTAGCAAATACAAGTGCAGAAGCTGCAGGAATTAACTGAGGAGATATCCAGCTAGCAAGGTAATAAAGTCTGTCTGAAGTTACCACCACATTGCAGCCCCACCTAGGGCTCTTAATCATGCTTTAGCTCCAAATTCCCTATTATTCATATACAAAATCCTTTGAAATCTGACTTGAGCTCTTAGGCTTTCCATGGCTAAGGATATGGCTTACGGGTGATGGGATGCCTCAAACAACTGGCTTTGAAGTGGGGAAGCATCTCCCTGTCCATATCGTAGACTTTTTGTAATCGGTGGGGAAACATTGACTGTGATCCTTTCAGTTCTTTTAAACTCCTGCCTTGGAATGCATGAGCCAGACCCTGGAGGGGCTTTTCTTCTCTTCATACTGAGACCTGTGGGTGCTCAGCTCCAATGTACAATTAACCTTTGCTAATTTGCAGATCTCTCAGTCAAACAAGGCAAATCCCACTGGAGCTTGGCTGGTAGTGGCTAGGAAACCTTAGTGAAGCTGCTAAAGATAATGTCATGCACGGGGGTGCTCTCTTTCACCCCATTCTGTGCATTTTCTGCTCTCTTCTATTTAGTCTTCTGAGACATAGGCATGTTTTGTTTTCATAAGCACAAACCACTTTTATGCCAAAAACAAATTTACCTTTTATTTAGGTATCTGAATAGAATTGCACTAGATAATTGTGGTCCTGATTGCCCTCACAGGGAGTACAAATGTACAAAAGTCTTCTTTGCTTGTTTTGGTTCATTTTGGTTCATTTTTTCGTTTCTGCATGACTATATTATGGGGAAATACAGAGCCTACACAATATATGCAAACACAATTCATGGTCTGAACGAGAGAAATCACAGTTGGGTGACATTCTGTAATTCACCAAGAGGTCTGACACTGTGTTATGAAAAGACTCTTTTCTGTATTTTGGAAAACCTTTTTCCCAACAAACATTCAAGTACATTGTTTGATCAAGCAATAAAAACACTTTACTTTGTGTATTCTCTTCAAAGTAAGAGGTCAGAGAATAATAGTTCTCTCTGGTTTTAAAATGAATCCTTTAACAAATGCTTTTAGATGCAAAGATATGGTGAAAGGATTTTTCTTGGAGAATTTAACATTTTGCTGGAAGAAAAACCATGTCCATGGAGTCCAAGATGACAGATAATAGGACTTATTCTTTTGGTGTCACAGATGTGTATCCCACACAAATGTACTGCTCCCCTGTTCTTCAGCAGAATCACTCTTGAATCAAGGTCTGATGCAGTTGCTTTCAACTTCTCCACTCATTTCAATCGCCTCTGGATTAGACCTTCAGAGGATAAAGGAAGAAGTTGCTAAATCTATTTATTTGTATCCTTACCCCCCATTGCCTCAGTATGAAGAAAGGAGACTTGACACATGGTGGCAGAAACTCAGTACCTTATGCAGAGGGAATGAAACAAGCTGGGAGGAGGGTAAGACAGGTGTAGGGCAGCCAAAGCACTGTGGAGTTCACCAAATTCAGTCTCACTCACAGCTCAGTGACACTATGTGGGTGTGGGAGGAGACCTTGATCAAACTGGTACAGGATTCTCCTTTTCCTCACCTACATGTTCAACTCCTGAACATGATTGACACAAAATATTTTCTGATTTCAAGCACTGATTTACGTGCACCTCAAATACCTGGACATTTCTGTCAAAAGCAAAGAACCTTGTGCTTTGCTTCTTTTTCTTACCGAAAATTAAATTAGTGCTGGGATTCAGTTCTCCCAGATTTGCCACTGAAAAGACAAGTGCCTAGTTCTCCTGGATATCTTCATTTGCTACCAGGCAGAAATGGATACTTTCATAGGCCTGTCCATCCCACACATCTTCTATACCTCGTACAGGAACGTAAAGTACTTGTTGAGCTTTTAGGTGGGCAGTGGTGGGCAATATGAATTTGTCCTACAGGTAATATAAATATCTTCTACAAGGACATGGGTATTACAACATGCTTGATCAGGATTTTGTTTACTGTACACTGTTAGCCCCAAAACTGCATAGCAACATTATTTTCTGTCTTGGCTGTTCCTTTGAGAAAGATTAGATGCCTGGCTGCTTTCAAATTCATTTAAAAGTCTAGAACACAGCCAGATAGCACAACAGTCAATCATGACTGTTTTTATCAGGACCTCATCTGTTTCAGGATGTCAGTGGAAGTTCTGCTTAACCAACCAGGGTCGAAGTTGCTCTAGGCATGCCCCCCTCCCTCTGGCTATTATGTTGCTTTGCCAGCAGTTCCTGTATTCCATCTACGGTTTTAGGAATACCTTTTGCTGGAAGTTAGAAAAGTGAAAGCAAAATCTGGAAAGTGGAATTCAATAATAAGTTAATAAGGATAATAAGGCAATACTGTAGAAAGACCATTTGTCTGAATGAAAAGCTCTGGATAAGTATGGCCATGTTAGAAAAGGCAGCAGTCAAAATAATATAATAAGGAATTCTGTAAAGCTATGGGGTCAAAGTGGAGAACCAAGATGATATTTTTCTACCTGCAATTTTTAAGCATTTCTAATGACACTGGACTTTTGAAGGAGATGGGGGAAAACATATCTTTCAGGTGTGCCCATTTGGCAGACAGTAACTCAGCTGAGCTAAGCAAAATAGAGCTGACAAATGCCACTATCCTTGATGATAAGAGTTTTTCTCCTTTATTTTTAATGAATACATGAAGGATCCAAAATGTTTCCTACAGAAGACCATATCTGGAGATTTGCCAGAAAACTCAGGGTCACTGACTTAAGATGGAGTAAAATAGAACAACCTAAATTTTTAATGAGAAAGTAAGACTTAACAGAACACAGCTCCAACATGCCAAGCTAAGCTCTTTCCAAGGCTGGCCATCTTGAGGAGTTGCAGCCATGGGTTAAACCTCTCTGAGTCTTCAGGACTTGGTGGTACAGGCACAGCAGGACCATGAAACTTCAGCTTTGCCTGATCCAAAAGCTATTTTCACCCAAAAAAGTTGTTCCTTAAAGTGAAACCCAAGTCTGATTATTTTTTCCTCTTTGTATCTCTAAATGGAGATAAGCAATATATATTTTTTCCCCACTCAAATGAACAGCCATAGTTCTAGATTCCCTGTAGCATTTTAGGTAAATTTCCATTCCTTACTTTTTATGTAATACATACTCCTGGAAGGACCAAGTGGAGATAATCTAAATAAGTATCATGAATAATTTTGTGAAGACAAAGGTGATTAAAAAGCAAGTCTCAAGTGTTTGTGAACCTCAAACTAATTTCCACCTCACTGATGCTGATGCTGCACATTGCAATTCTGAGATGGCCTCTCATGTCTCCCTGATGTTATTGATTGGAGAAGGTGCTGAGATGAGAACCAGGCTCTGCATTTCACATTTTAAGGTCACTTTTAACAAATGAGCTCATGTCACACCAAGCTATCCTAGAGCATCTTACCATAATAAACATAATAATTAACAAGCCCTCTTGAGGCTTGCATAATAAGCAAGCCCTCTTGAGTAATTTTCAGGCATGGGGCAGTTGACCTTTTGTAAGAACTCCATACCTCTCTGCTAGCCCATCCCTGAGGGTCTGTCATGGCCATCTCTGCCCAGAGCACGGCTGAGAAACCTCCTCTTGTGCGTCTCCTCTTGTGCCCTGTTCTGCCTTGGGCTGCATCCACTTCCTGCTAGCCAGGCATCTCCAGGGTGTTGGGAAAAGGAGGGCACCGAGCCACCATCTGGAGCTGATCTCAAAGCTCATAAAGCTTCTCCACATGTGCAGGGTCTGGGTAAACACACGCGACCCTGCATGCAGACGGTGCAAAGCAGCAGGCATTTGGGAAAAGCCCAATAGCACCCAAGGAAAGCCAGGGTTTTTTTTAATTTCAATTAGTTTATAGGACCACATGCATTTTTGAAACGTCATAAAGGATGAGGTAATTTGCATTTAACTCAATTATTTTCTTGTGGGATTAACCAGAGCTCTTCAATTCAGATTACAAACTGTGTTTTCCTAAACAACCAGGACAGGTTGCATGTTAGTCACCAGTTTGCCTCTTGGATGTTTCAGCCTGGCTGGAAAAGGAGGGGGATTTGCACAGTAGTCCCATTGCAAAGGACATTGCCAGCATGTTGAGGGAGGAAGGTGATCCTTCCTCTCTGTGTAGCCCTGGTGAGATGCCTGGAGTGCTAGGTTCAGGTCTGGGCTCCTCAATACACGTGAGACATTGACATACTGGAGTGCAACTGGGAAGCATCTTTGTGTCCCTCTTCTGGACTCACTCCAGTGAATTCTGGAGAAAGAGAAGCATCTCACCAGCTGGGGAATTCCAGCTTATGCTACAGGGAGGGGGCAACCCAGACTGAACATAAATGCAGTTTTCTAGAGAGCATGGACCCTGGAAAGTTGCTTGGTGTCATGAACACAATCCACATTTCCCAGATGGATGATAAAGACAGAAAAATGACTTAAATGCCTAAGGAATTTAATTTTTTAGAGCTAGAGGGTTGTCTCTGTTGGGAGAATTCTACCCCTTCACACTTGGCCCCTCAGTGATGCTCGGGAGAGACTGGCTGGCAGCAAGAGCCCTGCTGCCTCTGCCATCCTGAAATGATGTCCTTCTTCCAATGCCAAGGTATTCCCAAGTTAGCAGTCATTCAGTTGGGCCTTCCTGGCAAATCAGAACCCCTGAGGTATCCCAAAGCTGCAATGGCTATAACAAACATTCAGAGAAAACTTCCTGGATGTCAGCAGAGGATAGAGCAATATCCCTACAGTGCTATGACAATTTTACCACATAATTGTAGTTCTTTCCATGGCCCATAACTGCAAGTATAGTGGGATGGTGGGATCACGGTCAGGTCTGGGTAGTGACATGCAATCTGAACATGGGACAAGACAAGTGTTGTCTTATTTGCCTTTGGTTAAAAATTATTATTATCTCTATATTTGCTGTATCATGATGAATCATGTTCCCAGTTTCCACTTCTGCTTTAGAAGATGGAAGTAAGATTTGTAAGTGCAAATTGCCAGTCATCCTTAGCTTAAGAAGAAAAATTTCACTGCTAAATTACTACTACCATGTCCTCTCTTATTGGAGGTTCTGCTATTTACTTGTATTTCTTTAAGATTTCATTTCTCTTATAATTGGAATTGTTATAAATACCTTAGCGGTATTTGGTATTCTCCGGTTTGGTAATATTAGATTATAGCTGTGGAAAAATATACAACCCCCTGTTTATAAACCTTGAGTCGTGCATCTAGGCAATGTATCATCCAATAAATTTATTTGTTTGTCTTTTCCCAGTGATGAATCACTTTCTTCACACCACTGTACTCTCACTTCATAATGACATTCATTATCATAACAAATTCAAAGCCTCTGCCTGTGCATGTAGTAAGGAGTGGTTTCTATAATAAAGATAAATGGGATGGGAAATCTGGTAGTTGGTGCTAAGCTAAGTTACAGTCACTCTTTAGAATAAGAGTTCTGCATTCATTTGTCCATTAGAAGTTAATACATAATTTGGATTAAAACCAGGTATTAGCATCTGGGCTTTCCTAATTCTATTCTGAAGGACTCCACAGAATCATAGAATCATAGAATCATGGAACGGTTTGGGTCAGAAGGCGCCTTTAAAAGTCATCTAATCCAACCTCTCATGCAATAAGCAGGGATGTCTTCAACTCAATCAGGCTGCCCAGAGCTCCATCCTGCCTGTACCTAAGTGTTTCCAGGGATGAGGTGTCTACAGCTTCTCTGGTTAACCTGTTCTGCTGTTTCACCAGCCTTCACCATAAAAAATTTATTCCTTGTATCTAGTCTGAATCTACCCTCTCTTATTTTAAAGACATTACTCCTTGTCCTATTGCTACAGGCCCTACTGTAAAGTCTTTCCTCATCTTTCTTATAAGCTCCTTTAAAGTATTGAAAGGCTACAGTAAGATCTCCCTGGAGGCTTCTCTTCTCCAGGCTGAACAATTCCAACTATCTCAGCTTGTCTTCATAGGATAATTTTTGTGGCCCTGTAGCATGGTGCCCCCAGCAAAGATTTTTTCATCCCAGCCTCAAATTTTTCTCTGTCCTGGGCCTTGAGATGTGTCCTACCCTGCTATAATGATCTCTGTATTTGGTATATTGTGATAGCCTCATTTCAGAGGCTTACTTGCCTTCCCTGCTGCAGATATTAATAATCTTGTGATTTTTAGCAATGTAGTAATGGAAAGAAAGCCAAATCAGGCTGCTGAGAGGCCCATTTAAGTAGGAGGTTTCTTCTTTTTTTTTTTTTTTTTCATTTGATGTAAGGAATTGGCTTATGCTGAAGATGATGCATGGAGTAATTTTTTCTTTACCCAGAAAGGGCAAACAGCTTTATTTCAGCAGAGAAGTTCAAGCCATCTTTATTTTAGTTGGGAAACAGATTATAAAAGATATCAATGTTTAGTAGTTTGGGATGTGTACAGAGTAAGTTCTGGGATCATTTTGCTTTAGGGAATTTTGGTAAGACGTCTGCAATAGTAATATAGCAACACATACATACAATAATGATGATAAGGTAACCATGGCAATGATGATAAGACAGAACTGATTCCAATACACACGTGTCAGCCACAGGGGAGAGATCCATGAAAATAAACAGTTTAAGAAAATGAGTATGTCAAATGTGTATGCTCAGGTCTTAAAGTCACTAGTGCAAAGGATAGTTGTTACCCATTAGAATATCTCCTGCCCTCTTATGCCTTTTTTTTCTTGTTAAACTAGAGACACAATGGACCTGAAGGGTATAAAAGGCTGTTTGATAGATTTGCTTTCTTACTTTTAGCAACAGAGTGAGTTAATAAGGATCTTGGTTTCTGAGGCAGCCATACAAATACCACAGTAATAATTTCTGTTTGATTGGACAGGTGAAGCAAGTACAGGACAAAATGTTTGAGCATTTCTACTTTTATCTCAGAAGAAACCTGAAGTCAGACCCAGAATTTCTCTTAAAATTAGAGGCAACAGTTTCTGCCTGAGATGCCTGTATTATCATCAGAGGCTGACAATGGAGTAGCAGGTCTGGAAATGAGGATAATGTGCAGGCTGTTAGTTGTGCAGGCCAAGTTCAGGCACGGCACAGCCTCTTACTTGTGCAGTCAGGAGAGCCCAATCAGGCTTTACAGCTCCACTGTTGAGTCCCAGTCTCTCTGTCATATACACAGCATGTCACCATCCAGGTAGCACAGTGATCTCATAGATGTAAAGAAGAGCAGCAGGTAAAGGAGCCTATCAGGGAGGGTCTTTAGAGATAAAGAACAGTAGTTTTTCAAGCACTAACCAATCCCACAAACCTGATTAAGAAAAAAATTCCCATTGATTTTAGCAGGAATTTTCCTGTCTTGGACTTACAATATTCAGCCCATGGCAGTGTGTTTCACAAGCCTTTGATTGCAAATGTGGTTCACAGGTCCATAGGCTTGGATTAGTGTTGTAAAAGACACTAGGTTGGTGAGACGACATTCGTTCAGCCTTGCAGCTTTATGGCGGTATCAACTGTTGCTTTTTTCCTCCTTGAAACAGAAAGGAAAAATACAAATTTGCAACATTACAAATCTGTTTTGCATAAGTCCTTGGGCCAAAGCCATCTCTGATGGAACTCTGTTGCTTGGAGTTGTATATATTTTCTTCCTGCATTTCACTCCTGAATTGTCATCACTGTAGGCAGTAAGATGATTTGGTAAGAACAATTGCAGAGGTTATCACAAAGAGATCCTGATCTCAAACCTAATCCAAATCTCTGTCTAATACTCTTCACAGTCAATTCAAGTTCAACGTACTGTGCACTAAATGATGCACTTGGCACCTCTTGGACCGGGCAGCAGCAAAAGGAGATGAATACATAAAGCAGGAAATGGATCATGGCCAATTAGTGATGCAGAAACCATGGCGGGTCATTTCCAAAATAACAAATGAGCCTGGCAGGCTGGCATGTCTTTGAGCAGTGACCTGGATCAGGCAAGTGTTGAAGACCTTATCTGCGTGGGCTGGTTTTGGTGCTGCAAGATGAGCTTAGGAGGCCCTGCTAGTCTGCAGGCACAGAGCAGCTGTGTGAGGGAAAGAACAAGAAGAACTTGAGATATAAGTCAAACTTGTCACTGCAAGACATTTACAAATCATCTGAACTATGGTCCCCATTACTCAGAGCCTGCTTCTGTCCAAGAGGGATATCTATCCAGCAGGGAGGAGGAGAGGAAAATCAAAGCCCAGATTTCAGCCAATTGCTTTCACTCATTATTTTCCCCCCTTCAGTTTTCAAGAGAGAAAAAACATCAGAGGAGCTGGGAACATCTAGCCAGATCATCAGAGGTCCATGAGGCCACTGAGCTCAGAGCCCACCAGGGCAGGCCAAACACAAACAAACCATACAAGATGCTCCCTGTTGGAATGGGAATGCGGGATAAAGAAGGGAAAGGGTAGAAGGGGAAACAGAAGCAGAGAAAGATGATGGGATTTGCCTTGGTTTGCTGTTGACCATAGTGGTGGGCACTGACCTCCCAGGAAGAGGTTGGTGAGACGACATGATGCCCCCAGCTAATGGCTGTCCAGGTGGGTACCCTCTGGATGGGCAGGGTGGACCCCCAGTGTACAGAGAGAAGAATTGGTTCTGATGTAAGAAAAACACCAGGTAACAATAACACTAGGGTTTTGATGTTTACAGATGTCACTGTTAAATGAGAATGATCAAATAAGTTCATTGTAACTTGATGTCAAGGTGAAATAGAACAAAAGACAAAGGGACCAGAAGTGGTTTGGTTTTTTGGTGACACCAGAGAGCACATAGCAGAGAGGCAAAAAAAGTGAAAGAGAACAGGGAATAAAGACATTTGAAAAGCGTTTCCTCACAGCTTTTGTTTAAAGGAGAGCTATGTATTTATATGTACTTAATATTTCTTTTGTGTTTTTCAAGCAAAGCACAGGTGTGAACTCAAAAGAATTGCTTCTTAAATCCTATTGTATTTTCTTTCTGTTTTTTAACCTTAGTAGTTTTGTTATGTGGCTCGAAAACATCTTATGACAGTTGTGCTTCAGATTTCTTTCAATCATTAAGGCCTTTAGCAAATAGTTTTCTTCACAGAAACTCTTGGGGGCTGGATATTATAGACTGTAATTTCTAGAACCTGATACATGAATTGATGGGATAAAAGTGAAAATTAAGACAAAGGCAACTTTCTTGCATAAGAGGCAGTTGGAATCGCAGCCTGGAATTAGGCTGTACAATGTTTACTCCTGACACCAGACAAGTTTTACTCATTCTTCTTTCTGAGCTTGTTATGGATGCTATTACAGATTAACATGTTGACAGCTCATCTTAGGAAGAGAAACATCTCATCTCTTCAGAGAACCACCTGCAGGATGGGGTGTGTGGCTGCATAATCTGTACAAATCCTTGGGCAAAAAACTGCATCTGTCTAGACAGACAAGCAGAAAGATCTTCAATATTATTGTCTAGATCTTCAAGTCCTCGGTGAGAAACCAACCCTGGACTACTAGCTGCAGTAGCTTGTGCTGAATATTTGAGCATTTTTATGTTGAGATTGAAGCTGTGCAGAAAACAGAAATTCTGATTAATGTAAATTTTCAAGGTCTTCGTGTAAGTTTTCACCATTAAACCCTTAGACTTCAAAATTCTTCGCAAAAGCCTTTCAAAGGTTTAAGTTGCTCAAAATACATTTCAGCAATGATACTTCTTTTTTATTTCTCAGAAATGTTGTTACAATATAAAATAGAATACACAATTAAACAATTCAAGGGAACACAGTGCCTTCAAAAGTAGAGATCTTAATGTTTAATTCTGAAAAATAGGATAGTTCAAAACAGGATAGTCTCATATCAGAGCTACTTTTGCTGTTCTGACTGGAATTTGGCAAAATCAACATGGTTATATAATAGAAAATGGTACTCCTAGTTTTTTTTCCTATCTGGTCCTCATGGACAGCTGCTAAAATGGGTACAAATTATTAACTATTTATCAGTATTAACATTTTTCCTTGCTGTACAACAAAGTTCACCAAACAAGTAATGTAGCAAGTTCTATGACATACTTTTTAGGGAAAACAGCACTTTGTTTTATACAAAATTCTCTACTGCTTACAAAGGAGTTTTTTATTTTACAAACACACTTCGGAAAATTGCACTAAAAGCAACAAACTATTGAGAAAGGGCACAAAAATATCTGATTGTATCAAATAATCAAATGTTTTATTTAAACACCACACATATTCAATAGAAGATTGAAAACTATTCCGTAATGGGGTCATAACACAATTGATCCTATGGTACAATGGAGAAGTGACAGTGTCACATTGCACGACCAGCATTGGACATGATAATTGTGTAGACAGGGTGAACAGAAGCTTAAGGAATAAAAAACACCAGCATTTTAGAGTTCAAAAAAAATGTATGCAGAAATGGCAAAATTTGCCCTCAACTAGGTAGACCTAAGACACTGCTGCTTACGACCAATGGACTTACAGCCACAAAGGAAGCCTGGGATCCCTTGTGAAAGAAGCTTTCTGAATTTGAGATGGTTGTGAACTGGAGCTGTACCAAGGCACTGAACTCCAGAATAATATAAACACAGGGGAAAACAGGAAATTCAGTAAGTCAGGAGCAACAGGAGGGAATATTAGAAGTTGGGAGGCATCACCCTAGGAATGAGGAGCAGGTCAGACTTCCAAAGTAATGGAAGGGTGTCGCCCTAATTTTCAAGTTTTCTGATGCACTGTACAGCTGGATGTTTTCATAGTTCGTAGTTCTTTCTCACACATGGGTGTTATAATTAGAACATGTTTATGTTAAGATGAAGTTGTTTACATACTTTCTCTTGGAGTAAAAAAACAACTGATGGGCAGTTGTCTTGACTAATGGGATGGAGGAGGTGTCAACCTTCTCCTCCAATCCTTGGTCTGTGTGGAAATACTATAAATGTGGAGTTGGATGTTGTTATAAATAGTTTTAAGCCTTCTTCACCAGCAAGTGTCCGTGTGTGTCCTTGTGTGTCCAACAGCGACAGAAGGGCTGTGTTAACTCATGGACTAGATGAACAGAAACAGAAAGAGGTGCAATGCCACGACATACGAGTTTATCCACTTATAAAACCCAATCGTGAGTCAAAGTTTGATCACTGGAAATGACAGAGATGAAAGAGCTGGGTGGACACAGTCAGTTGACCATAGCTATGACATTTCCATAAGTAAGATAGGCCACCTGAGCTATTTCCACTTGATACATGGACACAACTGTTTTGGGGACTTAATCTGGACTTTTGCATGCAACTGTAATTATTCATGTTTCAGAAGGCAGCTTAAAACTAGACCAGGCAAATGAAGAACTGTTAGGAATATCCAGGCAATGGAAACAGCTATGCAAGTGAAGTCTAAAAGAAGTTATATTTATATATATCTATTATATGCTATTGAACCATAAATTCAGTGCTTACAGTTAGAATAACTTGATGTTTTCCTGAAAAAATTTATACCATTTCCTGCAAGAAAGTGATATAAATCAGTCCATGCAAAACTCCATGCCCAGGACAGCTTACTAAAACCTAATCCAGCTGTTTTTACATTGCCTTTTATCAGCCAGTTTATGGCAGAGTTTGGCTTGTATAAACTCAGCAAATGCTGAGACAAAATCTGATTGCCATCTATAAATATGCTGAAAGAAATAGTGAGGAACAAGAGCTAATGAAGCTCCAGGACTACGTTGTCACCTGGACAAAAGATAAAAACTGGTCACAAGCAAATTCAGTCTGGAATTCTGAAGAAGGATTTTAACTGTCCGAGTAGGATAGCTGGAGAATGGCTGTGTAGTAAGAAAAAGAAGAAGCAGAAAACTTAATTGGTTTTACAGTTTCATCAAACTGTAACCCAATTAATATTTTAAAGGGATTTCATGGCATAGCTCTCTGAAATAATTGAGATCTGGATTCAGTGATTCAGAACATTGCTTCTAATTCTATTTTACTAAAATACAGCTGTAAATAATATGCCCAGAAAACATGAAAGACAACAACAACAACAACATCCTCAGAAAAAAAGCATAATAGGGAAAATAAAAAATAGGTACAAAGGGCGTCATGGTTCCAGGAGAAAGAAGAATCTAAACTGAAAGGCAAAAGATGCATAGGGAAGGGAGAAAGCACTAGGCAACACATCAGAGTAATCTAGTAAAAAAAACAACGACAATGACATTGTTTGTGTCAGAAACACTGTGATTTAGTGTCCTTATTAATAATATAGGAAATATGAGCTGTACAAAGGGCTCTCACAGATGACCCTGTCCTGTCCTGAAAGGTGAGTCAGAATATGGAAATAACACAGAGTGACCTACTGAGTCTAGGGACATTACAAGAAAAAATAACAAGATGAGTTTCCACTTGTAAGCATGAAAATATACCTGAGGCAAAATCCTCCAAAACACTTGTAGTCAATGGCAAACTGCTAGCAGGAGCACTGAAACACTTTGCAACGAGAGTGGGTGGCCAATTGAACATAAGTGCACATTACAGTTTGGCTGCAAAAATGCTGATGCAATTTTAGGGTGAAGTTCCCTTGATATTTGAATCAAAGGCAATAGAGATCTATTTTCTACATCATTTTAATGCAAATGTATCTGGAATAACACACCCAGTTGGGGGAGTTGCTGTGCACGGACAAATTGGAGAAAGGAGGGTGGAAAACAATAAAAAATACCAGGAATCTAGACAGACAGCCTTACAAAGCAGATTTAAAACCTCTGTATGTATGAACTACAAAGATCCTTGCAGCCCTGTTTTTCTATGACTCCATGCTAAGCAGGTATAGATTCAGAAAACAGGAATGCCAAAGGGGACGTGACGCTTTAGACTACTACACAGAAACAGAAGTGCCAAATGGGGTGAAACTAGCAACATGAAACCATAGGCTGAGTACCAGGAAAATCTTTCAAGATGTATTCAGCTGTAGAAAAGCTGCTGGGTTGACCTGCTGGCAGCCTGGTCACTCAGGATTTTTACAACAAGGCTGGACGAAACATTAGAAAACATACCATAGGGAGCAATTCTCTGCTGGCCAAGAGCAGTGGAGCAGATGATCTAATAGGCTTCTTGCATCTCTAACCTCTACAGTTTTATGATTTCTTACTCTAAAGCACAATATTTCAAGAGGAAAAAAGAAATAAATAAGAGGTAAAATATTAGATGGTAAAAAGCCCCAACAAACAAACACGAAACAGATGGAGAATGAATGAAGTTCTGTCCTTTTGCTTTCTGGATTTAAAGGAGTTGCTTCTGGCACATTGTTTTCTTGTCAGAGGCACTTCATTTTCTTTCTTTCACTTACCATTTTCTCTCTCACTACAAAAACAGAAATAGCCACTTGGGACTGCTGATGCCTTTCTAAGGAAGGATGCTGCTCTCATGCTGTGGAACAGCATCAAGGCTTTGGTCAGCCAAAACAAAAATCTCATTGTTTTCTTTGGGAACAGATTTCTTTTGAAATCAAGCCCCAAGCAAGTACATGTATCATGGTATATTCCCCAGCATAGCAGTCCTACTACTCTTTTGCATTCCCTTCCTCCCCCTCCCAGTACAGACTCTCATTTTACCACCTTCTTCGCCCATTGCTTTTGTGGAAGCTGAGCATTCACAAGTCCATACTACCTTTAGGGAAAATTATGTATGAATAGCATGTCCAAAAAAATACAGGGACAATAGTTCAGGTTTTTCGATGTGCATTCATTTGTCCCATTCATCATTAGCGGGAATTGTGAGACCTCTGGTGACTTTGACATTTTGATCAGAACATAGGTCCTGATGACAGGCAAATGCACTTTCAAAGGGAATAATAAACTGATTTTCAGAAGTCGTGGCAGCTCTGACATACAAACATGTCAGCTAGATAGATACGTAACACAAAGCTGTGCACCTCGGCTGTTACCTCTGTCTGCCCTGGGGCATTCTCACAGCACGTGGTCCCCCTCAAACACCAGGGTACGATCCACATGAGATCAACAGGGTTACTGAAACCGTGAGGCATTGCTTCAAAATGCTGTTTGAGCAGGGGCTGCTTGGCTGAGGATTTTTTGTTGGGAATTTTTGTAGAGAAGAAGCGGTATAGGTGGTAAATATAAGGGGGCAGTTTGTAATTGCGTCCATCAGAAAGAGTTTCCCAAAGCAGAAACTCCAGTGACACTTCCTAAAGACAGATGCATAATACTACTTCCTCAAAACCTACTTTTAGATAGCAGTAATAATCTAACTGTGATTTTGGTCATGACAATACCTTTAAATTGGGTGGCATTTTTATACAGGGAAAAAATGTTTCTACTTCTTGTGCAAATCACATATTCTGTATATAGACTACAAGTACTTTATCTATCAACAACCTGCAACCAGCTTCAGATGAGTAGCTGTGATTTATCACAAAGCAAGGCTGCACTTGTGCCATGAGAAGGGAGCTGTTTAGCCTGGAGACTGCACCCAGGATCTTAGAGCTTCTGCCCTAAATTGCCATGCACATGCTGGGGTAGTTAGCCTGTCAGGATCAGGCAGTTCCTAAGGAAATGTCCTCCAGAACATGGCTAGTTTTCAGAAGATAAGCAAACCCAGCAGAGATGCTGGTGAGTAGCACGTGGTTTGAAGTAGTTTTGGGCCCCAGTTTCATTCTTCTTCCCCTTGCCATGAGTCAACCCTTCCCAACCTACTTTAGTCCCGTAACATTTTGACTTCTGGAGCTGGTGCCACCCCCACTGCAGCTCAGGACATGCGGGGGGAAGGGGGGGGAGGGGGGAAATTAGAATTAAAACCATTCTGAAGTCTGAAGTAGCCTTAACACAGGTTATGGAAGAGAAGAGCCTCTCTGATGGCAAGCTTGTGGTCAGAGGGTTGCCTGGATTATCTGAGGGAAGGGGATCTGCGTGAAACAGCTGTTTCACAAGACATGGGGGGAAAAAAGATTCCTATTTACCTTAGAGAACTACTGGCAGCACATACAGATTTGTCACTGTTTGTGATATTAATGATAGCAATGAGATGTGGGACTTGAAGATTTTGCATCTCAGCTTCACATTGCTGACAGCTCACTGCTCATCAGTTCCAGTTTAGGGGATCTTCTTGTCTATTTTTACTTACCGAAAGATCTGGCATATAGTCTGAGCTTGTCACTTGCTTTCCTTTAAGAATTGGTGGAGATGGCCATGACTGGTGAGTTGTCCCATCCTGTCCTGCAAGACTCTGAGTTTGAGTGGATGTCACACTGGGGACAGCAGTGCTCACTGATCTACAAGCAAAGGTGCTTGGAAACAGACTGAGAAAATGGCTTTGCTCACGCAATTAGGAAATCTGGTTTTGTGCTCAGCTAAAACACTGTGTGTCAGTGAGAGAAGATATGAACCATGTCTTCACTATCAGGTTTGCCCAATGTCTTTAGAAATTACAGTAGGGTCTTTGATAGTTTTATCTTGGCACGTCAGTGCATGAACACCCTTGCTTACACAGGGTAATCACAGGGACATAAAAAAACAATTCAAGCCAGGAAGACAGAAACACTTGCAAACAACTCTTCAGACAAAATAGAAAAGTCAGCATACAGAGCTCTGCCTGACTTTTAAAATCCTCATTTCCTCACTCCTGACAGGTGTGAACAGGACACCATCCTGTTTGGGGACTGTCTTCTAAAGGAAGCACATATAGTAAATGAACCTTGATTTTAAGTTAGAGAATGACATGTGTCCAAACCATCTGGCTTGTGATACAGCTTCAACCTCCCTCTTTACAAAACTAAGGTTCAGCTTTTTTGTGTTGCTTTGAGGACAGTCCTTTGCTCCTCTTCAGGCTATGTGGTCCTTGTGTTCATACAGCCTCTGGGAAAAAAAAAATTAAACCAATGCAAAACAACCCAAAATTCATCTAGGGGATAAAAGGAATACATTGGTGACTCGTTACACCACACAGAGTGCCCATTACTTTTGTTGACTTCAAGGCCCTAGTCACTCACAGAGAACGGGGTGATAATATTTACATTGGGATTTCAAGGAAGACTGCTCCTATAAATTAGTAAAAGGCATGAGTCATCCCAGCACAGTGTTTGATCCAAGAGATGCAGTTATCAGCCCAGCATAACACTCTAGCATCTGTCCAAAACACTGCACACCCTCATTAGCACGCTATTCCTGGGAGCTAAGCAGGCTGAAGGTTGAAAAGAGGTGCTATTGTTATACCAGGAGTAATTCTTATGTTTTATTGATACCCAATAAACTGTGTGTTAGCCTGAAAGAACAGAGAGAGGGAGAGAGAGAGAGAGAGGGAGAGAGAGGGAGTGGAGTGCTGGAGTAGTCTTTTATATAGCACTCAAACACAGGGAGTGGGACTGGCCAAATCCTTTTCAATTACTTTTTTTCAATAAATGTCAGGTTTGGGGAGGAGGACCATCTGAGCAATTTAATAATTTATAAGAATACATTCATCCCGCTGTACAGCTGGACACATCACCTGTGAATAAATCCCCCAGATAATATATTTGTGGATCTTCATAATATACTTTCATTCTGCTTTTTTCACCAATTTTTTTTTTTTTGGTGTGTGTGTCAGTCTAGTCCCAGTTGCCCTAGGATTTTCCTGGAAATCAACTAGCGAGATAACGACTGGGGGGAAAGGGAACGAGCATGTGGACCTCAGGCACTTGCCTGTTCAGGAGCAGAAGTGATGTTTGCCATAACTGGGGCACAAGGCAATGCAGGGAACCTGGCTGGTGAGCTGCACAGAATAGGTGATGCGACGGGACTCTGGAAAAGACAGAGAAATATGGGTGCTGTGCACAAGCTGGGAATTACTCTGGGTGTCAATTAACCTTGCAGATCACAGGGTTTATTAGGTTGAATTATTTATCCCAAAGACAAAACACTGAAATAAAGTAAGGCATCATTAAATAGCCCAGCCTTGCACAGAGTTTCGGCAGTGAACCAAGTTTCCGAACAATTTAATTTATTAGGGACCTAAATTGTACTAGATTATCAAATCAAGTGGAATAGAGGGAGGCAATGCATTTTATGTTCAGTGCCCAGAATGTAATAAGTGTGTTATTCCATTCATGCCATGCCTCAGCCTGAGTTATGAAAAGAAAGGGATATTTCCTCTGTAGGGTAATTTTCCATTTTATATCCATTTTTTAAAACTGTCAAACAGTTGTCATGAAGGAAAAACATTTCTAGTTTATCACTGAAGCTTGAAGCCTGTTAAATGTTAATGTAAAATGGAGCACTACGTATAGTCCCAATACAATGGGAAGAAGCTTACTTGTTTGAAGTCTGTCTTTGTGAAGATTATACCCTGGCAGAAAAAGACAATAGGAGAGTTTTGCCTTGGGAAAAGAGAGATTGACAGGTCTGCATGTTTTTCTGCAATCAATATTGTAGACAGAGCTCTTCTTACACGGTGGGGTTCAATTAAAGAAAAAAAACATGAGAATTTGGGGGAATTCCCTAAAGAGTTCAAATCCTTTCTGAGAGGAGGGAATGTTTTTTTCAAGATGAGCTTGCATGAAAAATTCATGCAGTGGATGGATACATTCATACAAAAAGAAATTTGATAAATAAATAATTGTTTTAATACTGAGTCACCTAGCAGCTGCCCATCCACATTGACCAGTTTAGTTGCAAAACTAGTCCTTAGTGTAAACATGTGTAAAATTAAATCATCCAGAAAAACAAAATAAGGCAAAAGGTCATACACGTTAACTGAAGCAAGTAGTTCCTCCTAAAGTCTCTCACAACATCCAGGAAATAAAAACTGCCACATGCAGACAAGAAACCGGTACAGGGCTGAACACAAAGAGACAGACAAAACACAGCATGAAAACGGGTGATAAGCAGAGATTTGCAGCCATCAGGAAGGAGAGAAGAGGAGGCAGCTGCAAAGACAGGAGGCCGGAAAAGATAGACGAATTGAGCTGGAAATATATACAGTTATGATAGCGGCTATGAAAGCGATTGCGTGAAGCTGCAATTAGCTAGATGTACTCGACTGCTATTCAGTCATACTTGCAGCCCTCTCCTCATTTTCCCCCTTATTGACTGCATGAGAGTCAGTTATCTTTGTTGGAAAAGAGTTATGCACAGAACACCTGGGATGGGCAAATAAAGCGTCAGCCTTGTCTAGGGTCTCCGCATCTCCAGGCCACGGAGAAATTCAAGAGGACAGGAGCTCAGGGAGAGCTCATCACCAAGCACAGCCTGCACTTCTACTGCACTCCTTCCCCACCAGGAAAGGAAAATCAAAGAGGGAAAACTGCAATTCTTTTCCTTCTAGTAACTTCTATGTCTTTGGTACCTGTCCGTTCCTCTCCCTCACCTTTTTCCCACATTTGTGTGGTTGTTTTCTGTGTTGTCTCACATAATTTTCTTTCCTCAGCCATTTCTTCCCTCAGATATCTACAGATCAGTGAACAGTCCTGTAAACCTCGTTCCTTTTCTTTTCTGCACCTTTCTCCACCTGCTCCCTCCCCTAGCCATGCCCCTTGCTGCAAGAAACCTTTCTTTGCGTTTCTTTCACAATCTCTCTCTGCACAGTCATATTCTTTGGCTATGTGATTCTGTCTGCACCAAGGGAAGCCCTAGTACGTAACATTGAAACAGCCTTTCCTTCAGTTGCAGGGTAAGTGGCTTCAGTGGTGGCATGGTCCTGAGAAATTAGGTGAAATATTCTGTAAGAAGCTAGGCGAAGTCTCAAAATCACTGGCCCTTGACCTCACAGGGGACTTCAACTTATCAGATGTCTGCTGGAAATATGAAACAGCAAAAAAGAAGCAGTCTAGAAGGTTCCTGACACAACTGGTGAGTGAGGCAACTAGGGAAGGCAATCATGAATTGGCAGAGATTGTTGGAGAAGGAAGGAGGAGGATCAGCAGAACTGCTAGCTTGGACTTCTAGGGGACCTACACTGGCCTGTTAAGGAGCCTGGCTGAGAGAGTCTCTAGAGAGGCAATACTAAGGGCAAAGGAGTCCAGGAGAGCAGGGCACTCTTCAAGAAGGAAATCTTTGAGGTGCAGGAGCAGACCACTCTCATATGCCAAAAGACAAGCTGGTGGGGAAGACCAGCCTAGCTGAACAGAGAGCTTTGGCTGAAATCAAAGGAGAAAATTACCTTTGGAAGAAGGGGCAACAACTTAGGAGGACTACAAGGATGTCACATGAGGTAGAGCAGGGAGAGAAAATAAAAGGGCCAAAACCCAATTAGAATTTAGGGCTATGTTTTATTGGTAGACTTGGTGATGCTGGGTTAGTGGTTGGGCTCAATGATCTTAAAGGTCTTTTCCAGCCTAAATGATTCCATGATTCACCTTCTTTTTCCTTCTCTGAAGGGGACTCCCAAAGGCTTGCTCTGAGCATTTGTCTTGAACTGCTCCCCAATGACAGTGAGCTGGGCTTCCTAAGCAGACCAAATAAATGGAAAGAAAAGTCATGCCACCCATCCTTTCCCCTAGGTAACAGTAATTACCTTAGGAAAAGAAGCTTTTTTCCTATTTTTTGTAAAAGGAAGACAGAATTAACTCTCCCTCAGCCTATGGTACAACAATAGCCCATGCTCTGCTTTGACTCATGACTGGGTTAGTCACCTTCAAGTTAGAGAAGAGCACTATGTAGTAAAAATACGAATTTTTAAAGAGTTTAAACTAAACACTGGAGGCTGGTGGTTGTTTTCAGTTATAGAATACATTCAAACTGCATTGCTTAGTCCGAAACTCTGTCCCTTACTACACTATATGTTTCACCACAAAAGAGCCCCTCTGGGAAGAAGGCTGGTGAGCAGGAGACCACATGTTCATTGCAATGGTAAAGACAGGTTTTGGCAAATAGTGCTTGGCAGACAGCTAAGTTTATGTAAAATAACCTGAATTTCTGGTTTATAAATCTGTAAAATTCATCCTTGCAGTAAAAGGAGAAAACTCATGTGCCTGTGCATTTTTAAGGTCTTGTCCAAAAGACCCTACTACAGAAAACTCATTTAATCTACCTTAGAGGGATGAAGGGCTGAGTCAATCCTGCTAGGATTTGAACCTATCACTCCAGGAAACCTAATTATTGCAAATGTGGTGCTTAAACCACTAAACCCTTCCCTCCTGCTCTAATCACTTCTCAAAGAGTCCGTTTTGATCCCCAAAGTTTATACAGCACCTGTGACAAAGGCAAAGTATTTAACAAAGTCTCTTTAAGCTGAGTATATCATTTATTCATATTACAGCAGGTTTAAAAGAGCTGGGCAAGGATGAGAACATTGTGCTGCAACAAAGATCATAGTAGCAGTATCACGAATTGCTTCTCAGCGCCACTCTCTCTTTTCCTTCTGCTACACAATAGAAAAATGGAGCAAGAGGAGAGCTGAGACAAATTGTGGTGGTCTCTCCATGCTGCACCCCTAACCATGGGTTTACTTGAAGGAGGTTTCATGTCACAAGCCTTGGCCACAGGCTGGTGCACGGTTGGAGCCTTGTTCCCCTCTGTATCCACGCCAAGTGTCACCAGGAGCCAAGCACNTGGCTGGAGGGTGACAGCTGAGTGAGCCTTGTTCCCCTCTGTTCCCACGCCAAGTGTCACCAGGAGCCATGCACTTGGGAATGTTCCTGATAGGGGCATGGCTGTGCTGCAGGAGGCTTGGTGTGTGGGCATTGGGAGGGCATTGGTGCTGCCGGGTAGCAGCTGATAAAATATCTGTAACAGGAAATGCTAATGACAGCTCCTTGAGTTTCTTTGCTTATCTCAGGATGTTGGTAGTATTTCTGCACAGTTTAGAAGGCAGAAGTGGAAGTGATGAGAATGTCTTGACAAGGCTCCTGGTTGGAGGTGGAAGGAAAAGCAGAGCTGAAGAATAAAAGGAAGCCTTTTTTTTTTTTCAAACTCTGGGCTATAAAAGAAAACATATCCCATGTTCCTCCTCAGAGATAACATTGCAGCTAATAATTTTGCCTTTTATTCCCTGGGAGAAAAGGGAATTTTTGTCCCCCCCTCTCCTCCTTCCATTACCTGGAGGGAATGCATTTTTTTCTACTGACACGAAGATAGACTAAATCTGAAATGCTAATGGACTGGCAGTGTTTGCAGTGGGGTGAACAGTTTTCTGCTGGAAGGCTGGTTGGCAGGATACCGTCCTGCAGTCATTGAATCATTGCACTGAATCACAGCCATATTGGCAGGATCCCATTCTGAGGAAGTTCACAGTACTGTCAAACACCTGCTGTTGCCATTGAATGGTATTATGCAAGATCTGAAATTCTATTTATCGAAATCCCTATTTGATTTTTTTTCCCCCCTCCTTTTCAGTCACTAGTCTCAAATGACTGCAGCAAAACCTATTCCCAAGAGCATTTTAATTCAGCCCGATGCCAGGATACCAGTTCTCATAGGGTGAAAATATGCTCTTCTTTGTGCTGGTGCAGAGATTGCAAGGTAGCACAGGATACAAAGACACACACTCATACCTACAGCATGCACTCTGCAGAGTTACTCAGGTAAGAAGATCAAACAGACTTTGACTCACACAAGGCCCACCATCTTTTATTTCCCTTGAAAGCCCTAGCTGTACAGCCTGGTGGGAGAGTCTACTGCTATAAATAGGTTTTATCTCCTAGTCTTCTAAGACATGGTGGTTGTTTCAAGTTTGAGCCACCGTTATGGGAAGCTTGGCTTACACAAAACTAGGCAGTGAACAATGCCAGGTTATGAGAATTGGAGAGCATGTTCTTCTTTCTATTAGCTCATAAGATTTAGTAATTTAGAGTGGTATTTCTCTGGCGTGACCCGTACCTTCTGTCCTGCCATACAGCTCATTTCACCTTGATGTTTTGGGGCCCTTTCTCAAAAGCAGTAGCTCCACGCTCTCTCTTTGGCTGTACTCCCAGCCCAGCTGGAGTCAAGCATCTGTGACACATCCCTGCCCCAGGGCAGCCCCAGCCATCCCAACTTTCCAGTCACCTTCACCATGACCAGATCTTCTCCCTCTTTTTATTTCTATGGACCTGCCATCCTCTTTCCTACAATCTTCTAATTTCAGGTATTCAGTTCTGCAAACACCACTCCCTGACTGATTCTTTCCTCAACCAATGAATCTGCTCTCTGCACAAAAAAGGTCTCTTCTGGTCCAAACTAAACTATCTTCTTGGTTAGCAATTCATGAGGAGGTGTCAGTGAGTAATCCCAGACTGCAATAGAGCTCTTCCTGTCAAAGCCCAGTCTTTCCTGCTGGTTCTTTCTTAAGCCATTGAACAACACTGTTACCTTGCATCAAACTCACAATGGGAAGCTGTGTGTGAGCTTCTCTTTAGCTCCTCACACCCATCCCCTAGCTCAAATGTCATCTCTCTTTTTTTAAGTAAAAATAAAATCTTACTTGCTTATCCAGTTGCACAACAAAACCCTCAACCAGGAGCTCATTAACTTGTGTCTCAGTTCTTGCTGCATCCTTTACTTTAGCACTAACACAATCTTGCCTTGCCAGTATTCCTCTGGGTACCACTGCAAAAATCTTTTTTGTAGCCTATCTGTTTGCTCATGTCACCTCTCATTGTGAATTCCTCCACTGGCTGCTTTTTCTCTGTTGTGTAAAGATATTGCTTGTCCCTGTGCTGTCATTTTCTTTTTAACACTTAAAAGGTGATTTCTGTCTCCCATTTGCCCATGGCTCTCGTCTCTGCTGCCCCCTTTGAAACTCAGACGAGTCTCTTTTCTTTCAGACCATATTCTTCTCCATAATAACAGCTGGAGTTTCAAACAGCATGTTCCAAAACAGGTGCAAAAAATGCCTTATTTTTGTCCTTGAAATCCTTCCTCTACACTTGCCTTGCACAGGAGAGTTACAAAAGCCTTCATATAGTTAGACTGGCAACAAGTTCTTCACGATGACCAAGAAACCTTCTCCAGCTGTACACTCCTTCCTTCCTTCCTTCCTTCCTTCCTTCCTTCCTTCCTTCCTTCCTTCCACAAGAAGTCACCATCTCTTCAGCAGACTGTGATACAATACCATTTAACAACAAAAAAAAAATTCAAGTATCTTTAAAAGAATCCAAACCAATCAACAATCATACAAAAAAAAAAAAAAAAAAAAGTTCTATGAAAAACTGCAAGCCACACAGGGTTTTACACTTGTATTTTAGAGCAGAGCCCCAAAATTAGTTTATATTGGTAGGAGGGATGTGATGGAACCTGCAACTGGGGTGACAGAGATTCGTTGCTGGGCTATCAGCAATGCAGAGCTGTGTCCAAAGCCACTTGCTCCCCCCAGTCACGTGTAGAGCCTGTGGCAGTGCAAGAGCCTGGACTCCTCTCACAGATCCTCAGTTAGTGCCAAGCACTCAAGCATTAATCATCTGCACACTTGCTGTCTTCAAGCTGATACAAGCTATTCACTTCTAAACTAAGAGCTTGGAAACAATGGCTTTTAAAACCAGGAAGCAAGATAGTAATTAACATGACCTGTCTATCACCCAGATTATTAAACTGCATTATAAATGTTTTGTTGCTGAAGATTAATTATGTAAATCTTCACAGGAGTCTCACACAACTGAAGGAAATATTAATGTTTGTTCATCAGTTCTGATTTTTAGCTCTCAGCTGCTTTCTAAAGGTTGTTGGAGTTCCAGTCTGCTATCAACATCACACAATTACCATCAGCAATAGCCCCAGTGCTTTGTGCTGCATATAGCTAATAGCTCTGTGTGCATGTGGTTGACTAGAGCTTGTCACAGAGATTCAGACAAACACTGTCTGAACCTACAGACCGGGGAGGTCGGGAGCTGCAGCTCTGGCTGTGGTCACATCCACTGTAACCTGCTCCTAATTCTGTGACCAAGAGTTGCCAGGTGGTTCATGGAAAAATATTGCTTAGTGAAAAATAAAAGAATTTTTAAGACCATTGGGATATTAAAAATTTTTTTATTACTTTTTCACTGTGTAACACAGATGCCATTCAGAAAAGTAACTCTTAAGGCTTGTATGGACTCCTTAGAGCTTTTTATGTGATGCTGGCAAGTGGAATCAGCTGACAGGTATTAGTTCTGCTGAAGTTTTCATGAAGTTCAATGAAATTATTTTCAGCATGTCCAAAACTCATAGGCCCAATAGAAAAAATGTTTTGGCAAGATAATATTTTGTCAATAACAAAGTGCTAACATGAACCGGTGTCTTGAGGACTTTGTGAGAATGTGAGAATGTTCAGTTTTTGCCACCAGCATCTCCACTGCTCAAAGTCGTAGGATTTTGCAACTCAAGAGCTCTCCTGGACAGAAAGGAAGCTGTGGTGCAGGGGGGACACCTCATTACAAAAGCGCAGTAAAAAACAAAGTTTAAACAGGGAGCAACTCTGCATTTTAAGTTACAAGGGAAGGTGAGCATACTTGGCCAGTTTCAGATTCAGGATTTCTCTTTTGTACTCCAGATCTCACAGCCATTTAACAGTTTATCTTTGCTGCAGAACTGAGATTTTCTTTTAAAAATGAATCACTTTTCCTAGAGCTAACCATGGGAAAATTATATGACAAACCTCTGTCTTGCTGATCCCACATATCTCAGTACATTGTTGACACTGAAACATAAAGGCAGAAATAAAAGATATCATTGATTTTCAGTCCTTCCCTAATGATCATGTTAGCAGAAAAACCCAGCTACCTTGTTTGTTTTATACAACCTCCAAGCACCCCCCTGCCTTCTCAGGAGCCAAACCCAGCACTTATTAACACCCTGTTCCCCTGGGCTCCTTGAGGAACACTTGGTTGCTGCTGCTAGTGGCTTTCACACATAACTGCACAAAATTAAAAAACAAGCGTGTTAAAAAAAAAAAGGCATGCAAAATTAACATGTGAACAAACAACAGGGGCCACTCAACTGATTATATTTTCACTGTCATGTTGTATTAATTAAAGGTTCCCATCCCACAATTAAAATGAAGCAGCCAGAGAAACTGCTCCATGTTATGCAGTATGGCTGAATCAAAGGGTTGCTCTGAGGGGTTTACAATTATGCTGCCAGGTAGTACCCAGGGCTTTGAGTGATGAGATCATTCTGATCAATGGCATTCAGAGCTCGGATCCCAATTTCCATGAAGTATCGGCTTGTGACCTAAGGTTTTGTTCTGGCCTCATCTTTAATTAGAACCTGTTTTGGCTTTCCCTAACTCAGCTGCGATACTTGGCATGGACCTCCTGCATATTTAGATGACAACTAATGAGGATTTTTATTAAACTTGAGCCTTGGCTGGGTGGGAAAAGAGAGCAGCTTTTTAGCATCAGATGGAAAAGACTTTTGCCTCTGGAATATTTCTCAGCACGGAGCAAAGAACTGGGGGAGGAGATGGTCATAGGATTGCTGTCAGTACTGCCACTAATGGGGCCTGCCTGGGGCACACTGTTTGGTATCCCTTGGAAGGTGACCTTGACTGCTAACATTTACATATTAGCAGGCATTTGGCATATATGATTGTGTCTACAGCAGAAAACCACGCAGTTCTCTGAGAGATGTGTAGCTCAGATCAATGTCTTCAACACCACTGTCCCCCCTGCCCTGCCATTCTCTGATGTTTGCCATTTAGTCTGAAAGTGCAGTGCCATTTAGTCTGAAAGAACACCACAGCACTGCCCCTTCTTATTAATGTGGGGAATCCATTCCATCAAGCACTGTCCATACAGGCTGACTCAAGGTACAATCTGCAAATTAAAGGCCTTCTCAAAACAATTAAGTAATTGAAATGGGTAAGAAAAGCGCTCGTTGTCCAATGAACCAAACAGCTGGCCATTATTACTTGCCTTTGGTGTGATTTATCAGGCTTGGACATGTGGGAGAGACTGTAGGTGTCTGCCAGAGGTATTGCTGGGTCAGATCCCAGAAACCTTTGTGATTGCAGCTCCTGTCATTTCCTCACCCCACAGGATCTGTCTTGCAGAAGGCGGAGATTTGACAATAACTCCCAGTCCTTTCTGCCACATGTTTCAGAAGTTCAGCAGATGGCTGTGTGCTCCTACCACCTGGCCAAAGGGTGCTGTCACCATTCCAAACACATGGCATTAGCACCTCTGAGGGACAGGCCAACCCACTGATGCTGATGTGCTTTAATTCACGGTATCAGGATGGCTAAGAGCACACATGGGGCTAGATTGGATGGCTTACCAGATGGGTGGTAATTTGTTAAGCTGCAAAAGCTTTCAAATGAGTAATCAGAAGCTAAGGTCTTCAGCCAACATAAGAGTCATTTGGTTTGTCTTTAATATAATCGTTAAAAAAAAAAAAAAAAAAGAAATTAGAGTTTTGGGTCATAGTGTGTGCTAATCCTTTTATTTACTTCATAAATAAGAATCTCCCTCTGCCTTCCCTCTCTGCTGTTGAAAGTTCAATCATTTATGAAAATAGTGATGCCCTTTGTCCTGGTACTTTACTGTAAGCTAAAACATATGTTATATTAAATATTAACCAACTTCTAATTGGAGCATCATTTGGCCAAGGAAAGAGGTGGATTCATATTGTCAGTGGTTGTTTTCAGTCTCCTCAGAGATAACAGGATAAGTTAACTTTGCTCTACAGTTAGCTTATCCTGTTACTCCATCAACCTTGAGTTTGAGAAGCATTGCATCATCTCCTGAAATCAGTCTTGTGCTCCCTTTTGCACCCCAGTTTATGCACACTGGGAGTCGCCATTGTGGACAATATTGCCCAGGGTGTGAGCTGAAGTTTTGACCTCTGGATTTCAATTTAGTTTTCCAACTGTCCTCTCAGATGAACACAGGAAAATCACTTAATTTACCCTGTGTTTCTCTTTCCCAGGTAGAAACTACAGGAGGAAAAACATGGATGTTTAAGTTACTGTCTTCTCACTGCAGGTCATAGGAAGAAATATGAGTTGTAAAATCCCATGCTGGAAAATCTTTGTCAAAATTGTTGTATCCAGCTATACTGTTGACAAATTCTTAAATATGAGGTTGGTTCATTCAACACACCTGGAGATGATGAGTAGTTTACAGGCTACAGTTACAGTGTGAGATGAATAACTGTCTGATTAATTGAACGGTGGTGATTTTTCAGAACAAGAGGTGTAACACAACTTCATTTGCATGGCAGGAACCTCAGGCCTTAGAATATTTTCCAGATTCCCGAGCAAAACCAGCTTCTCACGCAGAGCTGCAGCTGGGGCAGCTGCAGGGAGGGACCAGCTGGGAGATCTGCAGACCTTAAGGAATGACAGAAGCCCAACCTTCTGTCACAGGAGAAGGTTGGGCTTCTGGCACAGGAGAAGGACAGTGCACACTAGAAACTCTGACCATACTGCAGTTTGGTCACTCTTTATCCTTCCAGTGGGGACAAGATGTAAAAGTTAGCAGTTGGATTAATAATTAACATTCCCTGAACTTCTTGGATATGTTTTTGCAGCTTCAGATATACTAAACTGGAAAACCTCTAGTCTCACAGATCTGGCCCTATGGCCGATGTTGCCCAAAAATCCTAATGGTATTGGTAAAAACTCTGAGGCTTCAGAGCAGAAGTCAATCATTGGCAATCACAGTTGGAAAGAAACTCTCTCAACGAACAGTTTGTCCCCAGAATGAGAGCTCTCCTTTAAAAGCACTAGGTACCTATCTTACCAAAATAATTGTGTGGGGTAGATGAGGATTCTCTGTTACTCTTCAACACCTTCATGAATGTTTTGGATGCAGGACTGGAAGGAATTCTAAGCAAGTTCAGAGATGATATGAAACTGGGAGGAGCTGTTGGCTCCCTTGAAGGCCAGGAGGCCTTGCAGAGAGACATTAGAGGACTGGGCAATCACAAGCCGCATGAAGATCAACAAGAGAAAATGCTCCTCCTGGAATGGGGCAATCCTGGATATATGGACAGAGATGCTGTAAAGCAGTGGCACAGAAAGGGACTTGGCATTCCTGATCAATGGCAAGTTGGACATGAGCCAGCAGTGCCCTGGCAGCCAGGAGGGCCAACCCTGTCCTGGGGGGCACCAGGCACAGCATCACAGCCAGGCAAGGGAGGGGATTGTCCTGCTCTGCTCTGAGCTGGGGCAGCCTCACCTTGAGTGCTGGGGGCAGTCTTGGGCACTACAATGTAAGAAAGACATTAAACTATTGGAGAGTGTCCAAAGGAGGGCACAAAGATGGTGAAGGGCCTTAAGGGGAAGCCGTGTGAGGAGCAGCTGAGGGCACTGGGTCTGTTCAGCCAGGAGGAGACTGAGGGGAGACTTCACTGCAGTTACACCTTCCTGTGAGGGGAAGAGGAGGGGGAGAGGAAGGGGCACCTCTTCTCTGTGGTGACCAATGACAGGACCAAAGGAATGTCCTGAAGTTGTGTCAGGGGAGGTTTAGGCTGGATATCAGGAAAAGGTTCTTCAGCCAGAGAGTGGTTGGGTACTGGAACAGGGTCCCCAGGGAAGTGATCACAGCACCAAGCCTGACAGAGCTCAAGAAGTGCTTGGACAATACTTTCAGGCACATGGCATCACTCTTGGGCATGGTGCTGTGCAGGGCCAGGAGCTGGACTTGATGAACTTTATGGGTCCCTTCCAACTCAGCTTATTCTCTCGCGCAAAGTCCTCTACCCCTGAATTAGAAAGAACAGGTATAAGCTGAGCCTCTTTGTATTCACTTCCCTTCTTGCTTCCCTAAAGGCTGGATGAGAGAAGAATTACTGAAGCACCTGTTTTTGGGGCAGCAGTCTGAGCTGACCCTCCTGGCCATAGAGTAAGGCTTGGCTATCAGCTTCAGAGCTGAGCCAAGGAGAAATGCTGATGCTTGCAGTAAGGAAATGGTGAGGTAGTATGGACTGAAGAGTTATCCCAAAGTTAGAGGAGCAACCTGATATGAACAGACCCTTCATGGCCAGATCCACCATTATCACATCTCAAGATTTGCTTACTCAACACAAGCTGTTACAGGAGCGGGACATTAAAGATTAGCCTGGACATTTCAATATCTAGAAGACTTAATTTTTCTCTGTTTTAAAGAACCTAAAAGTCCTGTTCTGTTTTGCAAGTAGTTAATTCTCTGTTAAGAAAAAAAAATGCATTAAAAAATATTTTCATTGTGCAGGCCCCAGGTTTTTGAGATGCTTCAGTGGGCTACTGGGAAATCTCTTTAGGACAGAGTCTGGCTGAGCTGTCAGATTGACTGCTAGAGGCACAGCCGAGTTTCAAATGGACGAGCAGTGTGCATGCCAGACGCATCCCAGAAAAGGAAGATGTTTGACAAGTGAAGTGTTTTTATTTTATGATGGAGAACGAGCAGGAACATCAGACAGGTAAATCAGCCTGCCAAGCATGAGAGTTCCTGACTGACAGGCTCATCGCCAGCCCTGCTTGCTCAAGAGGATCTAGCATTCATTCTACTGAAAAGCAACTGTTTAAATTGTTATTTGCTGACTTTTCATTACTGATTATAATTGCCACGTGCAGGTTCAGAAGAGCAAAGGGAAGCCTTTGCTTTGCAGGCTGGGGAGAATTGGATGTGATTCTTCTTAAACCAAACAGAAATGAAGGAAGCTGAAGCAAGTGAAAAAACGCCTGCAAATGGTCAGATTAAAAACCAAACAATCTGAGACAGAAAAGCAGGACTAACACTGATGTTTATCAAAATTTAGTCATTAAAATCACAAAATACCAATTAGAATATATGTCAAGGATTGACTCCTACTAACATGCCCTAGCAATGCAGGCATCTTTATATTAGAAATTTTGAAAACATAGCCCTGTAATTTGAGATTATTTACCACCATGTTACTATACAAACATGTCTAATTAAGCATTTTGCTGAGTGCTGTGATAAAGATGTTCAAATAAACAAACAGACTAGAAGGACAGCATGAGGACGTTGGATAGTGTGACATAAATTGTTTACCCATCTGAATGTGGAATGCCTTCTTTAGTCACAAGTGTCAAGGCCACTAGTGAATGTGTCCTTTCATCCCTGAATGGGTGAAAAAAAACCTTGCAGTACAACATCATGTATTTTGTATGGACTGTATTCAGCAAAGTGTTTAAATGTGTGCTTTAATCTATTCAGCAGTTAAGTACTTAACTTGTACTAAAATCCTGGGGAAAAGATACGCTGAATCAGACACTATACACCGAATATTTTAAAGCAAAACTATTTTGGCAATGTTGCAAACACTTTAAAAACTTTATTTATTTTAAAAACTTTACTTTTTAAAAAACTTTATTTAAAACCATTTTGAGACCTCTGTATTTCTCAAACTCTGATTACTGTAAGGTGAACTGTACAAAGACAAGAAGGAAAAAAATATTAAACTTAATTAATCAAAACTGACTCATAAAATGTCTAGAATAAGTTTCCTGTACCTAGGAAAAGGTCTCAGCTTTGAAGTCTGCTATTTGGAGAATATTCAGGGCTAAAGACAAAAGCTAAATATCTTGGCAGAAGTCTTTGATGTTCTTCCTTCCACCACTGTTATAAAGTTCACAGTTCTAATCAGTAAAATTATAAGGTATTTGATCCTCAAGCAAGGCTTGGCACAAAACTGAGCCCTGCACGCAGCAGCAGCGAAAACAGAATAACCCCAGGAGTGAGAGCAGGGAGGATCTTTGGAAAGAAATAAATAGGCAGGATATCCAAAATGGCAGCAGCTGGAAGCTGCTCCGAGGTGGGATGTCAGGATGAACCCCCTGGGAGATGCGATACCGCACACAGGGCAGGGGAGGAGGTCAAATGTGCAAGGCCCTGTAATTTGTCAGACGGCTAACACCATCATTACCTGTGTGTGTGTGCACGGGGCATGCTTGACAATAAATTACACTCACAAATTTCCAGGCTAAATGTCCTCTTATTGGCAGCACAGAGCACTGCACCCCCCCATTAGGAGATATTGTTTTATAATGGGTAATAAAAGTTGGCTCTCACAGTGGGAGCCTGAAAAAGTGTCGCTGCTGAAATTAGCAGCACTGTCAATAGTTTGGACTTTTCTGCATATTACGTGTTTTTCCTTTTTCTGACATAGCTGAGAGGAAGAGCACAGGAAGAAGTGTGGGCTTGAAAATGGACGTAGAAGTGGAGAAGGGGTCTGAGGGTGGAGCAGAGGAGAGGAACATGGGAGAAGAAAAGGTCTCGTTACCATTGTTTCCCAGTATCAGGGTCACCAGCCTCAAATAGCAGGCATCACCAGCAGAAGCCAACAACTTAGCAACATCAGTGGAAGAAAGGAGGTGAGAGGACATGGAAAAGGGAAAATTAGAGTCTCCCTCTTCCCTGTGGAGACAGGATCAAGCCTGTAAGCGAGGAAAAGCAGCAGCTACTTCCATAAGGTGACTGCAGGGAGGAGATCTGTCCCATCACCCTGCTGGGTCCAAGAGCAGCATGTGACTTACCACAGTCATTTTTGTCTGGCTTTCCCACAGCCATCCCAAGCTCAGGATGAAGGCTCTCTTTTGCAGCTGACAGATGCCACTCCCAACACTTTCAGGGCTGGGAACCAAGGAATTGCAGAAGATGCCATTTCTCCAAATTAGATAAAGCCAGATGCCTTGGCAGTGGCACTGTCACTCCTTATCCATACACACTGTTGTGTTTCAGTCACAGTGAGCCTGCCTGGAGTGGGAATAGGAGAGGGTAGTGAACACAGCAAAAATATCAACACTGTGAAATTTAAATATGTTTAAATTTCCTACATAAGCTGCACCTAATACTTTCCTAAGAGTCCAATACTCCTGTTTCTCTAGACCTCTGCCTTATTACTCCCAGAACTGCCATCTCTTTATACCCTGTTGACAAACATCAGCTGCTGCACTGGTACTTCCTCTCATATTGTGAGGAGAGTTGGCATTGAGATGGCACAGAACAACTGCAAGGTAATGTATACTGAGAGATACCATTTGAACTACCCATATGCATTGCTGGATTCTGAATTAACTGTAACCATTTAAAAAAAACAAAGGTCCAGGCAGCTTACTGAAAATTTTGCTATTTTATGCTGGTCGTTGTCTCAGACTCTGGGAGGGAGAACTTCAGTATTTTTGTTCCATTATATAAATTGAAGACCTTTGTTCCATTCTTGTTATTTCAGAATGAAAAAGAGATATGGTAAAAATAACAGGGACATGGGGACAGGTGACAAAGAGGATTAGAGGGATGCAAAAGCCAGTGTGTAGAAGAGATTAAGATGTAGGATTTGTCACAGTTCCAGGGTTAGCTGCTCCTCTGACCTCTTTCTAGTACAGAGGCATGCTCTGCTTCTTCAGGCCCAGTGGGAGTCTGTCTATCTGCCTGTCCTTTCCCTGGTAACAACTCCCTGACAGCTTACTGAACATATCTTTCAAGGAATCTGCTTTTTAATGTCCAGCATGCTTGGGATCTTTTGACTCCTGGCTTTGGCAAAAGAAATACATACCTGGACTCTGGAAATAGCATCCTCCCAACTCTGGCTGTTTTGTCATGACCTCTACCATGCTAACTGCTAACCTGGAGGCACTGTGCAGCCTTCCAGCCGGTTAATTCCCTGCTATTAAACTCAGACAATGTTTACATAGAGTAGTGTCCGCTGCCATTCCATCACATACCTAATTCTTAGTGACTTAAAAACAACCCTGCATCGTCCACACTCTGGTTTAGTGATGGTGACACATACTTGAAGCCTTCTTCCATTTCAAAAAATCAGGATTATGTTCCTCCTTTTCCAGCCAGAGGGAACTTCACTAAGACTCCCATGACTTCTCAAATATGATGGACTGTGACATAGCAACTTCCTCCACCTGTTCATTTAAGACTCAAGGATGCATCTCATCAGGTCATGGACTGAATCATAGAATCATAGAATGGGCAGTTTTTGAAAGGACCTCAAAGATCACACAGTTTCAGACCCTCCTGCCATGGGCAGGAATGCCATTCACTAGATCAAGTTGCTCAGGGCCCCATCTAGCCTGGCCATCCCTTCCAGGAATGGAGCATCCACATCTTCCCTGAGTAACCTGTTCCAATGCTTCATCACCCCCTGAGTAAAGAATTTTTTCATAACGTTTTCCCTACTCTTCCTTTTATCACTGATGTACCTATAGAAGCTTTTCTTGCCCTTGACATCCCTGACTAGATTCAGTTCTATCTGGGTTTTAGCTTTCATAACCTGGCTGTTTGGACAATTTCTTCTATTCCTCTCAGGCTACCGACCCTTGCTTCCTGTTTTGTGTTTGAGTTTGTCCAGGAGCAAATATTTCATCCATGCTGACCTCCTGGCATTTTTGTCTGACTTTCACTTTGTTGGGATGCATCTCTCCTGAGCTTGGAGGTGGTGATTCTTGAATATCAACCTGTTCTCTTGGGCCTTTCTTCCCTCCAAAGTTTTATCCCACAGTGCTCTACCAAGCAGGTCCCTGAAGAGGCCAAAGTCTGTTCTCTGGAAGTCCAGGGTAATGACAGGTATTAGCAAGGGAAATTGCTCTGCTCTTCCCCACTCAAAGCTGCAAGGCTGAATGAGGATGAAGAGGAGAAGCTCACCTGAGGCTGTTCTGGTCCCCAGGGAAGGTGGGCTTAGGTACTCCTGAGACAATGAGAGAAAGCCACAAGGCTTGTTTCAAGCAAATCTAGAGGGCTGAATCAACCCACCTAGTGCCTCTTATTTCCAAGGATTGTTTCAGTTTAACCTGCTGCCATCAAAGGTAAGGCAGGCACTGAAGAGCGAAGAAGTGATCAGGAATTTTGTCAATATATACAATTTTTAGTTCCAAATGCCCTAGTCTGTGAATGATTTTGTACCCTGGCTTGGTGTCAGTTGGTCTCTCAACTGCCCAAGAGAAAAAGAAATGTGGCATAGGTTCACTTTTGGCTCCCAGTTACTTACACATATCAAACACCAAGCTGATGCCACACAGGTGTAGCGACTCCATTCCTAGGAAAGCAACTAAGAAAAAAATTCAAAAAAATCTCCTTGCAGGGGCAACCAACCCTTGTGAAGAGTTAATGGAAAGAGCTGTTTCTGTAAAAAATAAAGAATGAGTTGTGCCTTCAAATCTCCTCAACTATGGAAATGTAAAAATATCCTCATTTTTCATTTTTTGTATTTATAAGCCTGTTTTGCAGAACTGCCCTTCTTTTATACAAACACTTACCACAGTACATACCCTTCCTTCCTTTGCTGTCATAAATTATCTTGTGGATATGCTCTGTGAAGTTACTGACTGTACTTTTGCTATTAATCTTGACTCTAACTTTTTCTAGGTTGCGTCTCCTTTCCAATCCATCTTAGGCAAGAAAGACAGAGCTTTGGTAAGGACTCTTCTCCCCTCCAGGGAGCACCACTCTGCAAAGTGCCTGTAACAATGCACCTTTTAGTGATGCTCCCCTTTGGCTTTTACTGGGCTCATTGCAAGGCTTGTACTCCATTTTCCTGTAATAACTCAACTGCCACCAGGTTGGTGTTCCTGACAGTTACATCCTTTCCAAGACTTTCCTGAATTGCCCCATCTGGAGCAGGGAGATGCAAAGCGACTGCTGTGCTCTGGGGAAGTGATAAGGGCTCACCTCTTCAGTGACCTGGAGTATTTCCACTGGGGATATGGTCAGCAGCAGCCAGCAGAAGAGCGCATGAATTAATGCTCCCTGCAGCTCCCTGGGGTGGTGTTATTCACTCATTTCCCTGCACATCTTTCTGCAGGCCTGAGCACGTGTGTAGTTCGTGCCGTGTTTACCACCTTAACCTCTTCCTTTAGTGGACTCTATCAAAATAGAGTAAAAGGGAATTAATTCCCAATGCTAGATGCTAATACAAATAAGACAACTCTTCAGCTGAGTGAGTTCAGATGATAAAATAATTGGTGTAACTATACTCAGGATGAATATATGTATGCAGGACAGTCAAAACATGTATGCCCTTTACCTCCAAAGCACACAACTCTACACGATAAGAGCATTATTGCAGGCTCAGCCAGTGGAAAGAACTGAAAAACATTTGAGCAACCCTCATGCATATTTAATTTGGTAGGCAAGGGTGATGGGTGCACACACACACACACACACACACACACACACACAAAAACACATATGTATCTTCTTCTATTGCTATATAGTACTGCTGATGTATTTTAAAATATTAGAGACTATACAAGCACCTCCCTACCTTGCATACCAGAATAGGACGGACAAAGAGGAATAGCATGATAAGGCAAAGACCATGCATGAAAATGTAGTATCTGGGATTCTGTTTTATTTTTACAGGTCAGCACCTGATTTTGGTAAAATATGTTAGGAGGCTAGTGTCCTCCCACATCCAGATGGGCTCAAGCATGCCTGCTTCAGAGATGAAGGCAACACCTGCAGGGTAGGATGGGATTCAACAGCAGCCACATCAAGAACAGAAACCAGTATTTTGTTGAAAACAGAATAAAGCCAAACAAAACATCCTTCTCTGAACAGCAGGACGCAGAAATGTGAGACTATCCCTTCCCTGGAACATTTCCCTTCCCTTCCCCTCCCTTCCCCTCCCTTCCCTTCCCTTCCCTTCCCTTCCCTTCC
>VYXF01000838.1:48245-74614 GCA_013397295.1 Polioptila caerulea
TTCATTATTTGTTCCATTCATTTCAAGATCAGTTAATCAAGCTTGGCAAAAACATCTGAAAAATATGCCCTGCCCTGCCCTGCCCTGCCCTGCCCTGCCTACGACTCTTGTCCTCATCCTGAAAATTCCTGAATCCACAAGTTTGGCACTAGCAGTCTTTCTCCCTCTCTTTTCCTCTCTCTCCATCACTTTATATAACAATTAATCACCTATATCGCAGGGCATGTTATATCTGGCATGATATCTCATATATCGATAAAGCAGGCACAGACCTCATAGATATTCCACCTCTTCCTGTTTCCTTAAATATGAGGTCTCAAGAAAGCCTTGAAATTTAAAGTGGTGGGCTGAGACTGTAAGGTCACCATGCCTGACAGAGAACTGCTGTGTCTGACTGAAGTTGGAGTTTCCCTTGCAAGGCCCAGGCACCACCCTCCCCTACTGCATCCTACTAAGCAAGGAAGGCAGTCAGCCACACATGAAATCTAGGAACTAAATACCTAGGACAGAACATAATTTTTGCTAGGGATAGTGCACTATGACCTTGAGAGTTTGCTGAAAGTAACAGATTGAGCCTCTTCCTTTGGACATGGTGAGTGGAGGAATGGCCTGTAGTGAGACCACCTCCACTGGCCAATTCCCTGGTGACCTTGTCAACCCAGGATATGCAGAGAAGGTCAGTAGTAGTTCTTGACTTGTGAATGGTTACCATTCTTCTCAAGTTTGATAAACCTTGGGGCAAATTTTTCCACTAATAACAGATGAGTGTGTGCAAAGCTGGTAGCCTCCAAAACTAGGGGTGTATATTCCCCCTGCCAAGAGTCATTTGGTAGCTACAGACAGGAAGCGTAAATTTTAGGGAACTGCACCCCAGAAAATCTAGGAAAGCTGTAGTGCACTTTGTCATGCTTGAAGAGCTTAGTCTATTGTAAACAAGGATCAAATTGCTGATGAGCAACATTCTTAACTTAGGGAAGAAAAAAATACCCCACTCTGACAAGGCAGCGTTGCAATAAATAATTGGTAAAATATATCTACAGCCCGAACAAATTGCAGTCTTCTGGAGGAGGCTGGTGGGTTGCTTTTCCCATCATGCTGTAACCTTCCCTCTCAGTCTGAGACTATTAACTTCTGACAAGGTGTGAGGCCTGATTTAGACTGATCTGATGGAGTGACCTATTTCTATTACCTGCTCCCTCTCTCCTCCTGCTGCTCACTTCTCTGGTGGCCACTCTGGCTCACTCCCACAGCTCTGCCAACAGCTTTTGTATTTCAGCTCTTGGAAGAGTAACCATAATAATGAGAACTGGACATGGCTTGTCTGCTCACAGGAATTTTTAAAACCATTTCTCCTGTCTCACACACATCACAGGGAACTCTTACACAATCCCTTTTCCTTTCTTTACTTAATATTATCACTCCCATTGTAGCAGAAATGCCCCTCAAACATGTGAAACAATCTGGCTGCATGCTCTCCCACCATTTCTTGACACTTTTTCTCCCTTCCCTCTACCTGATGCCAGCTGAGGGTCACTTTTCCTGTGGGATCCCCACTCTGGGAACACAGAGGGGCTGCAAGAAGCAGAGTGGGATGGGAGTGTCTTCACTCTTGACTTGGACTACAGAAGGGTGCACATATTTGGGTAAGTCTTTTTCTGGAGCAATTATGCAGTGTCCTGTCAGGTTCTGAACTTGTCCATTTTTGGATTTCTTTTATGACTCACTGGGAGAAACAAGCCAAAAGCTCCAGAATTTGGGGGATTTTGCCCAACTTCCTTTTATTTTTCCTTCGGATTAATCTTCTATTTGTTTGTTGATGGTTTTTTTTGTCTGCACTCTGCAAGCTCCTGCCCTTTTCAAACTGCTTGACAGAACACTGCTCCGTGACACAGTGTCGACAAGCAAAATATTGAATGGTTAAATGTTATTTTCTAAAACAATATGGGACAGCTTACCACCAGGAAATATACCACAGCCAGAGACACTGGGAGAAAAAACATCACCACCTCAAGACAATGCTGGCACTTGATATAACATTAGGACTTAGGATTCTAATTGTCTTAAACCAGGATTTTATGACCTAAGAGATACAATGAAAAGGTTTAGATTTTTTACAGCTTGTCTTCCTACTAGGACAAGCTGAAAGAGCTAGGAGTTTTGCTATTGATTCTGACCTAGAGTGATATTGATATGAATTTTAAATACACGTGTAGATAAAGAGGGTGCAATGATCAGTTCAAATATAGTCTATTAATGCTTGTTCAGGCAATTTTGTATTGTGTAACATGATAATAATTGGACAAGACCTGATTTGGTTTCTGTGTTTGAAGCTTTAGCAGGTATGTGCTTTTTATGTTCCCCTGTTTAATCAATACATCCTGGTTTTTCGGATGGGTCCCGGAGTCACTACTTAAGGACTGATGGAGTTTAAATGCTGGGAGTTTATTTCATAGTGCTGTTTTCCTTTCCATTTCTGTATAATCATTGTCATTCTGAAGAGACAAGGTATTGTATATCGAGGAGCATATTCAGAGGCCTTTTGTGTTTGCCTTCATCATGATAATAACAAAAGTAGTGGTGGTAGCAATAATACAAGCAGTAATAAAAATATAAATGCATGTCCTGAATAGCACACTATTGTGTCTGCGCTCTAATCTTTGTAAATGCTGATCATCTTTTGTCTTCCTAGAGCTAGAAGATGTTTTACTGTTTCAAGTTTTACTGCACAGAAACTCTTTTCAAGGATCAGGCATTGTTGGAAGCTAACAACAGTGGCTTTAAAATATATCATTTAAGCTGGAGAGAGACAAACACCCTACCCTTCTCCTGGGAGAGTAGCTGTGCTTTCACTTAATGAGGTAGCTGAAGACATCTCTGGTCCTTTTCCCACTTTGAGCCCAAATGCCAGAGGCAAAATGGTGAGCTTTCCTTGCATGTGTGCAAAGATTGCAAGCTCTGTGACTCTATATTCTTGCAGCTGTTGTCACCTTTCTGGAAAGGTCATTTTGACTTGCATAATTATTAAATCCCATCTCCTTTGTTTTACCTAGATAAATCCTGGGCCAATGCATTGATGAAGTGATGATTCTTTGTAAAATGGAGCATGATGGCAAATATTGTTGGTAGGCGAAGGCAATGTAAGCTTGACTGTATTCTGCTTCCTTCTGAGAGAATGGCATCTCTTGGTGGCAGGGTAGCTGGGTCTCTGTGACCATTGTGCCTGTTAGCACCACGAAGGGTAGCAAAGTAAGAGTACAGCTGTACCAGTTATGATAACTACCTGGTTCAGTGGCACTGAACAGAGACAGAGAAGTATCACTTCGTGTTTTTTGCATGCATGGTAGCAATGAACTCTCCATCTACCCCAAAAGATGCCTCAACTTGAAAAGCTCATTTGCTTCACAACAATGGCTGTGTCATCTGCACTATGTTCTTTACAATACACACTTCAAAAAGGTTCCTGAAAAGAGAACTATGTAGCACCTCTGTATGTTATATTCAGAGCATATGCTCGAAGAGAATTCTTATAAACTCTTCTTCGTGTAGTACTTGGATAATGAGCACACCCGACATTTTAAATATAGGGTAAATGTCACATACACATGGAAGAATTCATCCATGAGAAACATTACAGATTTATGATGCACAACTCATTAGGTTTTGTTATCTGATTCACCAAATTTTCAATGAAGACAGATTGCCAAACAGGAAAAGAGGCGAAGAAAATCCAGTCAATTTATTCTGAAGGATCCATTCTATCCACAGGACATTGTTTTGGGAGAAGTCTGCTTTAAATCAGGGTGTGTGCAATTGGTTAATGCCACAGTTTGATTTGATGGTACTTGGTTGTCCTTATCAAATGATATTTATTTCATCAAAGGAAATATAAACTTGTCCAGAAATTGGAAGCCTTGCTCATTAATCTAATGAGAGCTGTTTTCTCTTCCCATTTCACTTTTATGCCTGTTGGGGACAAGAGGGCTGTTTCTTTTATCATTGTTGTCCATACAGCTATCCCACACTGCAGAATCCATGATGACTGCATTTTTGAAAGAGGGTCTCCCCAGGGACCGTAATTATTCATCTTTCAGGAGACACAAGATCTATAATACACAAGTGCTGCAGACAAGAACTAGTTTACAGGTTTATCTCATGACTGAAAGTATAATCCATCTTCTCTGGCATGATTTAGGAGGTGCTGCATAAGAAAAGAGAGAAAGTGGGTCAACCCCATATCAACTTGTATTCCCCTGTCCACATAGGTCTTATTCTTTTAATTTCCCATTGAAGAGGATTAATGCTTGAGTGAGCAGAAGAAATGGGCCCTGTTTCCTGTATCCTGTAGCACACCTTGTAGCCATTAGAGTTGTGCCTGCACCAGGTTTGGACTCCCTGTGAGCTTTCTTGCCCCAGCAGCGACCCAGCCTGGCATCTGCTCTGTTATGAGAAAGCAGAACAAGGAAGCTTTGTTTCTGGTGGAGATAGCAGCTTGGGATCTGGAAACCTTGACGACTTCATGGGGTAAGAATCAAGCTATTCATAGAGAACTTGAGTGTATTAATGGAATTTTCCTAATGTTTACACATAGTAGGTCCAAGCCTCTGAACAGGAACTCCAAAATTTCCCATGTTTCCTCTAATGGATGATACCTTAAGACACTTGTGTTTCCTCCTTCCTGTTTTGTCAACAAGTCAGTCATTTCCCACTATCACCACGGAACAGACCTGTAGCTATCACCACAACTTCTTTCCCAGGAAAGCTTATTCTGAAGATGGGACTTCAGGTAGTTTAAGCCTCTTGGAATGCAATTTAGCATCTGAAGACACTGAAGACACAAGACTGCCATATGTTTATGCATCTGTTTGGAAGTCCAGGTTGAGTGTTCAAAAGAAAATGTGAATGGACATGGCTCCAAACTGAGAATTCATCTGCAGAATAATACGTCATGTATGACCATGTTGCCTCCTTAGAACTTATTTTTTCATCTTCATCCCTACATATTTCTAATTTCCATGTATGCTAAAATCCCCATTGAAAACAACCCATTCCTCTGTGTTTCTTCTCCCCACACCCTACAATAACCATCTGTTATTTCTAAAGGGTAAACATAGCTTGTCTTTTTCATTGCGACATAAAATGTTACTCAACAACCCTATAATATTTGCATTTTCTGTAAAAACCTTGGCCAAATCTTCTTTCTGTGGTCTTATACACAGTCTTGCCTGCTCAGAGGGCACCAAGCACTAAAAAAACTACTAAAAATTGTTAACAGGGAGAGCACAGGGTCTCCAGCATTGGGTATATTAGGAAGCAGGCATCAGTCCTGGGTGCTCGCACTGCAAAGTATTTCAAATACCAGAGTAAGACAGCAACAGCTAAACTGTGCTCCAGACATCTAAATTTAAGGATTTACGTTTCTTCTGATGCAGCAGATGACATTATCGATTCTGAAAGCAACAGAAGGAGTGTACTGCTCTGCCTTGCTTTTGCCATTAGAGATTAAATCAGCTCTGCCAGGTCTTTGCAGATAAAAAACCCAAAAAAAACTCTTAAGAAACCAGTTCAAAATTCTGCAGCAGACTTAAAGGGTCTAAATCCACCCACCTCTTTTTTAGTTATGGTTTTTAAATACCTGTAAAATATACTAAGATGGGTAGAAACCCTCAGTCTAGGGTTCTTTGAACATTTAAATCCAAATTTCATTGTTACTCCTTGAGGCTGTGTCTGATTTTGTTAGGCAGAATTACTGATTTTAGTAAGGAGCCATTCTTTGAAATCAATATCATGGTCTGGGCAATATTTAGGAAAAACATCTTCATCTCTAATATTTATACACATTTAATTATTACCATGAAGTGAACTAAATCTGAAGTGAACTAAATCTGAAGTGAACTAAATTAAAAATAAGTCTTATTTTTTTTTTACCATTTCACATCAATGAGTGAGCTGGCTGATTTATATGATCATTGGTATCATCATAGTGTCTAGGAGGACTTGCTTATAACTGCCTTAATTTTCCTGGCTCATATGCACTTCTGTGCAGACTCTGGAAGGCTGCAGACACTGGATGAAAATAATCATAGGCAAAAAATACCTCAATAAATTAATTAGATAGTTTTCATAAGTCCCAAGTCTTGAAACACAAAGAAATAACCCACAACTAAAGGAAATTTTGGGCTTCACCTATTCAGACCATGTTCATTAAATAATATAGGTCTTCCAAAATCTTACTTATTTATTTGTTGCAAAAGCATTTTAGGTTTCCAGCTCACCTCCATTTTAATTCAATTTTAGGATGGTAAACTGCAGCAGGAATTGATTTGTCTGGACTTTGCTAATTCTCTATACCTGTCTCCCATGTTACTATAGCTTCTCCCTGACACCTGCCCTTCTGTGACATTTTTCTGGGAAGCTGACCACTGTGCTTCAATTTATTAAGCCCTCCACATGAAGATATCAATTGCCTCCTGGCAACAGGAGCATTCATTATATGCCTTTAGGGGACAGGCACTTTCAAGAAAATTTTCTGAGTGAGGGATGACAGTTGTTGCTAGCTCTTTAGAAAGGAGGACACTTTTTACCCTTTCTTTCATCAAAATTATTCAAAGGCAGAAATACTGACATTTCTGTCAAAATGGTTGCTACAAGGAGGTGAAGAGGCAGTTTTAGAAATTACATGTACTACAGTTGTGCCCTGGCTTTTCAGAGCAAAAAGAGCTTCTTAAAGTGGAAAAGCATATATACATGACTCTGTGCCTCTGGTAGTTTGTGGGTTTGGCTGTGAGATTTGTTTGAACCCCTGATGAAGCACAGACTCCCAGACCCCAGGGGCTCACTGGTTTCTACATTCTTTCACTAGTTTGCATTAAGGAAAACAGTAAACTTAGTCTCACTAATTATTTTAAAGAACTGAACTGGGGTGTTTGGGATATTATTAGAAGACTAGACACTAATTCATAGGCAAGCGAGCTCTTGATGCAAATCTGTTAGTGCCAAGAGGGCCCAATCATTGCAGGGCTCAAAAAATGCATTCACATGACTGTAAATGATAAAATATCATTTTTAAAAGAATATAGATTGTAATATTGACTCTACCAGGACACCTCCATTTCTAGGCACCAGGACACAGAATGAGGAATTGATGAGCAGAAAGGAGACAGAAGGTCAGTAATACGACAAAATTATTTGACACTGCATCTGAAGAACTTGTAATCCAGATTTGGAGTTAATATAAAAGCTTAAATATAAAGCGAGAAAGCTGAGACAGAAAATGCCCTGGCAGACATTAACTTTAGAAGTCACAAGACTGCTTGTGCCAGCATTCCAGGTCCTGCTCCTTTAAAACCTTTTGCACACAAAACCTACTTCACAGATGCCTCCACTGTCCCCTTACTTCCCTGATCTCTTCGGAGAGCATCCCCAGGATGTCTGGCAAAAGACCAGATCCTGTCTGTGTGGGGTGTTAGCTGCTGTTTTCCTGACTCCTTTGCAGCTTGCAATCAAATTTAAAGAGAAGTCAAGGTTGTTATAATGAATGATGTTGGGGAGACAACAAAGGTAAATTGTTAACAAACCCATGCTTTTAGCGTGCCCAATGGCAAAAGTTTATTCCCATAGCATGTTCCTACAGCACTGAGCAGGATGGTGCCTGGACTGAGGACAGGATACTCTGCTAAGGAGGCTGTGACAGTGGGCAGCAGCAAAGAGAGGCTGGAGAAGCAACAGGAAGGAAACTGCTCCTTCTTGGCAGCAATGCAGAGCGGCAGAGACCATGAGCACAGAGCAGGCAGCACCACAGGGCAGATAAAGAAATATCTGGGTGGACAACAAGAACAGCCTGTGGCAGGAAGTAAAGGTTTGGGCTTGCAGAAGAAAGGAGATTTTCCTAAGAATCTAGAGAGGACCATAAGGAATTCATAGATCTTGAGAAAAACCTGAAAGTTGCTGGACAGAGTGAAGAGTGAGGAAACTTGATTAACCAATTTTACTTTCAAGCCTTTTATTTAATTTGTCTTACCCATCAGTATCTTGGGCTTGTTCCGCTCCTCTGTTCTTGCTGTGGTTCAATTTGTTTCAGGGGCTTGTTTTATTTGTTTGTGCACATCTGTGTCATAAAGCACGGCTTTGGATCTTGGATACCTTTCTTCTCTATTAATATGCTTGCTCAAAAGAAAATGAGAGGTGGGTCCTTCTGAAAGTGTCAGCTATTTTGTTGGGCCAACCCAATGATACAATTGATAGAATCAAAAATAAAAGCCAAATCAAACCGATTTCACAAGGCTGTACATCAAAGAGCATGTAGTAACAGATGAGTAATGCCACTATGAGTTAACCCAGTAATATACCAAATCTAGAAATACCCACCGTTTCACAGGCTGTTGGTTCTGCTTTAAACAGCAGATAACTGGGGGAAAAAAAGTAAGATGGGATGAGGTGTCCATTCATGCATTCTTGGAAGGGATCTGTCCGTGGATATTAAGTCAAAGGCCACATGTGTGATGGCACAGTGGAAGTGATTTTTTAAGACAAAATATGGGCTTAGATACCTTGCTGACCACCCATTTGTGGTTAAGTGAAAGGACATACATCACTGGAAAATATTAATAGCTAGTCTTCAGGGAAAAACAGTGGAATACAGTCAGTATTAATCACATCCCTGACTCTATCTCAGGAGCCAAGAAGAGGTCATTTTTTTTTCCATCAGGAACATCTTGGTACTTAAAAGAAAAAATGCATTCACACTTAAAGGTTTCTGTGGTGTAACCATAGAGATGTGTTAATGTAATAATCACACACAGCCATGTAGGGGCTTGTGCTGTTTTGTGCAAAGGGGGTCAGCAAAGTCCAACCTTTCTCTACACAAACATACCCTTTTATAAGTACAGATAAGAAAATATGTTTGTTTTACAAAAGCAAAGGTTTTATTAAAATTTAATAAACTTAATTCCCCTAGTTTTCTTTGTGGTCTAAAATTGTGACAGAATCTCCACATGGTGCAAATCAGCACACCCATGGTAGCTCTGGGGATTTGCTCCTGTTAAGAACCAGTCCATCCCTTCCTCAAGGCTCTGACATTTTGAGGACCATGTTACGACACAGAACAGCAATTCCAAAATGCCAGAGCAATCTCACTTTATCACCACATGGTCCTGCTGAGTAAAATAACAAAGCTCAATTTCTACGTGCAGTGTACATTTCAGCATGCAAGTTTATTTTTCTGCAATGACAGTTTTCTTCCTCCTCTAATTTCACCAGGAATGACTATGGGCCTGCACACTCCTCAGGTGACACTGGCTCAGCAAGCTGATTTTTTACAGCTTCTGGACAAAATCAAAATTCATTACACTAATCAGGTTCTTTGATAGTTCTGTAGAGCACTGCTCTCAGGTGTGGTGTGGAACCACAAATACAGATATTCTTAGTGTCCAGTAGCTTTAAAACCTGGTGAGATATCTTAGTGGACAGTTCATCATCTCTGCTGATGTGTGCACTCCTACTGTTAACAGGCGTTGACAATACTGGGCAGGCACTGTAAAACCCACCAGAATGGGCCATTTTCTGTATTGGTAAGAAGTGAGCCCACCTCTATGGGAGTCCATCCCCAGCACAGTACGGATATATCTGGTAGTTGCAAAGCCATAAATCCTCTCTGAACTCACCTAAACAAAGCCACAGATGATCTAATTGATTGCTTGTGACAGTCCTGCTTTGAGTTGCTGTAGGTAGCCCCTAGCAGCCCTCTAGCAGTTAACAGGAAAAAAATTCCTACAGACTTGAAATGAATGTCAGGTGTTTGGGGAGAGGGGTGGGAATAGCTTAAGATTTTAAAAATTACACAAACATTTCCCATTTGACCAGGAATTTTCCCCCTCTAATATTGAAAGCATGTTTCATTTTCAGGTTGCTGATGCATCCAAAAGCATTATTTCTCTAAAAAGTGAGAAGATAATTGCCTGCCTGAGAGTGAAAATGTATTGTGATACCTTTAGCTGGTTTCCATTCTGCGTATCCACAATACTCCTTTGCGTTTGTGATTGCTGATATACATGATGTTCTGTAACAAAATGTTATCTTGTTTTTGTGCTGCTGAAAGGGTTGTTTCTTTCCTGAACTGTGGCATCACAATATACATATTTATTCACTGGCAAGCAATTCTCTGACTGCTTCCATCTTCCATTTACTATTGGCAGAGCTGTATTTCAGCACTGGGCAGACATGCACTGGTGGGTGTTGAGCTCTACATCTGGACCTGTCCAGCAAAGGGCAGCAAGGCTCATGAGAGTTCAAGAAAACATGTCTTTGAGGAACAGCTGAGGGAGCTGGGGTTGTTTAGTTTCAAGTAGAAGAGGCTCAGGCAGACCTCATTGCTCTCTGCCACTCCCTGAAAGGAGGTTTTTGGGGCCTGTCTCTTCTGCCATGCTTGCAGTGACAGGACTAGAGGGAATGGCCCTAAACTGAGACAGGAGATGTTCAGATTAGATATTAGAAAAATGTTTTTCACTGTTAGGGTAGCCAGACCCTGGAACAGGTTGCCCAGGATGGTGGTGGAGCTGTTCAAGAAGCATCTGGATCTAGTGCTGGGTGATGTGGTTTAGGGGTCACAGCAGCAGTGCCGGGTGGACAGTTGGACCAGACTTGATGATTTTATGATTCTGTGTAGGCAAGATTGCACTTCTACTTGGTTCCAACTTGCTTGCCCTGGCAATTGCTGCAACATGGCTCTGAAGCTTGCTTGCTTGTCCATCAGGATTTCAGAACGAGGAAAATACGGACAATTTTCCAGAGACCAAGAATGTACCTTACATAAGAGTCTGCTCAGTTTATCCTCTCTAACCCATATTGCTATGACCCCTCCAGAAACTTCATTTAACCAAAGTAGCTGTCATAAAAGGTAGGAAACAGTCAAAGCTCTGACTGAGCTGCAGCTGAACATGCTCCCAGTAGTTAGGAGCAATAAGGAAAATCCTCTTGAGTGCTCAAGCAGGGAATTAATTATTTCCAAGCTTTATTTTCACAAAGGTGCTTCGACTCCTGATAGAGGAACCTGAAGGATTGAGAAACAGAGAACTTGCTTCAAATATAGACATCTTTGGGAACTTTGTACAGTCACATTGTTTCAAGACAACTGTTTGACAAATGAGAGCATGGTGAGTGCTAAACAAAGGTGATCTGTTCAAATAATGTCACGGCCTGAAAGAAAATACCACGATCAGAACTAGTCAAGTGTGCGTCCATCACGACTAATAGCTGGTGTCAGTCCCCCCTGAGTGACAGGCCCTGTGCTCTGGGGCAGGTGGAGCCCAGCAGGGCTGTGGTGGCAGCACACCAGCTGGGACCCTCCAGCTGGCCGGGGGCTGCGGTGGCCCCAGGGCTGCGCACGGGGAGCCACGGGAGCGGGGCTGGGCCACTCACAGTGCTGGTGACGAGGCAGATGAAGCACCCTGGAAAATATAGGTCACAAGCCAAGGCTAAGCTAGCATGAGGAACCAGTTCATTTACTGCTTGACAGCTGTAATGGGTGGGGTTGAGGAAGAATGAAGCTACGGGTCCCTGAAGAAATCGCTCTGCTGCTGTCCACAACAGCATGGATGGTATCAACAAACATACGAGTATTAATGGCACTGCAATTCTGCTAATTTTCATTTAAAACCCCCAAAACTATCAAGCAGGCAAACAAAACCAAAGGCAAAACCTTAGCTGAAGAAGATCCAGTGGAGAACTGAGAATTTCTGTCCTTTTCTTGGTTTAAATCATGCCTGAGTTATATGAACCCAGGTACCTTCAATCTGTAAGGGCTTTGTTGTGGTTACCAAGAAAATAGGAAGAAATTATTGCACTGGTGATTTCTTTTTCTATTATGAAATAAGGGTAAATGACTATAAAATATGAGTGACTTGTACAGAGAATATGAGATGTCTTTTCTTCTTGTCCTGACTACAGCCTTTGTAATCATATAAGAGTTTGAGAAGAAACTGCACCAGCCTTTATAATTCCCCTTCAAGGCATTTAGAAAGGCTGGGAATTCATTCTGTTCCATTTGCAGCCAAACTTTGCAATTCTGAAATTTCCTATCCCAGAAAATCAGATTTATGAGGTAAAACAACCATAGGGGGAATGTGAGTCTGATGGAGGAAGAAGGCTGATTAGTTTATTGGTGTGTCCACAGTAATAATCATGTTTAAACTGGAACTGAAACATGGCAATGTCCTTAACAGGCCTCCTTGATCAGACCTTCTAGGAAGAAAGTGGAAAGAAGGGGAAAAGACAAATTCAAAGAAGGAACATGGTAAAAATAATGTAGAGCAAGGAAGAAAACAGGGAATAATGTAGAACAGGGAAGAAAACACTGCACCAAAAAGCCAGCAATGAGCTGCACGTTTTCCCATGTATCAGGGATCAGGCAATCCAGCTCATGGTTTGTTCTCACACCCTTCTTAACTGCACAGGGTGCCTGCTCAGTGTGATACAAAATGAGATGTGTTTCTGTATTTTAGCTGAGTTTTTTAAGTTCAAACCACCTTTAAAGTGCATTAGCAATCTTGTAACACCTGACAAAGAGGAAAGGCTAGGTACAGTTCTTCCTCCCCAATACACCCAGTCTTCTGTGCCATACTCTCTGCCCCCAAAAAAGACATGGTAAGAAAGAGGAATTCTAATCTTTACAGACCATTCACTTCAATGGATTGCTTGGATTTCTTGAGCCCTCCACTTTTGTATTCTAAAGAAACCAAGAGAAAGCTCGTGAAGATCAGAGGCAGCTGAATGTCTTTATGTATAAAATAGCTTGAAAGGTAGGGCTTAACCCAGCAAAAGAGAGAAAAATTCACAGTTCACCTACTCTATCCAGTCATAGATTTGTAATTTTGACACTTGTGATAAAACGAAAAGAAAAATGTTAAAATTACATGGGGAAGGAAGGCGGGTCATGAGTCTAAACTAAAAGCATGAAAAAAAAAAATTCAAGACTTCAATTGTCCCTACAGATTTCCTCTAAATACTGACAGCATGTGGCACTATCTTACTCTAATTTTCTCCAAAGGGAAAATGTGACACTGTATTAACATTGAATTAATCAGAGGAGCCAAGTATATCTGTATGCACAACATATCTGTATCTCCCTAGCTAAGAAAACTTTCTACCCCAACTGAGCACCAGCTGGAAGAGAAATTCTTGCAATGGAGCCCTTTCTGTTTAATCCCTTAATCTTCTCAACAGTAGGGATTCTCTCTTAAACCCGACTGGAAAGTAACATCTGCACTGTTGAAAGAGAGAAAGCACCAGAAGGCAAGGCACGGAGGTCTCAGCTCCCTCTCTCCCACTCAGTAGTTTTCTCTTGAAGATGCCTGTTTAAGGACAGTTTACATTTAATGGCAATGACACAGATCAGGCAGAACCCCAGAGGCTGAAGTATTTTCTATTTCTGAGCAGTTATGTCTCCCCATTCTTATGCTGTGGCAGGAGAACTTTAAATGACAAGGAGACCACAGAGGTAGATTAACCTGCAGAGACCTATGTTATTAAGTTACTACCTTTCCTCCCTTCAACTATCCCTTCTTATTATTCATGGTTAGTATTTTGACAGTGTAGACCACAGTGATGTTCCTGTCTGTAACATGTCCTGACTGTCAGTCCTGGGGCTTTATTATGGGTTTCAATGTCCCTTCTGGATTCGAGGTTAAGTGACATGGTATCACAGATTAGTTGGGGGGCTGCCTCCCAAATGCTAGGTCATAATATCATGGGTCTCCTGGTTAACCCAGCCTTATGAAATCCCATGGAAAGTCAGGCACAGCATTCACAATCTGGTTATGTCTTCTTACGGTCTAATAGAAAGGGGAAAACATCCCTCTCTGATTAGAATTAAATGTAGAATATGTATTAATGTATAGAATTCCTATGTATAGGAATCAAAATCTCAACCACTTGGAAATCTCAAACCACTCTGAACTCAGGTGACCAGATGGGTCACTAAGGTGACTCACTTCATTCTGTTCTCTCTTTGGACATCTGTCTTGTTTCCTCTCTGCCCCTCACCCCCGCCCCCTTTTTAAATTCTCACAATGCTGCAGTACAAGTATCTACTGCAGAAAGGAGAGGTGATGGTAGCTAGCCTTATTTTGTTACACTGAAACTCACAGCCAATTAAAGCAAACATTTACCAATGGGCAAGAAAATCTTCACAGAAATTCTTCACACTTACTTTTTTGATAACCCTTCAACTTCATTATAGTAATCACTTGCTCTGGAGAACAGAGCCTGACCCATGTCATATCATAGGTTAAAAGCTACTTTTTGGAAGAATACTGAGTTGTGAGTACAAATTAGGCATATGCTGAAACAGGCAAGTGCACAAAGAATGCACCTTTTTGGTCTTCCATCTAAAGTCTGTAATTTATCATAGGTTGTATTGGATATTCTGTGATTTCTGGTGAGGATTAAACACAAAGAATGCTCTGCTTTAGCCTTCTGGGCTCAGAATCTGGGAGTTGTTTTATGGTTGCAGAAGAATTGGTATGCAGATCCACAAGCTTCCTTCAGTCTTAGCTGGAAGCTTCTGGCTCCTCACCAGGGTGACAGCCAGTGGCGAACCAGTGAGTTACTGAGCTGTGACACCACAGAAAAGTCTCCAGGTGAGACACTTAGATGGCACTGCAGTGGTGGTCCAAAAAGATATTCAAGGGACTGGGGACCTATGTTTACAAGCAGCCCTGAAGCCCTGTGAGCATATGTAGGGCATAATGCCTGTGGGTATTTTCTTAATTCAAATGATGCTGATAATAGCAAACAGCTCCCCTACTGAACACACCACACTTTCCTGGTTGTCTCTGCCCAAAACAGACTAGAGACTTGAGGAAGACCTTCTGATCTCCTCTCTCTTCCATGGATCCATTACACAGAAGACACAAGAGTATCTCAGACTCTCATAGAATCAGGTCTTAATAAAACATATAACTAATAACTTAAAGACAAGACAATTATTTTAATGGGGAAAATTTAGGTAGAGTGACTGAAAAAGATGAACTAGAAAGGCTGGTAAACAACATTCCTTCTTTCCACTGGGTCCTGGAAAGGTAGGCACATTCCTCCAGTCCTTGATCAACTTTCAGTGCCTTCATGAGCCAAAAATACCCCACAAAGGTTTGCAGTAAGCCTGCTTCCCTGCCAGGCCTCCTTCTTCTCTCACATGCTTCTCAGTCTGTTCCTTACTTGTTGCCCCTTTTGCCCACTGCCCATCCCACCCTTAATTTGCGAAAGCTGTACCTTGCCCACCTTTTCTTAGGGAAAAAGAAATCATCCTCTCATTTCATCTGCTCCCCCAAGGTTTTGGCTTGACCCAGAAGGCAGCAGTGAGGTCCTTCTCTCTCTCATAACCTCTACAACATGATGTATAATACACAGTAGTGGGCCACAAATAAATTAGTGAAGGAATACTTATGTTCCAAGGTTGTGGTACACTCTGCTGGTTTTAAGTCTGCGGTGTTTCTGGTGGGGCCCTTTAGAAAGCCAGAGTTAATGCAATGGTCTATGAGTAACAGAGTGCAATTATTGAAGGCTCCTGGAAGCATGCAAAGCAGGAAAATCGATCTTTGCAAACCTTGGCCTTAGCCTGGAAAGAGGTGGTTTATGATAATGGTGCTTTTTGACCTGTCAGCATCATGGCAGTGTATTACAAAGGCTGTTGCTGTTCCTCCCTGGGGCTGCACTGGAAACAAAAGTGGATTAAGGGGCAGAGGGCACTTAGCTAGCCAAATGCAAAAAGAGATATATTGCATGGCCAAGAGGAGTTTGTAATGTAACAGCTTAGTACTGTTGTTAACACACCAGTCCAGTAAGAATCCCCATGCTGTTGCATTCAGAAGGTCAGGTGCCTCCCCTCACTGCATCTTAACTGGGAGTCTCAGTGGTGAGCACTGATTCATGGTCAGCATCTTTTCATTTCTGCCCTGACCCAGATTCTGAGCTTTTGCTCCAAACTCCTATGGCACTGCAGGGATCAGAGGCCATTTGCTCTATTGTTGGCAGCGACGTACAAGACTGTCCAGGGACAGGGGGAGTGGAGGTGTTGCAAAAGAACAAGTCTCAAAAATAGATATCTTTGCCTGGGAAATCCTAAAAGGCCACTGTGCAATCAGGTGATGCCAGGGATATACACTGCCCTTAGGAGCCAACAGCTCTGCTTTGCTGAGGGCTTTAGTGGGATAGCAGTCGGGTGGTGATGGTAGCACACAAATCTCTCACTTCCAGTTCTCTTGATCCCATTGCTTTGAATTGCAGATTCAGGCTGAGCATACAAAAGAACGCACTGTGAGGATATCTTTTTCTTTCCTTCTTTCTCTTTCTTTCTTTCTTTCTTTCTTTCTTTCTTTCTTTCTTTCTTTCTTTCTTTCTTTCTTTCTTTCTTTCTTTCTTTCTTTCTTTCTTTCTTTCTTTCTTTCTTTCTTTCTTTCTTTCTTTCTTTCTTTCTTTCTTTCTTTCTTTCTTTCTTTCTTTCTTTCTTTCTTTCTTTCTTTCTTTCTTTCTTTCTTTCTTTCTTTCTTTCTTTCTTTCTTTCTTTCTTTCTTTCTTTCTTTCTTTCTTTCTTTCTTTCTTTCTTTCTTTCTTTCTTTCTTTCTTTCTTTCTTTCTTTCTTTCTTTCTTTCTTTCTTTCTTTCTTTCTTTCTTTCTTTCTTTCTTTCTTTCTTTCTTTCTTTCTTTCTTTCTTTCTTTCTTTCTTTCTTTCTTTCTTTCTTTCTTTCTTTCTTTCTTTCTTTCTTTCTTTCTTTCTTTCTTTCTTTCTTTCTTTCTTTCTTTCCTTCCTTCCTTCCTTCCTTTCTTTTCTTTCTTTTCCTTTCTTTTTCTCCTGTCAAAATCTCTGCAAGTGTGCTGAGAAGGGGCGGGAGGGTGTCTGCTGCAGATTATTACTGAGACCACTTGTGACACTTTCTCATTAGCCTGTGTAATGGGAAGCCAATCTGCTGCTCAGGAAGCAGCACTGCAAATTATTTTCAGCCACAGATGATGCAGCCTGGCTTTGAACTGCTTGGGCCTTGCTGTAACAGAAGCACCAGCAATATTCATTTAATGTGCATTGACCTTCCCCTGACCTGGGAGACAGAGACAGCTCCTGCTCTGGCCTTTTTCTATCACCATGCCTTTTCTATAAAGATTTTGCTTGGCAGACTATCAGGAGGAAAATACTAAATGCTGTCTGCAAAAAGGTGCAAAGTTTGTTTGGCTTCAGAACAGCTAGGGGAGAGAAACAAACTGGCTTATCTCTCCCCTCCTGTAGGCATGCTGAGGACACATGGCAACTTTTGAACCTTAAAGAACAGTGATACGGAGTGAGGACAAAGGAGTAATCTGGACAAAGGGTGACCCTAGGGCACTAAAAATAACTACTCCCCTCACCTTCTGTTGCTGCAGCAAGCTCACACCACTTGTCACTCAGCAGGAGATCTGTATCAAACAGGATGAAACTGGGGATGACAGGAAGTTCCTGAATATAGACAAATCCATCAAGTCCATGCTTTTGACATGAATCTCTAAACTACTGCCTGCTCCTAAAATGATATCACTTTAATATGCAGTTGTAGGGGCACAAGCTTTTTATTTTCTGTGATAGCAGAAGAGAGACTGAGGATGATGCCCTGACCCCAAAGCTTGATGTACTTCACAGTAGCAGGCCAGCACAGCCACAGGAACAACTGCACCAAAATTTGAGCACCCACAATAGAGGCATAAATAAGGAGAAGGGGCAATATAAGACAGATGTGGAAAGGCATGAAGAAAACACCTCTTCTTGAAAATCAACCAGAGTTCAAGGGAAGAGATCACGAAGAAGCAACATACAAGATAAGAGATTACTGCTTGGTCAAAAACATTAGACTTCCTACTTGAGTTGGATGAGCCTTGACTGACAACACTACACAACCACCACAGTGCCCAATGGGTCAATAATGCCTCAGGACCTGATCACAGAATCACAGAATTGTTAGGGATGGAAGGAACCTCTGGAGATCATCCAATTCAACATCCATGCCAAGGTAGGCTCACCTAGAGCAGGCTACACTGGAACATATCCAAGTAGGTTTGGAATATCTCCAGAGAGGGAGATCCACGACCTCTCTGGGCAGCCTGTTCCAGGGCTCGACCATTCTCAGTGTAAAAAAGTTCTTCCTCGTGTTGAGGTGGAACTCCTTGTGAGTCTCTCCTCATGGTTCTGCAGACCCCAAATCATCTTTGTGGCCCCTGCTGGACCCTCTTCAGTAGCTCCTTGTCTTTCTTCTGGAGGAGTCCAGAACTGGACACAGCACTCCAGATGTGGCCTCAGTAGGGCTGAGTAGAGGGGCAGGATCACCTCCCTCAGCCTGCTGGCCACACTCTTCCTGATGCACCCCAGGATCCCAGTGTTACTCCTGGCTGCAAGGACACACTGCCAGCTCATGGTTAACTTGTCATCCACCAAGACTCCCAGGTCCTTCTCAGCAGAGCTGCTCTCCAGCAGGTCAGCCCACAGCCTGTACTGGTACTTAGGGTTATTCCCCCCCACATGCAGGACCCTACACCTGCCCTTGTGAATCTCATTAGGTTTCTCTCCACTCAGCTCTCCAGCCTATCAAGGTCCCACTGAATAGCAGCACACACTTTGGGTGCATACCTAATGGTATACTTCCATATCATCTGCCACCAGAAGGCAATTTTTGTTCTATTTATTCCCACTCCATCTTGTTTTCTGCCTCCTTGCTCTACAGACTCCTCTGAAAGCTGAGAAAAACATTCTGCAGTTTCAGTTGCCTCCTTGGAGGAAGGTCTTCATATTTCCATCTTGGCCTTTCTTGTTCCCTGGTTTATGGATTGTTGACATGCTTGTGTGGCCTTTGTTTTGACCTCTGCACTATATGCCAGGGCTTGAGAGAACTCATCCAAGGAGCAAATGGGCATTTGTCAGAAATATTTATGCAAAGAAAGAGCAGTGATGTCTCAGAGAGACTGCCCTGGATGCAAAAGGGTTGTGCCACATTAAACTGTTCTGACATCAGTTGTCACCTTGGTCAATCACGTAACCAATTGTTGGTCTGGTGCCCACTTCAAAGAAGCTGTGCAGGAAGATGTCACTTTTCCAAAGTGCTGGCCGATTAACTGCAGGGCTGCGAATTCTTCCTCTGACACGTTTGCGCAAACTGTGAGGCTTAGAAGGGATAAAGGGTCCATTCCAGCTATTTATCCTGTGAAGAATCAGAAACCCAAAAAGATACAGCTAAACGAATTTCTGACAATAGAGGAGTTTAAACAAGTTGCAGAGTCACGGGACAAAGTCTTGCTGCCTAGAAAAGCCAAGAGGGAACAATACTAGAGCCAATTGCAATTACCTTCTAACCCTGGTGCTTCTAAAGCTGGCCTCTCATTGCTATTGTTGGCTGCTTATTTTTTATAGCAATCTTGAATGTTTACCCTGAATTAATAAAACCCAAACATTTGCGTCATTAAATTCTGGGCTTGGTAATTCTGACATTTCTGCTATTTCTTCTCCAGTGTGCGGAAAGCACTTCCCCCCTCCCTCTCCTCCAGTTTTGTAAAGGCTCCAAGTAGTTCAGTATAATCTCTGCCCTTTGTTCCAAGACCCCTTTGTGGGTCCTTGCCCCGATTTGGGATCAATCTGACTATATCCTCTGACAAAATGACTATACCCCATCTCAGCACACTCCTGCTTCACATTCTGCTAAGTTGATTATAGGGCTAATTGGACACAGGGAACAGAGCATTTAACTTCCCTGGAAGATGACAGCATCTAAATGCCCAGAGCCATTGAGAGTAGCTCTATGCAGGAGCTAATTTTTCCACCTCGCTTATCACAGGCAGCTTTCATGCACTGGAAGTTTTAGGGTAATACTTCTCATCAGAAAAGAAACCAAGTGTTCAGAAGCACACTGCATCAGCCCAGGACATTAAATTGCTCATTCTCCAATCTTTGTGGATGTGTGCCCCCAATGGCCCTTTTCCCCTCTGGGAAACATAGGGGCCAGCAGAATTACAGCTCCTAAGAAAAATGATGCAGAGGACCGAGTAAGTCTGCTGCTGTTCTGAAGAGAGCTGAGGAAAATGGGATGAGAATGGGAAGAAAAAAAATGGAAAGACTGAGCATTTGGAGAAAACTAAGCAGAGGAACAGAAAAAGAAAGGCAGACAAGAGGACAGAGGCTCTCCTTCACTTGAGTTTCTCCTTCCTGGACACATAAAGCTATGGCACTGAGCAACTTTGGGAAAAGCTTTCTGATCACCTGGCAAGAGGCTCCAGAAAAAGAGAGCTGAAGAGTGCTCTTAATATCCCTGTAGTTTTGAAATGTTTCAAAGGAATTGTTTCCTCCTAGTATTCATCAACACTGGTTTCCCAAGGGTGTGATATGGAGGGGACCTCTTTTAAAAAGGTTTTAGCTGCTTGAAGGTCACCTCAAACACCACTCTGAAAACAATGACATGCATAAACATTTCAGCCTCATCAATGCACCAGCAGAAAGAACAGAAACCTTGCTGCTTTCCGTGGTACCAAAGTGCTCCCTGGTGAAAACAGGAGAGCCCATGTATCCAGACATCTCTGACTGTCATGTGGCTTGAGCCCCATCACACTCCCAAGCCCTGTTCACAGCCATCCTTCCACGGTGGGTGTGAGGCTCTGTGCTGGGGACACACAGCGTTGCCCTAGGAAATGCAACCTGTTGTACGACAGCATGTCACCCCCTTTCCCAAACAAAAAGCAGCTGGGAGAAAACATCTACCCCTAAATGCAGATTTATTAACACTCAGCACCAGGAAAGTCAAGGTCAAGGGTTAAAGCTTGCCTTTATCCATCACCTCTTGATATGACCTTGGTGGGGCTTTTTGCAAAGGGCAGGGACAGTTGACGCTGTAATGAGCTGCTCATCCCAGGAGACCCAGCACGATGAAACAGCACAGAACATCCACTTTCATGTATCAGTGCAAGAATACAGGTTTGATTGGCAATAAGTTTCCCATTAAAAATACATGGGAACTTACCTCAGAGAGAGAGACCCCACAGGATAAAGTCTTTTCAGCCAGCTTTTAATGAAGATAATTATATCCATGTATTTGAGATTCTCCTTCGTTCCTCTCCAAAGAAAACAGGCTCATTTCACGGGGCAAAACTAGAATGAAAAATAAATTCACAACTGTTGTACTTTAACTGGGTCAATTACATTTTAAAATCTGAATTACTGCAGTTTTAATACAACCAAGATGGTTCATAAAAAAATTAGCTCACAAGAATGTGTAATAGCTACTTTTCAGAATGAAATGGTTTTTAAATTCTGAGGAAATTAATAGTTTCAAGAAAAACAAGAAAAATACAACTTGGGTGGTCACTGAGACCATTCATTTCAATGAGTTAGCCAGTATATTGAATTATACAAGGAAGGATCTACTGCTGTTTTATTCTGAGGGCCTATTGAGACATTCATTCATCTCTCAATCAAGACTGGGTGTCACAAGTTTTGTCATTTGTTTGAACTTATATTCCAAACATGGTGAACGAGATGCTCTTTGGTGCTCTCCTTCACTATTTCCTGTCCTCTCCCCCCCTCTCCAGGCACATATGGAGATCCTGCAGCAGTTTGCTCAGTGGCTTGGTGGGTTTTAACCAGTGGAGTATGGAGTTTGTTCCACCTATCTGTATTTCTGAATTTGAACTCCAGTCTCATATTCATAACTGATGTATCTTGAAGCATGGAAATTCACAGCACACAAAATATCTTCTTCTGCTCAACTCTGTTCTCTGTTACTACAGAGAACAGACACAAGGCCATTTTTTAATGCAGGCAAGGACAGGGAAGAAGGCCATTCAGCCACCAATCCAGACTGGAATGATGCCAAAAATTACTGGTGTTTCACGTAGAAGAAGGGCAGAAAGATGGTTCCCATAAACCAGTTTACACCCCTGTGTGCTAGCAGATCAGATCCATCAGGATTAAATTGTTCTCATCTATGAACATTTTACCTTCTGTGCAGTACAGCATCTTCTGAGGTTCTGAGGTGAAATTAGGGGTGTAGATGGAGTCCAAGCATCATTCTTAGAAAAGAGAGATGCTTTGGAGTACTCAGATCATGATACCTTTAAAGGTGTCCAGCAGGTTCAGAGCAGACACTGTAAAGAATACCTCTTTTAAAATTGTCTCCAGCTGGGAATCAGAAGACAAATGAACCGTAGTCACCAGTATTTTTTAAAACTTTTGTCTTGGTTTAAAGAGCTGAAATGTGAACATGTTACCATGTGAACCATAACAGCCTCATAAACTTAAAGCAAACCTGGACCTGCAACTCTCTTAGAATGGCCAGGACACAGGACCAGTCACTTCTCCACCCACCTTCAGGAGCAGCGCTGGGGAAAACAGAGGCACAAACATCTGCCACACACACATGCTCCCACCTCAGGAACCATCACACCAGATGGTATTAAAAAAACATCAGATAGCACAGGCAAGAGCCCACGGGCAACAGGGACTAAGGCAGCTAACTTGGCTAACTCTAAAGCTGGGTTGATTGGGGAAAATGGCTCTTCTGTTCACTCTGCCTTGCACTCTGCCCTTCTATGAAGCAGCCACAGTGGGCCACCATCATGGCACTTGGCTGTGTTCCACTCCTCAGAAGCTGTAAGGAACTTGCACAGGGGAGTACCCTTTATCAAAATGCCCAGCACTGCCAAGACAGGCTTTGGGTTCAAATGACATTAATTTGCAAAATTCTCTGATTTCTCTCTGAGTGTCTTCTGTGTTGAGGCAAAGTGCCTCTCTTAGAGAAGTCTATTTTTTCTCAATATTGCATTTATAAGAGGAATTTCCTTACCCAGAACCAGAAGACACTCCTCCTGCTCCACACTTCCTTATCTCCCTCCCTTTCCCCATGTAACTATTATTTAGAAACAGGAAAAAATACTCTGACAAACAATCTTCCCTCCACACTCCCTGCTATCTGTTTAAATATCCTTGACTGTAAGACATTCAGTACAGAACAGTCATCAATTTTTAATTCACTTAATCTCTTGGTAACAGTGTTCTCGTGAACTGAAGGGCCCCTGAGGAAACTTCAGAGAAACCTCAGATGCTGGCTCCAGGAATGATATTTTGAGGATAGAGTGGACTCTGTGACACTGTATGGGTTAATGGAGGAAAAAAGATACTTAAAACTGAGAACCTTTCACACCCAGCCAAATCAAAACACACTGCAAACTAGAGCTCTGTACCCTAACACAGCACAGATTGAAACAAGCAGCCGGGAGAGAATTCCCTGCGTCAGAGATGTTCATGATTCAGCAAACTTGGGAAGGAGCCCTCTGAGTAAACATGTGGGTTGTCTGCACTCCTGGTCCTGCTCCTGCTTCTTCGTTCGTGTTCCAAGAAGCTCAGAGAACATCCTTATATGTTGTCAGGAATTAAATTTTGCCTGCTTAAATGACCTGGAAGTCTCAAGAGAGGGCAGTTTTTCTCCTTGAGTCTCCTGTAAATGTGGGGGAATCTAATACTGTGTGTATCTACATTGTTCTCCAAAGAACTGTCACTCAAAAATGGACAAAATACTACCGGTGTACAAGGTGAATGTTAATTGGCTTTGCAGGCATTTTAGGGCAGGAAGCAAGAAGATTCTTGTTTGTATTCAATCATGTCATATAATGGTAGCACCCACAGGCCCCAGATGTACTGGAGCATTGCATGAAAACAGGGAAAGGGTAAAACCCCATCCCCAGCATTTTATCATCTCATGAAAGAGGCTAATAGTTCCAGTTCTGTGGCAGCCAGAAATGATGCATTTTATCTGAACCTCAGTTTTCTCTTCATGGCATATATAAGAACTACATTTCTCTGAGGAGGCTTTTGGAAGGAGAAACAGGTTTGATCACACGCTGGATGATACTGAACTTAATGCACACATAGAGCCACATCAGCTCTACAGCACCCAAGCAGCACAAAATGCACATGCACCCATAGCTCCAGATATCCAAAGTGTCTGGATGCCACAGACCATCACAGAGAAATGCAGTGCTAACAAGGGTGACTGTAGAAAGAAGCCTAAAGCCTTCAGCCACCCTCCTGACCACCCTCAGCCCTCCTTCTGAGTCGAGAACCCTGCTCAGAAATTCCTTACCTGTAACACCTAGCAAGCTGCTCTGTAGGGATGGGAATGGCCCAGTCCTGCTTAGCTTCTAGAGGCCAATGCTGAATAGCTACTTCAAGCAGACCCAGTTGTCTGAGACAAAGAGTCTGTGACTGTTTACAACAAATCACACAACACAATTCCCCCTGTTTCCACATGCACCTTAATGTAACAGGCAGGCTGTTGCTGTAATGACAGGCAGCACAGGAACACAAGGCATTACACTTCAGAGCTACTCAGTAAATTAGTGTGGTTTTCTGCAAGATTATACAATATATAGGACATTTGGGGTCTATTTTTCAAAAAATGGTGAGTGGAAAATCGCGATGCAAAACACGGCCTTGATGTTCAGTGCTAAAGCCCTTTTCATGACACCCACCAGCAGAACTGCAGTTCAGCCAGACACAGAGATGCTGGGACAATTTGCATAGTTACAATTTCTTGCAGAGACTTCCTCTACTTGTGATGCCTTTTTCTAACCAAGTTATTTGTCATTTACCAGCAGCAACCTCTGATTCTTTGTCTGTGTACCTCCTGTTCTCTTTCACACTATTAAGAACATTATTTTCTATTCTTCTGTCAGTGGAGAGTGCTGATGATTAGCACTGCAATATCTGTTCCCCTTTATTGAAAATGTTAATCCTTCCTTTTTGCAGGGTTTCTTTAGCCAGGGGTGTTAATACTAGGTTAATAAAATCAGGCTGCCTTTTTCTTCATCTCTTGTGTTGCATGTGTTTTAGGAAGAAAATGCTTTTTTGTCCTTTGGTCAGAATTTATTATAGTCTCTGGTTCTTTTTTTGTTCTCCAGAGGGGCTGCTTTGATTTTCTTGGGGTTTTTTTATTTTATTTTTTTTTTCCTGTGATTATGTTCTAACATTTAGCACCCAGAACACTCATTGTTCTGCGTCTTTTCTGGTTCCTGCAGTCTGTAAAGGGAACTTCAGAGTGTATCCATCAAGGAGGAGTTACCTGTGTTCATAACCAAGAAGAGGACTGAGAGCTCAGAGTTTTCCCTCATTCACTACAGTGGTAAGGCTTTCTTTGGCATTCCACAAGCTTCCCTTCAGCCTGAAGATCCTTTCAGCATTTGGATAGTAACCAGCATCAAATATCACCACTCACTGCTCATAAGACATTTTTTTCCATGGAGAGAGCAGGATGTGAGGCATGGGTCACCTGTTGTACCTTCAGGAATCACAGATCCTCCCCAGGGGAAAAGTGAGGTTGCCAAGATGCAAACCAGAGATGGCTGCAGAATGAAGTGTAAGTAACTTCAGCTGTATGATCTTTTAATCCTGATCAGGTAGCAGTTCCGTGAAAACTCCTCTTGTTTTGATGTGAAGAGCACAGACCCCATGTGCCATAAATTGCTGCTGCTATGATTTTCTTTAAAAGGAAAGACATGACCTGGAGAAATGCAGTTACTCAAGGAAGAAAAATGCCAAGTCATCTGAAGCTTTGTCTCTCCTGATTGCAATCATATTTTATTCTCAAGTAAAGAGAAGCAGCTTTGGCATGAAGCTAGGAAGCAGTGGATGTCCAACATGCAGCTACTGTGGATATGGGATTCCAGAAAGGTTTTCAAGGTTGCCCCAAAACACAGATGTGCTCCCACTGGAGACAGTTTCACCAGGCACACCTAAAGCTGGATGGAGCTATGGGAACTGGTTGACTCTCTCCTTCCATCTATCCATTCACCTGAAGGGACCGGGAGCAGTGGGGACGCGCCGGGGGAACTTTCCTTGCGTCTTCTACGAGTCGGACCGTGAGGCTGGCAGAGCTCTCCTGTGACCCTTCGCCTCTAAACAAACACCCATGACCCTGCCGGGGCTACAGCTCCCAGGCACAAGCGGGCGGGCGCGGCCCTGGAGCGGCCCCGGGAGCGGCCCCGGGAGCGGCCTCGGGAGCGGCCCCGGAGCGGCCTCGGGAGCGGCCCCGGAGCGGCCCCGGGAGCGGCCCCCGGAGCGGNCCGGAGCGGCCTCGGGAGCGGCCCCGAAGCGACCCCGGGAGCGGCCCCCGGAGCGGCCCCGGAGCGGCCCCGCCTGCGCACGGCGCCGCCTGGTGGCAGCAGCGCCGCATTGCACGGGCAGCGCGCGGGACCCGCCCCGGGGCTGCGGCGCGGGTCTGAGCGACAGCCGTCCCTAATTATGGTAATTGCGCGGCTTTTTCTTTCTTTTTTTTCCTTTTTTTTTTTTTTTTTTCCTCTCCAGAAGCCTTTAGGTTTTTGTTTGC
>VYXF01000838.1:77266-121260 GCA_013397295.1 Polioptila caerulea
CCTCTCCTCTCCTCTCCTCTCCTCTCCTCTCTTCCACCTCCCACATGCAGCATCACTGGTCTGTGGATCTTGCCAGAAGCCCACCACCAGCAGCTGTCATTGTGCCACCTTAGCCTGAACAGAAATGTCCAAGTTTTATTCCCACTGATAAATATGTGAGGGTTGCATAGGTGCCTCTGAGGAAGGATGCTAATTATTTTGCTTATTTTAGGAGATTTTATAACTGACCTCTCTGTTGTCAAAACTACAAGTCCCACAGATCAGAATACAAGATACATTGGTCTTTTTTCATCAAGGGGAGCACAAACTTCTCTCAGTTTCTTTCTTCTCCTCCACGGGGAGAAACAAAACTTGTTTTCTTCAGTAGCCCAGTCATTGCCCCTTTGTTCTATTAGTACAAAGCAAAATGCAAAGAATCTTGAAGAAGCAACATTAAATCAGTTTTGTATTCTTATTACAAAGAACAAGCATGTTAGAAATCTTTGGGGTTTTTGCCTTGGAGCTTGTCTTGAAATATAAAATAAGTCCTTACTTTGTTTCCCTTTCCATTTGGAATGGGTGGAGAATCACACAACGGAAAAGGACAGTTCATTTTCCTAAGTGTATTTTTAAAATTACCAACAGGATGGCAACTTGGAGCTGACACTGTCTCTTCAGGTCTTTGGGCCTTGGCCAGGTCGCTGTAGAGAAAAAAGCCCAGCATGTCTGGATTCCTTGCAAGAGCTTTCCTGAGTGGCTGCTCCGCTGTTCCGTGGCTGCTGCCCACACGGACCCCATGGGCTGCTCCCTGCGCTGCGGCCCGGCCGGGCAGGGCCGGGCAGTCCTGGAGAGCGCTGTGCCGGCCACGCTCTGCTCTCCGAGCACACACACACACGCCCCAGCATCGCGGGCTGGCCTACCCAGCAGGCAGGGGCCCTGTGCTCGGTGTGCTGCCACCTCTGAACCCAGCCAGGCTGCCCCTGGCCAGCAGTGCCACCCGCAGTGATGTGTGCGGGGTGTCACTGACTGCTGGCTCCGGCTCTGGTCAGCGCTGGGCCCGGCCATTCCTCCCTGGGCAGCATTTTGCCAGGTGCCAACCTTTACCTGACTCCAGCCTGCTCCCTTCACATGGGGAAAGGATCACTGAGGCACAGCTCTGTGTGAGCTTCAGCCCTGATGGAGCTTGTGCTGTTCAGAAGCGCTCCAAAGCACCTCACTGTGTGTCATTCTTGTCACACAGACCCTCTTCCCCTGGCTGCCTCGCAGAGCACAGCAGTCAGGCTTTAGTTAGCCCCCCTGTCTCCATGCTGTCCCTGGAAGGATGCTGTGGAGCAGCTCTTTCTCTCCAGACACCTAACCTGGGTCTCTTTACCTCATTATCTGTGAAATAGAGGCCATCTATAACAGATTTTTTCTTACATCTGATTGTGGACTGTGTGAAAATTCTTGCTGTAATACCTTCTCCCCATTCAATTTTTAGCAGATTTGGACACAATTCCACTTTATTCAGGGATGTATCATCCTTCCTTCTGGAATTCTGAAGTGTCTGAGGGCAGCTTTTAATTTGGGGTGCTGTAGAAAGCATTGGCTCTGTCCTGGTTTTGAGTTTTCAGCTGGTGCAGGGGACTAGGAACAAAAAAAAAAAAAAAAGGATAAACACTGAGTTATGTGCTTGCTGAGTGAGACTCTCCCCTATTTAAAAACAGTTTCATCTTAGGAAATCTTTTTCTTCTGACAGAGATTCTTTAACACTTGTAATGAGTATTTATTACAACAGTTGCATTTGTCGGTTCCTTGTATGCTCTGGGTTCTGTGGAGATTTAATGCTGCAAAGTGAGATGATGGACTGGATTCCTGGTGAAATATCAGATACCTGTCCTCTCTTAAAAAAATCTCCAACAGCTTCATACAGTTTTTCAGCTTTTCTTACATAGTAGCACCCTTTCTGTTTCGCATGATGCCAAAAAGACGCTTTAAAATTTCCTGGACCTTCTACCTTGGCAGCTCAGCAAGAACAGCTTTCTCTGAAATCTCCCTAATCAATTGACTTCGCCAAGCCTTTTGCTTAACAAATCCTGCAATTGCTTCCAGCTTTTTCCCACAAGTGATACCAAATTAATGGATTTGTAGTCTCCTGGTGAGTCTCTTGGCCTTTTATTGTCTGATTAGGCACACTCTGGCCTGCTGGGAGAAATGTACTGCATTGATAAAGATGCTGGAAGAGGTTCATTTCATGTCCCACTTCCCTTTTGCATTCTTGGAATCAAGCAAGCCAAAATGTTGCAACGAGCATGGATGGTCTTAAAAAGCCCAAAGCCCCTCAATATTGGCACATCTCATTGCAAGATTAATCCAGAGTCTTAGGTGTCCTGGGAAGTCATGCATTCTATCCCAAACCCGTCTCACATTTAAGAACTTGACCTATATTCATAAGAGTGTATTCTTAAAATATATTTGGGGCTTAACTGTACATGCAAATAAAATGTTCATGCAAGTAACCTAAGGACCCAGCAAATCTAACTTTATGCCTCTGTCAAACAATCCAAAACAAAGCAGTGTATGAAATCACTACATTTTTAAGCATGGATATTTTGAGCACACAACTGCTTTCTGAATGCTATTTTCTCTGTCATATGTTTAGAATCACTGTCCTTAAACAACAGACTTTTCTTAGAAAGAAAAACAACCAACAGGATTTTGTTCTTTTTCTAAACAGTTTCAGCTCTATTTCTGCCTTGTACCAGAAATTGTTTTGTTTCCATATAATCCAGTAAATCTCAGAAGCAGCTAACTCTTGCACCCCCATTACACGTGAAAAAGCTCACACTTCGCTCTTCCTTTGGCCACCAGTCATGCTGCACATATGATAGGGTTCAAGTCTTCTTTCACAGAATCTGTGTTCAGACTGCTAATGATTTCCAGTTCCCTAACTGCCCCCCTAGCACTAGCAGGTTCCTCTGAGCCCAGGCCTCCCTTGAGGACAGGTACTGATTGTTGGGCTGAGAGGTGCTCTAGGATTTGAGGATTGCAGAATGACCTTCTGCAGCATCCTTGGTGGATAGGAATGCCACCACCAAGGCATTGCACCCCCTGGGCAGGAAAGCACTGAGCTGTTTCACAGCCAGGAACACAGCCACAACCCAGTGAGACAGAAGATCCTTTGGTCAGCCTAGTTACTGAGGTACCAGCCTGGGAGGGGAGAGATAGAAAAGCCCTGGATTGTTTCTGTTTAATTTCTTTCTGAAAATAATCCAACATGTACGTAGGAACGCAGAATCAGCACTTTAGCTCTGGTCCTCAGTGGGGATGTCATCTGCTCAAGACAGTCTTGGATAAGATGGGAGCTGTAAATCATGACATATGTTTGGTTTTGCATGTTAATCATACATTCAGAGATTATAAACTCCAATTTTAACTGATCTCCAGCATTTTTCAATCATCAAACTACTTATTTCCCCCTAAACTTTTGGACTGGAAAAAACAGGATCTTGAAACATTCTCAGTTCAGAGAGTCGTAGGCAGAGTATTTGAGGTCGATCTCTCCATTCAGTCAAGAGCTTCTCTGAACCTGATCACCCTTCTTTGTTTCTGGGGTTTGGCAACATTAGTATATCTCAGCAGCTCTTGATATTGCTATAGAATTTTCCTTGGGTTTCTTGGGGGTTTTAATTTTGGTTTTGTTTGTTTTTCTTCTAGAAGTCTTATTTCTCCTGTTCTCTACCCCAGCAGTGAGTACTAGATCAATGCACTTTCCTTCAATTCCTTTTCCTTACCTGAAGTTAAAGGTAACTTTTGCTGGACTGACAATCCAGGGGATTCTCAACATTTTATCTGATAGTGAGCAGCAGGATAAATGTCCCTTAATCTCTTAGAAGATATCCTCAAACACTTCTTACTAGTTTTGATCCACAGCCACTCCTGTAACGGTGTCTCTTGAAAGGGACTCAACACTTCATACATATTACCTCCAACTATTAACATCAATGCATTTCTCACATTTTACAATCTACTCTTACACCCATCTCTAATCCTCAGTGGGAATAAAATTCATCCTTTTTCTGACAGTACATTTGAAAATTCCTCTTTATGCACAGTAACACTGTGTGTAATGCCTGTGTTCTTGTTCCCAGCAGGCCATCTAGGACATTCTTGGCGCAGCACTTGGTTTCAGGTCAAACCATTAGCATCTCCTTCAACATTATTAAGAAGAACAGCTCTGAGCAAACTGGACCTGACACCATTCTCTATTGACATCATTTGCATTCATACCTGGGCAGTGACAGTGTTTGGAAATCACAATCACATCCAGAAAAATGTCTGGCACCACTAAAGAGCAGCATCAACCCAGGCATCTCCTATGGCATTGGGACTTAACCAATGCCATAGGCCTGGTATGCAACCAGGGCCAGAGATGTCACTCAGTCCCTCTAGTGATGTGTGTGTCCATCCTGTTATGTTTCACTATGCAGGATACCAGGGTTTGCTTCTGGCACGAGGGCAAAAGCAAACAGGTTCATCAGAAACTTTTTCTCCTCCCTCACATGTGTGAAGGAGGAAATAAAGGGTAGAACAAAAAGGAATCCCACTGAAGGCATCCAAATGCTCTTTTTGTTGTCATGACTTCTGATGCCTGCATGTTCTGACAAGACAAGAAAGTCATTGTAGCTCCTGGATGTTTCTTTTCAGTCACTGGCTCTTAGTCATGCCTTGTGCTGTGTCCATATTTCAGGGGACTCCATGATCTGTTTTTATGGCCTTTGTGTTTGGGACTTGCTTTTTTCTGCTCTGGTAAGATTTTTCAGATAATCTATAAGTCAACTGTGGGAGTATTAACATTTGCCCTAGACTTCAACGTGAGCTAGGCAGCTGTCCTTCGTGCAAGAAATTTTTTGTTTTGTTGTCAAAGGTTAATTATCTTCACGGTAGTACTTCTTTGTTTCCCACTCTTACTGTCTTGGAATTTAAGGGTTTGGGACAAGTTCTTTTGTTGCAGATAACAAGCTGCTGTTTTACCATCCCTGAAATTGCAAGATTGACTAGGAAACCTTAGATCAATTACAAACTATGTTAGGCCTTCACCTTCTCTTTGCACTATCAGTTTAAAAACATACTGCTCATTTCAAGGGCAGTGCAACACTTTTAAAATATTTGTAGCTTCACAGATAACTCTCTCTATCTGAGTGGATAGAGAATGATTAAAAACATCTTCAGGATCAGCTGTTGTCAAAAATAAAGCTGCCTATTGTGTTCTTTTTCCTCTGAGAAGTTGACCTAAAGCTCACTTTGTACTTTCCTCCCTTACCTGTTTCCATTTTCCTGGAAATCCCAACTCTGGCAGTGCTTCTCTCTGCCTTGTAATTCCAGAAGTGCTGGCCTCATGCAGTTTACCCATGGTGTTGCATGCTGTCTGTCCAGCACTCAGAGCCATGGATTATCCTAGAGGCAGGCTCCCTCTGGCATCTCAAGCTCTAGCTGGTCAGTGTGGGGTTAGCCTGAGAGTTTGAAACACACCACAGCTTGTCCCAACCAATTCTTCGCAAACTCTCCAAGGCCATTATTTCTTCTTGCTTTTTGTGATCATTTCTTGATCAGATTGAATGAGTGCTGTCACCTCCAGATGTATTTTTCTGGTATCAACCTCTTCTCAGTTATTAGCATTCACAGTTATGCCAGTGTAATGGAAGTCAACTCGCTGGTGGAGCAAGCTGGTTGATTCATAGCACTGGAGGACATTGTGTTAATGGAGACCTTTCTGGAGAAGATCCTCAGTTAAAAAATACCAGGAAATCTTTAACAGCTGTCTTCCTGCATTTGAGTTTTGCTGTTAAACACTTCCTGGTATGTTTTTGCCCTGTCCATACTCTTTGATCCAAGGGATAAAATATCTACGAGTTCACCCATTGATCCCAGCTGCAGCTACGTTTTCAGCCTGACTACAAGAATTTATGAAATGGAAAACCTGAGCAGACATCTGTGGATATTCCAAACATGAATCCAAAATGGATTTTCCCCAGCATATTTCTCCCAGTATGAAGTGATGTTCTCTTGTACAGTAGCTCATGTGCTGCTCCCCCAAATGGAGAAAGACAAAAGCAGATGTTGCTGTCAGTGGAGACCATTGAGCTCATCACTAGTTAATCATATATGCATGTGTGTCACCTGCAGAAACAGGACTGGGAAAATACTAGCAGGCTGGGGAGAATCAAACAGAAGATTTTGAGCATTACAGCAGAATTCCAAAGTAAGAACCAGACTTTCAAGTATCAGCTCAGAACACTCAATTGTTGGGTGTTGAGATAGGCAGCAGCCACATTGGTGAGAGCTCTGTCCTGGAAGTGTACCTCTGAACAGGTTGCTTCGCTAGTTGTTGAGATGCTTACCAGCAAGGTCTTGGCATAGCCTTTGCCCTGTTCTGGATCCCAAATGCCAGCTGAGGCTGGTCAATGGATGACCAAGGAGGCTGTCCTGATGCACATTGTCACAGAGCAGTGAAAAGTCCCAGTCTCCTGCTGCAAATGAATGAGAAGCAGGTTTGCCTGTTATCCAGCACAGAGATCAGTCAGCTGTGCAATGCACATGTCCAGTTCAGGAGATTTTTCTCATTGCTGACATAGAGAAATGGTACATTATCTTAACAGGCTTCTGAAAAGAAGAACCAATGGCATTTTGGGTTAGATCAACTCAAACAATGTTACAGGACTTCTAGACAAAACACCCACTGAAGCATCTAGTGATAATGGTTTGTACACCTGACTTAAAACCTACATTCCTGAATATTCCTTTGTATGGCTTCATTGCAGTTCCACAGAGCTGCAACATCAGATAAATTTATCCAAACATGTGTCAAGTTCACAATTCTGTAAGTCCCAGCTGTTGAAGAGGACAGAGAATTCAAATTCAAGTGCATGTCCAGTTCAGCTGGCAACTGCTAGCAAGCTAAATGAAAAAATTCCAACCCCACCCACCCTCAAACATATCCTTTGCTAGGCACTGTAATATATCACCTTCTTTTATAAACTTCTGGGGTCACCAAGTCTCATCCATAGGAAAAGAATAGTTGGAAAAGTACTACAGCTTCTTTTAATAAGATACTATTGTGTTTTTAGTGAACTCCAATATCAGGAAGCATTTTTCAAGGGTGTCATAGAAAAATAATTTCTAGCAATATTCCTTAACTGAATTGCATTTTAATCTACCATTTGACCAATAATGCAAGACACTTATATTTTGGAATTTTCTGTCTCAATAACAACTCTTTCTCACAGATCCCACTTCTTCATACCTGTGACATCACACGAATCATGACATCACAGTCATCACCATGGAAAGACACCTCGCAATCTTTATTGTGTTTTCAAACAGAAGCAGCTGGGTAATGTGGGTGAATAATCCTGTTCTGTATATTCAGCAATAGCAAAATGAATACCGAAAATTACTAACAAACTTAATAGCTACTTCTATAAATACTCTCCTTGCAAAAGTTCACCCTATTTTAAAAGCCACTTGTTAAATGCTATTTAGTATATATATATAAAGACTGTCGGATGAAGACTGAAGTCCTTGAAACACACAGGAAAAATACCTTATTGCTAAGTGTAAAGTAAACTTCTCTTTCTCTTTGCCTTATCTGTATGAGTTTTCTGTCTTCATCTGCCAGAATGAGGCATTTTGCTTGCTACCACTACCAGCTTCTTGGGCATTTTTGGTTAAAAGAATAAAGTAAACAAGTGTTGTGTACAACAGTTACCGTAGCACTTTCCAACACTGCATTTCATTCCTCTCAATATTGAGAGGCAGCATTAAACCCCTACTTGGATTTAGAACCACCAACTTTCTCCACAACAAGTGGAGACAAGTAGATAAGTGACAAGTAGTGAGGGATGAGCACCAGAAGTCTGTTCTGGAGAGTCAAAGAATCCTGTTTAATCAATATCAGTGGAAAAGGAAGCGTGATAGAGTTGGAAAATAACACAGCAGCTTCAAACCAACCTAATGTGGGCCAAATTTAAAGCCAAAACCAGTGAGCAAAGCACCTTGAAAGGAAGCAAATTTTAGCACCCCATGATCTGAATGGCTTGGGTACTCAGCAAGACGACCCAATGACCCACCATGTTGTTATGACTGATGACAAAAGAAAAGAGCTCAACAGCATCACAATAGGACTCATTCTTAGATAAGGTATCCTGCCCTACAGGTGGATAAACTTTGTGCTAAGGAGACATGTCCTGTCCTTGTGCTGAGATGATGAAGCAATACCATCCATATTGCCTGGACTTTGTAGTCCAAGCCACAGCCCAACGAGTTGTGACTGAAGGCAGATCTGTCTATACACAGAGAGAAAATGTGCACCAAGTAGCACTGAAATCTCCAGAGGAGATTTTGGATAATAGAGCTGTTCCTTCACACCGAAACAAGTAAATGAGATTTTTTTTCCCTCCTCTTTTCTCTTTAAAGTATTAGAAATCATTTCCAAAGCTTGGCTATTGTATTCCTTGTGCTTAAAAGCCCCTGTTTTTTTCTTCATGTGAAAAGAAGGTTGAATGCATCACATTTGCCACTGAACAAATGCATTTGCCAGTTCTCTTAAATGCCAGCACAATTGTTTTAACAGAGTTAATAAGGGGGATGGTGATGTGAACAGCCTTATTTTTGTCCCTAGCGCCCCAAAAGGAAATGTGTTTCTTACTAATAATAGTGTATGTGACAGAAAATACCAAGTACACGCAACTGTTCTCATTCACTTGCCAAAATGGATAATTCATATCAGGGCTTAAAAACGTAAAACAAAATAAACAGAAAACCACCCCAAGTAAACAAATTAACCCTTCCCCTTCTACCAGCAATTCTCCTGAACCCGAAGCTTGAATCTAAATTATTTTGCTGGTGACCAGAGGGTAAATTAAAGGAAGAAGAACAGAGCTTGTGTTTAAATTCCCTGAGGAGCTTGTAAGAAACCATCCTGTCTGTCACTTTTTTTTTCTCCAGTCAACCGTTAAGCACACCCTGCCAGTGTAAACCAGACCTGTGGAGGAAACAGCTTATTCACACCCAAATTTATTTCTAGCCATCTATTTTTTTGTACTACTCAATACAGTTCTGACAGGCTCAAACATTCAACAGTCATAAATTCACTTTCCTCCTCCCTCCCCCTGGAGAAATCGTGTAACTGGGCTTGAAACCAGGGAGACTTAACTGAAATTTATTAAGAAATGTTGCACGGTTTTGTTTGTTTCGGTTCCTGATTTTTGAAGCTACATGTACCCTCAGCTGCATTTCCAGGATTTTCTGTAACCACAATGACAAGGAATGACGTTCTTTACAGCCCTTTATTTCCAATGGCTGAAGCTGTAGGGGGAAAATAAAAGTGAATCAGTATTATACAGCTCCAGATGGAACAGATGTAGCAATGCTGCTGCCTTCTTAGTTCAAGCCCAGCATGCTTAAACCTAAAATCCCAGCATACTGCCTTGAGAGGCGCTGGAAGTGAATGCCACACCTAATTCCAGGGAACAAAATGGTACAAGACAGTTGGCTGAGGGTACATGCCTGCACCTCATTAACAACTTGTCTAAAATTAGCAACCAGCTCTCAGAGAAATGTGCTCTGCTCTAAGTTTAATGGATGATGGTATTCCCAACCTAGCCAGGCATTTCTTCCCTGACTTGGGAGATTTCAGCACAGCAGGAGAACTGTGTTGACAGAAAGCAGTCGGGGGACCCTGTGCCTGGGATGTCACCTGCAGTGTGTTCACTGGTTACCAGGAGCCTGTTCTGAGGCTGGGATGTGCCCCTGTGGGTGGGCTTGGCTCAGAGGGCCCATGGCCAGCAGGGCAGGGCTGTGGGGAGCTGGAGACTGGCCCCACTGCAGTGCTGGTGGGGCAGGGGCTGGTGGCCCTGAGGGGTGACATGGGGTCCATGGCCTGAAGGGGTGGGAGGAGCCCCAGGGGCTGGGCAGGGACAGGAAGGGCTGGTGGTGCCAGGATGTGCCATGGCAGGGCTGTGACATATTCTGGGGCAGTCTGGAGTGCATCTTCCCTCAAACATGGGCTCTTTTCCCTTTGGGAGGAAAGGGATGTTTTGGTGTTTTACCACATGCACACAGATATCTGCAGGTCTATAAAGCCTTCCCCAAAGCCACTATAGATACCCCTGTGCAAAAGATTAATGCCTTCCTAAATTGACCCTGGGTTCATAGAGGGACCAGAGGCTTATAACAAGTACACCAAAAGCTTGCTGCCTGCTACAGGAAAATCACTCTGTGTCTTTTACTCACTCTCTGGCAGCAGTGAACCAATGAGCAATTGTAGTGAGCTTTTTCCTCCATGGAGCAAGGGCTCTCTAAACCCTCAAGAGCCTCTGGTTGAATCCACTTAAGACCAAGCAATAACTTAGAAGTCATGTCCCAAAAATCCACTTTTGGCAGCCCAGGACCTGAGGATAGATCCTTTGTTTCCTCCCTGTTGGAGCTCTTTGGAGGCCAGCATGCCCCTGAGACCAGGCACCCCCTGCCCATTAGCCTTGAGAGAATCAGTGGGTCCCTTCCTCCCCATCCAGGCTTTTGGCATAGCAGGTTCACAGTCAGACCCAGGCCCACTAATCAGCTCCCTTCTGTGTGGCAGCTGGACACCAAATCCACACTATTCCCCTCGAAGGCTTGCTTTACTTGTGTGGCTGGACTTCAAAGGCTGACCAGCTAGAAAGCCTTTCTAGTTTCTGGTTCCTATGATGTATTTATTCACTGTAGGAACACTGTTTTCTAGTTTAATCTTCCAGGAAAAACGCATCAAAATAAAGTAAAGAGTAGAGACTTACTAAATAAAACTCTTAACCCTGTCACATTAATCTCCAATAGTAGAAAGCATTATCAACCAGTGCTGTGGAAACAGCTGACCCAAAACCTTCCTCCTCTCCTTGCTTGGACAGAATTGGTCCAGACAGTACTCAAGCCTTCTCCTCTTTCCAAGACTCTTCATAAACACTTGACTGTGATCTAATAAAGACAGTTTTAAAATAAACTTTTCCTGCATCTTATTTTACATCTGCCTTACAAGGTAGGATCTTAAGGCTCTCTCAGCTTGGCACACTTGGATCTACTCTGCTACAAGGTCAGAACAGCCACTAGTGAACATGTGAAGGCATGGCCTGTGAAGGCACAATCCCTCTGAGATCTCTTTGGGGCATCCCACACATCATTTTTTCGTGTAGAATGGATAGAATAAACTGATACCATGTAGACTGGCTCAGCACCTGGACAGAGGCAGCCCTGCAAACCCAGTGCTTCTATCAAAATAGCATTTATAGTCCAGCAGAAAATCATCTCCCATCTCTCACAAATGGATTACTTTTCTATTCACCCTTCGATGAGCTCCAAGAATTAACAAAAAACAGCTGATCTCCAAAGCTGTCTAGATTTTGGGGGAGGTGGGATCCACAGGCCTAGTGATATGCCTATGGGCTTCTGCACAGTGTTAACAGCCCTTCTACCAAAAAGCGTGGGGCACCAAAATTCTGCAGTGAAAAAAAAAGCCCTTTTCTCTTATGTATTTGGAGTGACAATCCAGCACAACCAACAGCTTTCTTGGTGCCCATTTTACACCAGTCCTGGTGCATGGATGATTTCCCATGGTTTGGTAGCTATGTGACAAGCTTATGGCCTATGTGGTAGTCCTTTTAAAATCATTCCTAAAAAGCAGAGACAGGTAAAAACCTAAATATTAGGGGTGGTTCTAGCCTTATTAGGCTTACAGTAATTCCCAGTTCATGTATAATGTTAACTAGTCTAATAATTTTTACTGTCAAGTGTGAAAATGCAGTATTCAATGCCACCTTCTTATTCAAGACTAAAAGTGTGAAATGGGGAAAGTGTTAAGAAAAACAAAACAAAACCAAACCTAAACAGAAAGGAAATTAAAGTTCTGTGTGGCTTTTTAAAAATTACTATTTATTTTCAGTTGCTGAGAATTTTATAGATTCTCTTTCATCTTTGTTCCCTTCAAAGACGAGTCTATTTTTTCTGCATCCTGAAGACATTGGTTCAGTGTGAAGCAGCGGCGTGGCTCCCTGGGCAGAGAGCTGTCAGCAAGCCCAAAGCGCTGCCATGCAAACCAAGCCCACATCAAAACTTGCCATTTGTCTCAGGAAGCTGTCTTGGGGAGAGCCATTTTCTGAGAAGACTGTTTCCTCCTTTCCCCATTACTTTCACCATCCATATTTTAATGGAGGAGCCCTTTTAGCACAGTATTTATTTCTGAGTCATAGAAATCAGCTCCAAAGCTTGGGTAGTGCCAAAAATGGGCTATTCATATTCATTCGTGCTCTTGTGCGCATCTCTGCTCTCATAAAATGGAACATGTGTCTGATGAGCTTATTTACTTTCTAAATGTGTCACAGAGAAGGACAGAGAATGTGCAAGAGATAATGGTAGAAGCACCGGAACAGCATTAATAAGGCATTTTGCAAATAGAAATTTCACGCTTTGCCTGATCTCTGCCAAACTCTCTGAAGTTTGGTTATAATGGCCTAGATTTTATTGTTAGGCCCTTTAAAATACATGGGCACATGCTTCCGTCGGTTAATTCCCAAAATAATGATGCTGCTCAGTACAGCAATGACTCATTCCAAGATGCCACTTGACTGGTTGCTGTTCACTTGCACAGGGAAGAAAACTGCTTAGCTGGTCACCTGTGCTGTCCCTTAGAGCCTCCTGGGGGCCAGGGCTTTCTGAGTCCCATCTGCAGCAGGTTGAGTCTGCTGTGACTCATCCTGCACACAGAACTCACAGTCAGCTCCCACCCCACAGCCCTGATGGATATTGCAATACAGAAAAGGCTCAGGGAGCAAATTTCTCCCTGAGAAAATTGCTTGTGCACATGTGGCATAGCGACGCCTTGCAGAGCAGACAGACTACCCCAGGGACCACGGGGAGTGCTCACTGTGCTGGCCTGCAGCATCTCTTTCCACACAAGAGGAGAAGGCATTATTTTCACTGGAGGATTTTGGTGCCCCCTAACAGGACCCCATTCTAAAGAGGAAGATTCTCCCCACCCAGCTGTCCTGTGTACACGAGGCAGGGGTTAACTGATCAGTCCTCTCTTTGGCAATAAGCAAGAAATCTAGATAAGCCTATGTCTACCAAGTTACTACAACAGAAAATGAGATTCCTGTCCTTTCTTCAAAAACATTGAACAGAATTTCAGGTTTTGTAAATGTGTTTCTTACCCACATTGCTGACATTGTATCCACTGTGTCACAGACATTCTTATATTTATGCTAAAAGTATGATGGAATTAAAGAGCAGGATTCTGAAATATCCTTAGGGAATAATTTTGTAAATATATATTCAGTGCTATGAGTCCACTTCAACAGTAAAAAAAAAAAAAAAAAAAAAGAAAAAAAAAAAAAAGAAAGGAAAAGAGAAAGAAAAAACCCTCTCAGCTCTTCAGAAGTATTTTTATGAAGCTCAGAGATGAGTCATCTCTGGCAGAGGAGATTTAACAGGATGCAAAGTAGGGCTGATTCCACACCGAAGCACGGAAATCACCGTTTCTTCAGTTTGATGGCTATTTTTTTAGCTAGAACTTCCCTTACCATCACAAAGAGCCCCCAGATCCTCATACAAGACTGACAGATAGTCCTCTCTGTCTCCACATTGCTCATGGACAACCTTGCCCATAACCTGGGCTGGGGGAGTTGTAATAACAGGGCCAAGAATCCTCTACTACCTTGAGAAAGATCCAGAAGGGCTGCTTCCTTTTTTCTTTTTTTCTCCCCAGAAAAATGCATCTCCTCCAATAACCACCCCCACTTTTCTTCACTAGGCATGGGAATTCAGTATCAGACAGAGCCATCTCTAATCTCCCATGTGCCTTTCAATTTTACTTGCTACCAGGTCACTGAGGTTCCCCTCTCTCTGTGTGGCAGATAAAATGAGCTCAAAGTTACACTTTCAGGGGAGGAGGTCAGTTCCCTGATATATCTAGACAGAAGCCTCTAATCACTTCAGTTTTTGTCCAAGTGAGAGCTGTGAATATGCTGCATTTCTAAAATCTACTTATTAACATGATAACTAATCTAATGGATGCCTTCAGATGCTTGAAAGCTGAAGGCTGAAGCAAGCGTGCATACACATAAGGACAGCTTCTACATTTTTAAGCCAATTTGCTACTTGCCTAGAATTAAAAAGAGGATGACAAGTTCAGATCTGCAAAGAGTTTAATGGGAGCTAACAAACTCTAACTATGGTTGACAGGGCAGAGATGGATTATATTTTCCCTACTGCAGATGTGATTTTATTTTGTGGTCTTAAATCTTTTGGATCTGAATTTTAAATACTCTATTACTCTCTACCATTTTGATGTTTGTGTACAGGTTCCTGTAATAGAGTTGCAAAAATCCATTTAGGATCATTTTTCAATCAACAGGTTAAAAGAAAAAACAAAGTGCTCCCAGCTATTATTTCAATATATCTAGCATTTCTAACCGCAGAAAGTACATTCTAGAAAAAGTCCTGGGTTTGGTGTGGGCTCAACAAAATTTTCTGGACTCTCACTCAAAACAAATTGGTAAGAGGATTTTGCTGAATGAAGATTAGAACAGTCTCACTTATTTTGGTGGAAGGACCCTTTCCAATGCAAGTCAGGAATAGGTTTTCCATTGTTCTCAGCACTGAATGGCAGTCATCCACTTGGCTTCCCAAAAATCCTGGCCCAGATTCGACACAACACTGTTACCTGCATGACACAATTCAGCTGGGAGGGAAGAGCAAAGATCCTTCCTCACACCAATAACACACGTACACTTCTAAACAAACATGGGTTTAGTTACTAACTCCACACCTGGAGTGGAAAGGAGGGTCCTCAGTTCCTAAGCCTTCCCAGTTTTAGATCAAATTGTTACTTCTGGGGTGGAAGTAGTGTCTTTTCTGCCCCAAGCAGAGCTATATAGTGCCATATGAATAAACAATAGAGCAAGGCAAGAGAACAGAGAAATGTAACAGTGCTCTGACACCTCGAGTTTGGATTACTTACATACTGCATCAATTCCTGGCAAGGCTGACCTAACTTGTGATCCTGAGAGCTCAATAAATTGAATTCCACAGAGTTCACCGTGTGGTGGTTTTTTGATGAAAACTTTAAAACACACTGTTGTTTGGTTTTTTTCTGCTCCACAGCAGTAAAGTTGTAAGAGTGTTGCATAAGCGTCGTGACTTCTCTTTCTGCTTTGAGACAAGTTTCTTTCCATGATATGCACTGAGTTCTCCTTGCGTTTTTCTGTCCACCCCAGAGGATGCTGTGTTTCCATGATGTATTATTAAAGTGTGTATGTTGTTTATGAGCTACCCCGATATCCTTCAGTGGGGAGACACAATCTAAATGTAAAATGGCATTACTGTGATAAATAAGGAGAATTCAAAGCTCTGGCTTCTTTACTGCATGTATGAGATGTGCTTGGATGCTAAAGCTATCCTCTTTTGCATGTAAAACATTAATACTTTGTAGTTTCTTCACTGAGATCTGTAAGTACAGAAACAAAGTCTGACTTCTAAATGACGAATGTTTGCAACTGCTCTGCAGAGCTGAGATGTTGCCTCCACAGCCACCTGAAAATGACTGACTAGGTCATAGCAAGCAGGATGGAATGGCAAGAAGAAAGGCCTGAGGTGGAAAATGACCCTGCCCCATCAGCTGACAGGAAGCTTATGAGGTGCTTTGTTGATTTACAGGACAAAAAATGTGAGAACTAGGAGAGAGAGAGGCCCAAAACCTAGAATGCTTCACTGGTATTAACAAAGCATCTCACGGAGCGGTGGGTATAATTCCCTCCCCGAGAGAGTTCTGTGGGGCCTGTGTACAAGTGCCACCAAAAGTGAGGCAGCAATGACCCCACTCTGCAGCACTCTTTTGACATAATAGGAACAGCTGGTCAGTGAAGTGTTTGCTAGAAATTTAACAAGGCTCAAACAGTGAGAAACGTCTGCCAATAAATCAAAAGGGAGCACCAAGCTAAATGAGTTTTAATTTAAATTCGTACCTAGGGCTGACAGATGAGAGCTTCATGGCTCTTCTGCATTGCATTAGCACATGCAGGTCTGTGCCCACAGCAGCAGCAGCAGCAGCTTGGGGAAGATGCTCCTGGATGGCAGCCTGGGGTCTCGGGTCAGGTTTTTGGCCATCGTGTGACAGAGCGCATCGCACCACGGGGAGAGTTCGCACTGGGGAGAGTTCTCCCCAATGGCACTTTTTCCAAGCCATCTGAACACTGTGAAAGCCACCTTGGCCACAAATATTTTGGGCTCTGCTGTGCCCCATTGCTGCCATCAGCTTGATTCCACTGTTCCCTGTCAGAGCAAGCTGCCATATCAGAAAAGGCTGTGGCTGTAGGGATAACGTTCCCCCAAATGGCAGCTGGGGATAGCAAGGGGAGGGAAGTCAATTAAAATTTGTGTTCCCTTGCCTGAAGAAGCCCTCACAACCTTCAGTGAAAGTCCAGCTTTCCCTGAATCTGCAGGATATGATGGGTGTGGGCAGAAGCCTCCAGAAGGTCACTTCACAATGACCAAGGCCATCACAGGCACAGGGGGTTCACAAATCCCTCCTGCTTCCCTGAGCAGTTTTCAGTCTGGCAACAAGGGCTGGATTTCAGCTGGAGACACTCTCAGGCAGCCTGGGTGCCTTTGATCCCCTGGGAGATCAGGAGAGCCATGCCAAGGGAAACATGGGTGTTTGCTGATTGTTGCCTGCACGTCTCTCTCCTCTACCAAGAGCAAAGCTGCCTGATCTTCAGGGAAATGCTCAGTCACACTTACTGTGACTTTGGAGAAAAACTTCATGGCTGCTCATGGGCAACTTCAGCATTCACAACAGTGGCAATTCCACTGCAGACTTTGTGCCATAGCTGAGCCTCTCTGGCATCCATACCTGCTGGCTTGTCTGAAGGAGGCTGGCATCTGATGTCCCCTGTGCTGCGCCGCATCACACGGGGTTCTATGCTCTGGGGAAAACTGAATCTGCTGCTGAAGCAGCATTCACTTTGCCAGGAGGTCTTGTGGTGCCATCAGTGGAAATAATCTCTTCTCAGGCTGTTGGGGCGAGGCAAGCAGCCAGTCAGAACCACGTGAACAAGAACACAAGGGGGATGTTGCCGCCTCACAGATGTGAGAGCGCAGCCAGGTTCCCAGGTGGCTGCCTGTGTGTCTCCATAATGCAGGGTCCTGGAGCCCCTGAAGGGCCAGGCATCCCCAGGGACCTCTCCCTACCCTCCCAGGCCTCTCCCTATGGCTGGAAAGCCCTGCAGAGGTACAAGGACAGCACGCTGTGCCTCAAAACGTCGTTTGTGCTGCCCAAGGTGGCTTGCTTCCAATCTCACTGAGATCCAGTGAGCTGCTGGATTGTTTGCTCACGGCTCATGATCCAAGATACAGGGCTGGTTGTCCCTTCATCTGGGATATGGCATCACTGGAGAGGCAAAGGAGAGAGTGAAGGTGGGAATGGCTGAAGGCTGAGCTGCAAGGTGAATTTCTCTGGGCTAGGCTGTCACTGAATTCTGCATGGCTACTCTTTGCTTGAGTTGGGGAATCAGTTTGGCTGCTTTTTTTGGTTTTCCCCCAAATGAAATTAGAAATATCCAAAGCATGACATACCACAAAGTGCCAGGGGGTATTTCTGGTCTAGGAACAAATCCAAATAAATGAATCTGTATGGAAAGATCTGTCATCACTGCCTCTTATACTCATTAATGCTCTGACTGCAGGAAACCTCAAAAAACTTCTTTTTTGAAATGTTTTCCAGAAGTTTCAGACAAAAGGGACTGAAAATAGTGCACAAAATACAAAAGAGAAAAAAAAAAACCAACCACAAAACACAGATATACTGGTATATTTACATTCCAGTTAGCTTTTAATACACAAATACAAACTTCCATGCATGCACACACACACATATGCAGACATAAAATGGATTAGATTAGTTCTGAAGCTTTTGAAAAGAGCAGCTAAACTTTTTAAAAGCCAGAGGCAGCTGTATTCCCTTCAAAAATTATCTGGTAGGAAAATATGGAAGGCAGAATGGCCAGGCTCTTAAAGAAATGTGTAGGAGCAAAACGAGCTTATTTCTGTTTTAATCCAAATTGAATCATATGTCTTATGTCAAAGCTATAAAAAACAAGGCAGGTAAAAGAGATAATTCATGTACTACAAACTTTTAAAAAATTTTGTATTACATTATTTCCTTCTCTTTACACAAAATAATCAAAAAAAAGAGTATCAATTCCTAGCAAGAAAATTTCACCTCCTTCCTACCATTAAGCAGAAACTAAGGACACACATCCTCTTCTGGTATAGTCTGTTACAGCTCCTCAGGAATCAAAGGAAGTAGGACAGTTTCCAACAATGGAGGACATGATCCTCAGATCTTTAGTAAGTGAAAAAGCATCCTGTCTGCAACTATCTGGGAGAGGAAGCTTATCCAGAGATGGCTAATAAAACACTTCCAGTGCTCTGTGAAGGAGCTCAGCGGACCCCGAGCAAAAGCCGCGGCCACCGCCTGCGTGTGGAGATCGCGGTGTCCCCAGCCCTTGGGTGGGTCAGCTGAGCTGTCCGGCTGCAGAGCTGCCATCTGTCCCCTTGGACACGTCTGTCCTGACGTCATGGCCCAGATAGGGCCCACTGACCAGAAGGCCCTGCAGAAGGAGGGCTCCCAGATGGCATTCTGCTGAGCACACTGCTCCCTCCTCAGCTCTGGGGAGCCTGGGGGAGGGACAGCATCCAGAACAGGGCTGCCTGAAGTCCCTGGGTACCAGGAGCCTGCTTCTTCCCTCTGTCTGTTCACAGAATCCTCTGATCCTACTGGAGCAAGGGCTGGGCCACAGACCTGGCTCTGGAAAACTACAGTGAGCCAGGTAGTCCTGGAAAGCACAACACACTCTGCATGCACATCCTGCCTGCAATGGGCTCAACATGGCCAGCTAGGACAGTCAGACACCGCACAAATGAGCCTAGGCTGGGCTAGGACACAAGGAGGATAAAAGACCTAAAGATCTCCCGGCAAACTGAAAAGGTTCTAGCAGCCTTGGAGCCATATTCAGCTAAAAAACCTTAGGCACTGATGCAACAAAAGGATGATGTCTGGTCCAGAGAGTATTTAGAGTGTGTAAATTGGGTTCCTGTAGAATATATTCCTCCCACTAATATTACAGACAGCTTCAGAGCACCCAAGAGGCTGAAGACCCCAGCAGGGAGCCACATTCATCCAAGCAGTACAGACACCCAGCACTCCCTGCTGCCTGCTCAGTACTTGCCTTGGTACCTGAAGCAGGACCTGCCATCTCTCCCTCCATTGCTGCAAATCAGGGTGTATCCGCTCATTTCTCTTGTCACAGTGTGGTGGAAGGTGATGTTTCAATCCACCACTGGTTGTTACCTCCTTCCCTTCTCAGAGCAGAGAGATCTTCACAGTGTGGCTTCTGTCAATGGGTCCTGGGCCACGATGGGGCTCCTGGACACAAGATCAGAAACTAATAAAAGAATAAAAATCCAGTTAACAGTTCTTGCAAATACCTCCTCCAGTTTCTTGCTTTCTCATCCCCCTCACTCTTGGGTTCTGCAGCAATAACAGCAGCAGCAGAATTTCTGTGAACAGAATAATACTGCAGAATTCAGGTTATCTCCAGAAAATCTCCCCAGAACAGCCTGAAGTGGCCACATGATTTTAGAGAAAGTGGGAGGGTGTTACTTTCACTCAAAGGCCAAGATTAATTGCTGAGCTGGATCCATTAATCCTGTCTGAGCTGCACAGGTCTCCAAATCACTTGTCTCTTCTGGGAACATTGAAATATTGGCAAACTAATACAAAAACTATCATCGCCCCAAGCCATGTTCATGCAGTGCTAAGAAACTATTCTATGCCTTTGCACAAATTATGTTGGCCTCTCACACGACCAAAGTAGCCATTATTTAAGAGATTTAATCAGGTTCAGAAGAAACAAAAGATCTTTTGGAAGACCAGAGAACTGCATAAAATCACTACCGTAAAGAGAAGATATTTCTGAGCTGCTCTCTCTGTATTTATTTTCTGCATGTGAAATCAGTCAGTCATTTTGAATGCTTGATAAAATCAAGGACAATTAAACTAAATTGAGCTTTAATTTCAGACTGTGACATATGTCTACGGCTAAGTATTTCTTTCTGTAATGTCTAGAATTACTAACCAGCAGCACAAGCTAAGTTCAAATATCAGTCAAGGTTGGAAAAAGTTCTTCACTGATCAAAAAGCCGACACTAAAAATGTTGGCATACTTTGCATTACTCTCAGAACAGAACAAGGTCAAGCAGCAATGACCCAGCTGATGAGGGATCCCACCTTTCTGTGCAAGAGGATAAATGAGCCCCATTCAGTATTCATGAACAGCACCAGCACCTTGCTCCCAGCTTCCTGCACACTCAACATCACCTTCCTGAGCTGCATCACTGAAGATCTGTAGAGATCCTTTATCAGTGAAGGCACAACTTCAACAATTGTTTTTAATCCCAGTGTCAAATCCAACTTTCATATCTTACAAAACCAAACCCATTTTTCTCTGCTTCTTACGTCTTCTGTATGTGCCTGTTACAGGGTCTGGCTCTTCTCTGATCAGCTTCCCCGTGAGCTGAGTGGACAGTTGGGCCTCCTGACAAAGTTTGCTCGTGCAGCAGACTTTACTGCCCTCCCACATCAGCTCTGAGTTTGGCTCCTGCATTTTTGATGGCAGGTCTAGGCCGGTTGTCAGCCTGGCACAAAGTGCCGTGCCTGCATGATTTTGATCATGTTCTTTCCTTTCAAATCCTCAGATGACCTATGAGAAGAACAAAGCTTTTCCAGGCTGAGCAGATGGCATGCAAAGGGATACTTTTTCAGGAAGGGCAGGCTTTGTTAATGATTTTTCCAAAGTTCTACCATCCCATTGCCAACAATGTCATTTCCAGAAAATGAATCCTGTGGCAAGACAGCAAGGAAAGATGATTTTAACAACACAGCATTATTTTCAGCCTATGTGAAAAAGTTGTAAAAACTTTTTGGCCACACAAACTGTGATCTGGATGAGTTTTCTGTAGGTTCTGGAGAGATGGAATCCTACAGAGGGGAGCTGAAGGACATAACTTGTACTTTCTGGAAAAGTCAAGTCAGTTGAGACTAAAGAGACGAAGTGAATCATTTCATTAGAGACCACATGGATTCAAAAGAGTTTTGATTCCATCCAAACCTTCCCTTAATCACAGGAAGCTACAAAGTAGGATATTACACAGACTAGGGGAAAAAATTGATATTGAGCTCCTTATGAAGTTGCTCGTCTGTGAAAAATGTGTCCAGCTCAGTCTCTAAGGCACAAGGGCTGGCCTATCAGCAAGTCACAATTCAAATCCCCTCTGTCCAGTGACAGCTCTATCACAGCACAGGGGGTGTAAGATGTCTTACTAGAGGCTGGCAGAGCAACTCACACAGGGAGCTGTGGGTCTTACCATTTCCCTCTCAGCCCTAATGAACACTCATGTCTAGAACAATAAAATCTCCTTTCTTCAGTGACGACTTTGAGAGAAAAATCATCTGTGAAATTGATTAAGAAACAGCTCAGGTACAGTAAAACCTTCTAATGTCTATTTCCATCTACCTTTGAAATGCAGACTGCTACACAGAGGCAACCAAATGTCCTAGTTTAACCTCTTAAGTGGTTATCAAATCAAAAGGAAGAACAGTGAGAAACTCAGCAAATCAAAGGCTTCACAAGAGGGTTCAGGGACTTCAAAACAGCCTCTTCTCACTCACATGCAACACTTGCACGGGAAACAGGGGGAGAAAACAGTGCGTTCAGCTCTCCAGTCAGTTTAGGACTTCTGTAACTTTCTGACATCTTTTTCTATTATAACAAAACTGAATCTACTTCACAGGAGTGACTTATTACCAGTTCTGTTTACAGCACAGAGTGCCAAGAAAAAACCTTCTGCAATAACGAAAGTTACCAACTCAAAATCTCTTGACAGCAGGACTCTCTTTTTTTTCTATTATTTATTTCCTGGAAAGATATAGAAATGCTATTTGGATGATTTGCTGCACAAGTACATCAGAGAACAGCATATTAATAGGATTCACTTGCAAATGGAGGCAGAACCAGACCCATGGAATATGCCAAAAGGGAGCTTAATTATGCCCTGTTTTTAATGAGTGACAAAACCGTGCCGTGAAATCTATAACCGAGGTATCAGAGAAATTTGCAACTCAGTAAAGTTGAAACAAATATTTAATTCTGCAGTGTGCACAGACATGGCTGAGGAATTACCCAAAGATTTCTCTAGGAAACATCAAAGCATTTAACTTCAATCACATTTTGCTGGGGCTGATATTCTCTTTCATTTTCAGAAAGTTTAGGGAATTAACAATGGTCTTGGCAAACATTTATTCTGACAAGTTAGTATGCAGTCCCTCTAGCTATAACAAGTACACTTATTCCCTGGATCTCAGTTTACACATCATTCTCTCTACCCACCAGCATTTTGGAACAGAGCCCCATGTGTTGAGGAAGTTACAGCAATAGAAAATGCTACCCCCATATCCAGTCACATGGATGTCATGAAGCTGAATTCTTCTTTATCCAGAGGAATAGAGGAGGAACCAAGAAAAGCTAGACCAGTCAACTGAACGTCTGTGAGCTGCCTCTGATCTTGCCTGGATACCACACCTTGAATTTAGTTGATTGATCTTCCCTTCAACAGGACTTGTCACAGTCACCTTGGTTGTGACAGTCTGCCCTCCTTCAGGACATTGAAGCCCTAGTCCAAAACATGGCAACAGAAGGTCTTGCCTTCACATCACTGTGTTTTGATTTTAGATGGTTTGCTACACCTGGAGCAATTGATTTTTCATCAATATTGAGCAAAACAGAAACAAGGAGACTTTGCAAGCCACCAGAAGCTTTGAGTTCCCATTTAGGGAAAGTCAGATGTGGCAGTGATTTAGGCATGGCTGGCATGAAGAAATGAGACCGTGTTCCTATTTGGGAAATTACACTGTATTAAATATAAGGCTGAGATTGAAGATATTTTTTGGAAAATCATCTTCTAATTACTCCAGGCTTTATGCACTTGTGGATACTTCAGTCCTTGCACCCTTGGGTAAATGCAGGAAAATATTTTGGGTTGTCACAGAGAGTAATTTTGTACTCTGTCACAGGACCATGGCTCGGCAGAGAGAAGCTGTAGGTTTTACTGTGGAAACAGCATTCCAAATAGCAACTCCTCTAGCTTTTAATCTCCATTTGCAAAACAGGACAAGAATCATCTTGCAGGAGCATAATCCAACGTCAGTGAATACCTTTGTGACCCTAGAAACACAGAGTGTTATTCTAAGCATTATTTCCAATGAATGCATTTGTGACACCAATTAAAAACCTCTAAAGGACCATCTGCTTGTAAAGCTTTGAGGTGCAATGGACATTGACAATGGGCTTGTATAGATGCTATCTTTCAGATTTAATCTATAGGTGCTGTATGTGCACATGAGACACTGCACAACAGCCATCCACTCATGTTAGAAAGTAATTGTGGTGTTCTGGATGATGATTTGTTGACTAGTTAATGGCTGTCACTGAACATACTGTATGTACATTAGCTGTCCTGTTTTAATGAGAAACAGAACTCTTTGATGTTCCTATTCTGACGTTTTTTCATTTTTAATATGCAATTAAAGAGTTACAAACACAACCCTCAGAAGAGGTTGGACTGGCAATCTCTGGAGGTGTCTTCCAATCTCAGCTATTACATGACATCATGAAAATATCTTGGAGTCTTTAAACAACATTAGGAGGAATCTCATCACCTGTGTGTGAGCAGATAGCTGAGACACCAACATGGCTGGTAACACAAATGAGACTGTAGTGAGTTGCTCTTAGCTCACACTGCAGCAGAAATGCCTTAACTTCGTTACAAAATCTGAGAACTCACTGAGTGCCATTTCAGACGAGTGCTTATCCCATGTAATCTGTTAATATTTCTCCTGAAAAGCAGGTATCAAAAGCCATTATCTGGCTACCTTTCAGCTGGTCCCATTTTCTGCCCCTTACTCAACACCAGCACAATGAATGTGAGTCTCTGTGAAGGACTGAAAGAAAACTCCACATTGCCATCAAAAAGAGCACAGGGCTGGGCCTTGGGCATGGGAAGGGTACTCTCAGTGTGCTGCCTGACCTTGTGAGCCCTTGGACTGGTGTGAGTTGTCACTGCACCAACTGGGGTCTGCATCTCTAAGTCTAGGCTTGGTGTTCCATTTGGCATGGTTGATGCCGACATCCTGCTCCATAAAATTTAAAACAATATCCCCCTCTCCCCTGTGGTTTCATGAAGACCACATCTACCTGAAAGTTAGCTTGGTTGCTGCTTACCCAGATTTTTGCTGTGCTGTAACTTCATGTCAACATAATAATCTGTGTTTCATGGAGTTTGTTCTGAATAAGTCTGAACAAAACCTTCCATTATACCTGCTAAACAAAATTTCTGGTTTGTGATACAAAATGGCTTGGTTGGCATGCCACAGCCTAGCACAATACATGCAAGCTTGTGTGGTAGGCCACCTTTGGCCAGGATTGTGGCACACTGATCACTCACCTGAATGCCAGACGAATTTTGCCACTGAAGTACCTGCAGCTGGGCACAAGGAAAGTGATGTGACACTGACACCATTTCTTTTAACAAACAGTAGGCACTATTTGGATGTGAATTCAGTTCTCTGGTCACTTAGAATCTGTCCAGGAACTTGAAAAGCAGAGTCTTAGTTCTTCCAGTCTCTAGGCTGAAGTAATTTGCACAGAGTCTTGCAAGCTATTGTCAGTCCATTTGCTTTAGCAGAGGGGAGAGGGGATAAAGGACTAGAACCAGTTCACTCGGGAAATGAAGCCCTGCTGCTGTGTGGGGAAAGTAAGAAATTACTTCTCAAGAAAAGAGCATAATTGTGAGACATTTTGTAGCTGTAATGCCTCACGGATAGATCTGCATTTGCATATTACACACTAACCAGTCCCTTGTGCATCATTTAAACTCTCTTCACATAGGCAATGCTCAGTCAGTTTTCATAACCCAGCTGCCTGTACAGGAATTGTTCTGTTTTCCCTCCTGAAGCTGTATGTGAAAGAAGAAACATTCTGTGCTCACAACTGGCTTGGTGGAATAGGTATTTTTGTCAAGTCTCCACAAACTCAGAAAATATTTTGCCTATGGATTGAACAGGAGCTGCTACATAATGCAGAAAATTTTGAATTTCATAATCAGGAAGAGCTGATGCTTTTCTGCTTTGAAGTTATCATTAGCAGATGTTGCAGGCTTTAGGTATCTGCTGCACAGTGCTCCACAGAGACACAGGTACATAGGCTCAACTCTTTTCTCCATCAGTAGGGTGAGGAGTCCCAGGCTGCTGTTCTCATTCCATTTCTGCAAGCCTCATGATCACTCCCTGTTCCTTCACAGCTCTGGGCCAGCATGACCAAATCTTAACGAGCATGTCTCTAATTTTCTGTGAAGCATGAAGAAACCTCAGTGGCACAGACGGATTTCAAAAGGGCAAGGTATTATACACAAATTCACAAGGCCTTAGTACTTGCACAGCCACTCTGTGTCAAGGGCTTTGTGGCTCCTGTAAATTGGAAACAGAAGAGTTATAGGAGTTGGTAACCATGAAGCTATAGCTGAAAGTGACCTCCTTTTGCTCCTGTGTGCCTGCATACTTGCTACTGATGGACTGTCAGCCCATTTCCACCAGTCAGGATGACCCAGCCTTGCACTTCACCTCTCACTGGAGCTAAAGAGCCCCCCCTGTTCGCCTGGGACCAACTTGCCTTCCCTGCTGATAAAGTGGTGCCCTTGAGGGAAAGGAAGAGGGGTATTTTGCCACCCCATCAGACCAAAGCACCTCTTTCAGACACCTGTGCCTTTCTCCTCGAAAGCCTCCAGCCCCAGCCCAGGGGACTGAAGAGCATTACCCAGCTGTGTGGTCCAAAGCTGTGCAGTGGGGAAACACACACAACCTGTCAGTATCCAAATGTCTCTGCTCACCTCCACAGGGCAACGCTCCTGTAAGGCCATCATGGAAAAAGCCAATTGGTACTTTTACTGCTACAGATGCTGGAGGAGATGGGGCTGGAAAGGAGGGTGCAACACCAGCCTTTTCCCTAATGCAGCCACATTGCTCTCGCTGTGCCTGAGGGGCTGCACCAGGCAGCTTGTCCCACACGGAGGGAGAGTCCAGCATCCCTTCTAATGGGTGCTGCAGGCTCAGCAACAGGAAATCACCATCCTCATTTAGCTATGTGCAATCTTGAAAAATGACTTGGCTGTGACACCAGATCCAAAGGAGGTTGTGTTTTTCTGCTTGATGTTTGTAGAGGATGTGAAAGGCCAGCTGCTGGTTATGCTGGCTGGCATAGGCTCCTCTCAGTTTCAGGGATAAAACACATGGATTTGATGAAAGCAGCAAATGGTGAATAAGCAAAGCCAACCACAACTGCTTCAAACTACAGCATTTGCCTGCTGCAGATTATTTTTGCAGAATACCAGCAGGTCACTGACTCACACAGATAAGTATTACCTGGCAGCAGAATTATCATCGAATTGACACGATTTATTTCTCAGCCAAGGAGTAACATACTAAATCTTTTCTGTTAAGAGAACAAACTGCCATGGCAGGAGAAAGTAAATTAGTCTGGAAGACCAGAGCTTAAAGACCAGAAAACCTTTCAGAGATGTTTTTCACTGCCTGATGGAGGAAAGAGACTTGTTTTGTTCCTTGGTGCTTTCCAAGCAGTTATTTTATGGGTCTCAAACCTCCATGTAGTCAAACCAGAATTCTTCATTAAAAAGATCTTGGATGCAATAGTCTATAAGCTGAACTAAAGGAGATTACAAGTACTAAAATATACAATGAAAGGAGACTGACTGCCAAGCAAACTGACAGGGGGAATTCAAACTAAGATTGTTTTTCTATTCTTATCTTACCTCATTATAAGTCAGAGCTTTTGTTTACCCTGGAAAGAGACAAGTTTCTAGTTTTGCACTCCTGTGCCACTCTGAATGTGTCCCCTTGTTCCTGCAATGCCAGGCCTCTCAGCAGACTTGCTTTTCTCTTGGTCCACTTGATCAGAAATACTACATAGTCATGTTTGTGGCCCATTTATGGGGCTTCTTAATCTGGAGTTCACCAGAAAGACAGCTGCCTGGTATTTATTCTTTTACCTCTCCAGTCCTAGAGTCTGCTCAGTTCTTCATCTTAAATTAATACATACACAGGTAAAATATGTGTATTTCTAATGGCAGGATATGAGGTAAGAGAAAAGTGGAGCATGTAATGAATGCCCTGGCCCCACATGCCCCAACCTGAGAGTCCAATTTGCCCTTGCCATGCAGCCAGGGTAGGCAGCAGGAAGGCCAAGGCCATGCCCAGCTGCTGCAACAGTAAAATCTGTAACAAGGAGCTCTGTTTGCTCTGCACATGGGTTTATATAGCACTGATTTACCTAAAAAGGGCTCAAAAGTGTCTCCATGCCCCTGTGCTGTGATGCAGAGATGTGTCTCACATTCACTGTGCTATTCCCAGTGATCTGGGAGTGGGCTAATGCCCAAGGATGTAATTGTACCCCCAAGATTTTGGAGCTGAGGAATAGCATAACTGTTAAAAGAAAAATGTCTTGCCTGTAACTCTGCTCTTTCAGGACCTCTTCACTGACACACTGGCTCTTGGTCCTCCCTCACTGCTGCCAGCCCTCTCTCTCAGCAGTGCACCTGAGTCTCCTGGCTCCAGGGTAGGTCCTCACCCCTCACACCAGCCCTTGCTGCCCTCCCTTGCTCTGTTTTCCCCGCTCACCAACTTTTCCTGTGTCAATGCCTCTTTTCTCAGTGTCACTGATGTCTGCTCTGCTCTTACCTCACCCCTGGAGTTCTCTACTCCCAGAGCCATCTCACTACTATTCTACCTCTCCCCTTCCTCTTCTGTACATGAGATCAGTCCTGGCTGCCTTTCATGCCCTTTCTTCCACGAAACCAAACTTGTAGCATCTGCATGGTGCCCTCTGTATTGTAGCCTGGTCTCCAGTTGCTCCCACTGCAATGCACTAATTTTCTGGCCACAGAAACACTCAGCATCCCCTCCTGCACCCACAGCAGTCTGTGGAAATTCGTACATTTCTTCCAAGCTTTTTCTGTTGAATCATCTTATCTTTTTGAATGGAATTTTTTACCATTTGGATTAAAGTTTCCCATACATTGATGATTGAACTAGTTCAGAAACTTTTGAAGTATGTTTTAATAACAAAATACTGTTCCTCCAGTGTTACGTAGCTGGCATTTATACAGACCTATTTCATATGATAATGTTATCGTCTCCCCACATTAGAAGAAGATCTGAGTAGAAGAGTTAATCAAAACTTAATTTTCTCAAAGTATCATAGATGAATGCTCCTGAACCCAATTAGTATGCTTTCTGCTAGTCAAATAGACACAAAGATACTGAGGGTGAAGGAAGGAGAAAGGAGAGATGAATAGTATTTCTGATTAAATAAATTCCTATAATGGAAGTCCACTTGACTATAATTTGATTTTAAAAATGTCTATTGTTTTTACATCCAGTGCTAAGAGAAGTGGAAATGGTTTGCACTTAAATTTTACTTTAGGTTTCTTTGTAACACCGAAAGAAAGCATTATTACTGTTCCCTCATCAAGTTCACTGTCTTCTATATTTTCACACTCTGGATGCAAGAACATCACTGAAAGGTTCATGCTCATGTGCTCCCCCCCATTGCTGACTCTGAATTGAAACAAACCAGATTAAAATGAGCCCTGACCGAGGGAAAACTGTTTTGTAAATGTCTCAATCAACCTCCACCCTCAGCCCTACAGATCTCTGCAGAAGCTCAGCAGACTCTCGCCAGGGAGGCAGAAGGAGCGCTAACCTATACTCCCACTACAAACATTAACTAATTTATCCAGATGTCAGTGTAAAGAGTGTGTCTTACCTTTGTTTGCACATGAAATAGGGGGATGGGGTCAGGAGGGAGGGAAGGGGAAAAGGGCTCCTTGCTCACACAATGAATGCTGTCACAGCTGGTAGATGCTGCTTTGATTTCCCTGTGCAAGCGTGACTGGCAGCGGCAGCACAGCCCTGCCATGGATCCTCGAGGCTGGGTTCATACAGGGATGAGCATACAGGCTCAGAGGGGAGCACTGCCCTCAAAGAACTGGGGGGGGGGTCAGTCACAGGGCACAGGCTTCTCTCAGTCTCACACCTGATAGTGGAGAATCTGGAAAAGCACGTAGGTAGGTGTAAGGAGGAACCCAAGCTTGGGGATCTATGCCAGAAGCACAGAGCGTAGAAACTTGACACTGAAATCAAAGGGGTACAGGTGAAATCTCACCCCTGCAGGGTTTGTGAGCCTTGGGAGCTGCAGCAGCCCCCAGGCAAAGTGAGAGCAAACCTCGTGCTGTAGCATAGGACAGAAGTGATCTGGCTATTGAAGGCATTTCAGCCAAATGTTACTCCCATTCAAGCTAGCAGGACTGCTTGGATTTAGCAGCAGCTGTGTGGGGCTTGGCTGCTGGCTGGGGTTAAACCATGACAGAGGACTAAAGGAAAACAATATAATCTATTGAAAAGAAATAGCTCTTGACCAACTAATTGGATATTTTTAATGACTCTGTAAATTTAACTGACATTACAAGAGTTTAAATGCTATGAAATAAAAATATTTAACACTTTGCTCACAAAATCCTGGTAACACAGGGGAGTAACAAAATGTGACACATCATACTGATTGAGAAAGAATTGAGAGGAAGCACTGAAGAGACAAAAATCTGCATGAAAGATGCAAGAGGAACAAATCTGATTTCAGCTCCCTTTCTCTCTCTGCTGAGTACAGATGAATCCTAGGAAATTACCTTGCTGTGCCATCACCTTTGAGAATACTCTGAGGTTGTAAGAGACAATTATGCCTTACACATTATGCAAATATAAAGTCACACCTCTTAGGCACAGAAATGAAGAGCTGCCATGCAGAGGAGCAGGGATCCTGAAGGACTGCTCCAGTGAACAACCAAGCCAACACAAACTACACACTGTGACATGCTGGCCCAGGCACATCAATCCCCTTCCTAAAAGCATACAGAGCAGAGGTCTGAGCAGGGGATAGAGAAGTTACCATACCTCTCCTGGTGTGCTCAAATGTCAGATCCGCTTTGGCATTCGCACTGAAGCACTGCACAGTACGAAATGGTTGAGAGAAGCACCACAAGAATTGTACACATAACAAGAACAGAACAGCAGTGGAGGCAGGATCTTAATTAGAAGGAAATGATAGAAATCAAGATAGGCTTTTTAGTTGCTAAAAAGTGCCACCTAGACAGCTGCAACTTGAAAAAGGAAACTGTCTAATTACAATACAAGTCCAGGAGCTGATCCAAGTAGGTGGGTTACCAGCTGCAGGGTCATGCTGAATGATAAATTGTCAGGGAAGACTCCTGCAGACCTCTTGCACAACCTTTCATGCAGCTGCACTTAATACTGAAAGGATAAGCTACATAACATTAGCCTGTCACAGAATATGTACTTCAGGCACCAACTGGTTTCCTTCTGGTTCTATTTGCAGCAAGATCAAATTGCACTTAAAAAGGGCACAATTGATCATGGCCACCACTGGTCTGGGGGGCTCCTACCTCAGAGAAAAACTACTGAAAAATTTGGAGGACTGAACAGTAACAGTAACACTGAGGTATCCTTGTACTTTGCACTGGTACCATAGTACCACTGGAAAGGCATCAAAAGCAAATGCATCTTTAGGGAAAGTACTTTAAACCATTGACTTTATTAAAATACTTAATACACGGTTTTTAGAGGAATGTACTTACATTTTCTGGAAACTCCACTGAACCCAAATTTTAATTATATATTTAACAAATGACAAAACAGTGGATGAAATCATGCTGTACACCAAAGAGCAGACAAGTTAGGGTATTGTTTTTCATCATCATCATAATTTTCCTGGCACAGAATCTTCTTTGCTTTTTAGCTTCAATCTCCTGAATATCTAGTAGCCGACAAAGGAGGTTTGCGTTTCTCATGGCATTAAACCCATCCGGTCCAAGTGGAAGTCCATTTGTTTTCACCACCTTCATTCAAACCTTCCCCAGGAGCCTCCCCTTCCAGAAAAGCAAAGGTGATTGACCCCTCTGAAAAACTACAGGTCACAGTGCAAGACAAGTTTGACAGCCAAATGTGAACATGGAGCTCTGCACCTTCTCAGAATCATTACTCTTCCAAAATATCCATTTCAAAGTGAGAGTGGGAAAAAAGACACTGTCAAAATACAAGGACCAAAACACATACATGGACTTAGTGGAATGCACATGGAAGACAGCTTGCAGCGCTGCAGCTCTGAAATAAAAGGTAAATCAGAAGCCAGGTCTTGTTGAAATACAAGATGCAAGAGCTAGGAAGGAGAAAGACAGAAATAACCTGGACACATTATTAAGAAAATGAAATGTCCTAACCTCATGGAGAAGGCTGTAATCATCATACACACTGCAATTTCCATGAACCATGGAGATCAGTGACAAAGTGTATGTTATGACAATCTCACTGACAAGTATAATCTGGGGGAAAATTATTCATACTGAGCAAAGAAATAATTAACTGTGTGTTTCAATGCAAGATGCACAGAGGATGCATAGGTTTTCACATCAAATTAATAAGGCTCTTTTTAGGAGATCATTTTGCAACCTTGCATAGGTGATATTGTATCTTTTCAATTGATAATGTGCAGAAACTATGTACAGTTGAAAAAAAGAACTTTGATGAAAGTATTTTTTCCCCTCAAGTTTTACCATAGTATAAAAAGTAACTTATATAACTCCTTCAGTTCTCTAAAACACATATGGAATATCCCAGAAAGATAAACCAGGAACCATCTAAATGATGCCATGTGCATTTATACAACAGGTTGAAACAACCAGAGAAGCCACCACAAAAGCTAAGTCATAAAGTTTTCATATAGAAAAAAAAATAAACAGGAGTAAATTCTGTTTACAAACATGAAAACTCATTTAAACATAAATGCATTTTAGTTAGAACAAATTAATGACCTTCACTAATCAGACTACTGAATGGATGGATGACTCACACAGTAAGTAAATGATAGAAAGAGCCAATTCAATCCCTGCTTGATAAATGGACAGTAAACTTAAAAATTTGCAATTGGTTTCCAATTAATGCCAGAACAACTCCTCCCTTAGACAGCCAGACGGCAGCATCTCAAAACTAATATGAACATCTGCCAGTCCACTGCGACAAAAGCCATCAGGGCATTCATGTGCTTCTTCATTTGGTAAGAAACTCAGCCAGAGGATGAGCACAGTGCCACAGGACAGCCAAGCCCATCTTTGAAAATGAGTGTCCTGTTCCCTGGGACACCCATCCACTGCCCCAAAATTACTTACTTTTGCCCTGCAATTATGTAACTCGGGAGGCTTTCTGTCTGATGGGTCTCTCTTCCACTGAAACTATCTTCTCCTTTACACAGGAGTTGCCTGGAATTTTTTTTTCATTTTGTGTCTGGATGCAAGACTTCATTATCAGCGCTGCTTATTACTCTTGCATATCACAGTGATGTGTACTTTTTAGCAGTATTTACAATGGTATCACTGCGGAGAACTAAGCCCTGTACTAGAAACAGTCTCTTTAACAGAGACCTTAATACTAAGGATTTCTGATCTACAGATAAAAAGGCAAAGCTAAAAATCAGCCCACTATACATTTGGCATTAGGTTCAAACATGTGGAAAAAGCAAACACCAGCACATTCCCTTGTCTCAAAGGGATGCTATTTACAAGAAGAATTCACTTTTTTAATATTTCAACAACAAAAAACAGCTAATTTAGAAATTAGAGTAATCTAAGGTGGCTTAGTTTTTAATCAACAGAGAACACAAACAATGTTGCTGTTTGCTGTTAAATCTCAGAAATGCAGGGAAACTATGATCTGTTATACTATGGGTGACAAATCACAGCCAGTTTAATAACAACAGTAAAAAAAACAAAACACTTCTGCTTTTTTTAAACGCAGCTCCTAAAAAGTACAGCATCCCAATATTTCCTCAGTTCCAGACTGTTGACATTATAAATTAAAGGTGAAAAGAGATCCATATATAAACAAGGCAGCTTTCCACTGGCTTAATTGTACTCGGTTCTTGTTCAAACCTTTGGAAATTTAATCTTCAGATACCGTAAGGTAAGGTTGAATTTATCAGTTACAAAAACCCGTCCATACATGTGTGGAATTCAGAAAAACAAAACAAAACGAAAACCAAACTCAAAAAACACAGACAAGTATTTAGAGCAATCTTTTCCCAGCCTTCATGCTTGCGTGTGACCTTCTGCAGAACTGCACACACTCGGTCCTCTGAGCCCACGGCCCTATGTTATGGTACGAGGCCTTTTGGGCGGCGGGGGGGGCATGAGTTCAGTGTCAGGATCCAGGTGGTGCTTCCGTGTCTGTCCTTGGGAAGCTGCTGCACATCTGTCAATGAACTCAAACAGCATCTCCTTCGTCACTGGATTCTGGATGCTGTTGCAGACGGCTGGGAACAAAGAACACGTTCTCATGTAACTAAACTGTAATCAGCACTTCAACAACTTCACCCCTCTTGGCAAAATAACAACGTACTCTGGCTCGAGTACTAAGCCCTAAACACAGGCTTTGACAAGGTGGCTGTATCTGGAGCCACGAATCTCTGCTCTGCCCCCCAGAGAGCAAAGCAATGCTGTGGGCCTCTACTCTACCCATGGGAGTCTCTTTCTAAAACAAGCTAAAGGCACATGTCTGTGTAAGGCTTCCTGAAGCAACTGTAATATCACCAAGAACTGACATCCTATTGAGAAAAGGAACAGCAACAAAGGCCTTGTGAGACACAGCTTTGAAACACACATCAAATCCAAGTAGATGGAAACAAGACTAGCTTCTAATATTGAAAATGTCTGAATTATGGTAACTTATTTTTTTCACCAATAAGTACTAAAAATACCCTAAAACTGCAATGTACAGTTTTTTTTTTAAATCCATACACCTTCATGGGGCAGAAAGACTTGACCCCAAGCAAATGGCATGTCTAGAACAGCAGACAATGTGATGGAGGAGCAGCCGTGGTGTGGTGGCCAAGGCACACAGGCACGGGCACTCCTGGGCTACTTAACACAACTCCCCAGACCACGGTTTGTAAATCGCGGCTCATGGGATTTTATGGAACAAATAAATAGGCTTACTTCACTTTAAACAAATGAAATATTTTTTAATGCTTTCCGATGTAACTTTGTATTCCCCTAATTAATCCTCCTGAGAGATTTATAAGAGAAAAAAAAGAAGGGAAAAAAAAGCATGAAATTAAGTGGGAATCCTACAACTATCTTGGAAGAAAGCACAAAATGATTAGAGGATAATTGATAGCATGTAAGGGCTGGCCACAGTAAGGATGCAATTTCCATGCAGAACAATCTACTGATCCCCTAGAGTACTAAACGTTAGGACTACTTAAAATGTACTTGCAATGTAGCATTGTTACAAATAACAATGGTTCTCAAAAGCATTCCTTTCTTTCCTGCAGAATACCAGAACAAAAGGATTACTTTCCAACTAATAAAACACCTTTCTAAAATTATTTTTAATTATTTCACTATTTTTGGTAAAGAGGTGCTTTAAGAGTTGCACAGTATTTGACTCCAGCAGTTGGGAAGCATTATGATTAGCAGTAATTTAGGAACAGAATTCGAGTCACATGGCAACTGGTGTAACCCAGTATCAACTTTTGAGTGGTGCCTTAGCTTAATCGCTGAAAAAGACTGCCTGCTTTCAATTTGAAAGGTAACAAAATCCAAAAGCAAGATTCAGACAGATGCTTATTTTGTTGCTATTTCAACCACGGGGTAAAATAAATAGCATTTTTCATCAAGAGAAAGTTAATAGAGGAGAGAGGATCTAATGAAAAAATTCTCAAGTTATAAAAGTATACCTTTTGGAGATTTTGAAAAATGATCAAAAGTGAAAACTCAAAGCCAAAAGAAAACCTTCTGTTCTGAAAATCCCTATAGAAAATTTTAAATATATCTTAAAAATTCTTCCTGCAGCATTTAATTTTCTTTTAAATTTAATTTGTAGAAAGTTCACTGTGTTTTGGGAGAAAAAAGGTCAGGAATAACAAAACTGCTCTACACATGGAGAAAATGAGAGGAGAAAAAGGACAAATACAGGCACGTGCTCTTAAGAATGAAGGAAAGAAGAATATGCTATTCTTAAAAAAAAAACCAACTCCAGGGAAAACTAACTATTGAAACACTAAGGTGAACCAGAGAAGAAAAACTTAGGTCATGGTCACAAAGAGATGTTGTTGTACTTGCATGACTTTTGTGGTCCGTTCCTCTTTCCTGACAGGACTGCTCAGCAAATATTTCAGTTACATTCTGTGCTGGTTCCCTAAGGTGCCAATTGATTTATAATCTCCTGGCAAAATGACCACATTGTGTTTATTCAAGAAAATCTAATCACTGCTCAGGCAGAAATACAAGTAGAAGGGTCTAGAGAAAATCCTACATCAGCCCTAATAATTAGCATCATCTTAAATATGATTAAACTTCATTTTGGCACTTAACAAAATTCAGTATCAATAGGTTTATTGCTACTCAGCCTTGCACACACTTCTACTCAAACTCTTATATTTCATCTGAAAGTAAATATCATTCTTTAATTTATGATATTTGGCAAAATATTTTTTGGTAGAGGAACATAAAAGTCTTGCAACTCTGCATGAATATACCCCCACCTTTCATCAGTTTCCCTGCTTCATTGTTTGTGTAACTATTGTTGAAACCCAAGATGACATTTTTCTCCTATTAATTTTCTAGCCCATCTGCCAAATAATGGTTTTGGCATTTTAATGGACTTTTTGTTTAACTAATTCCACTCATAACCAGTGCCAGTTTGCATTACATCCCAGCAAGCCAACACAACACTAGGCTCTGATGTCAGCTGAAGCGATGCTATTGTCAATAAAAACTTTCTTGGCTCTGACTTCAAAGGCATGCCCTGCCATTTAAAGTCATCTCTGCACAAGTGTTTGCACTTCTGCAAAGACATATGCACTTGATTCTGTGCTACCTGTTAAATTCTGCATCAAAGCATTGGTTTGACTGACTTTATCAAATAGCCCTGCGGCCAGAGGATCCGTGCTATCTAAAAACTAATGATGGCACAAGCATTTGCAAGATGAGGCATTACTATAATAAGTTTGGGGAGTCAGGACTCAGATCAGAAACGATAACAGAGTGCCTTTCCTACTTAAAACAGAACAGAGTTAAAACATTAAAATTTTAGCCTGAGAAACTTCTAAAGCAAATTGTTCTACTCACCCATGGCAGTGCTGTAGGCATTTGGAAAGCTTTTGTCTATCCTCTGTCTCATGAAGACCCAGCTGTTGTTCTCAAACTTGCACTCTATAATTTTGTTGTCGTACTGTTTGAGCTCTTTTGTCACCTGTATAAAAAAAATTGTTTAGGATAAACAGATTTTAATTTACAATTTTTTATTTCTTTTAGGCATAAATACTAGAAGATCAAAAGCTGACCTGCATTTTTCAGCAACATGCCTCCATCCTACACAAAACAAATTGCACAGAATACATCTTCATTTTACATATGCTCAGCTACTCAACATTTTAAAAATACTTTTCAAATTTGCTGTCAATATTCAGCAATTATATTATGCTAAAACATCAGCAGTGCTAACAGAGGGGGGGAAAAAGTCACTTCTGGCCCAAATGCAAATAGGTTTCCATGGGAATAAACTGCTTCCAGTTTAAGTGCTACTGCCAGCTTAAGTGCACGAAATGTATTATCCATGTTTCATCAACCTTCTTTGTTGAAGGTCTCACAGCAAAATGTCAGATTTCAATACTGGAAAAAGCTTACAAAAATCATTCCGCTCTTTATATGACTGAGGTTTTTTTCTTTCTTCTTTTTTTAAAATTTATTTGTTTTTAAAAATTAAGATTGTAACTTTAAAATAATGCAGACTTTCAAATTACATATATTCTAAATCTCCTTCAGGCCACTCTTTATTGATTCATAGATTTGTCAGCAGCCAATATCCCGAGCTATTCGTCTTTCTATTTGGCAATGCTGTGTGGCTTGGAAATGTAGTTTATATGCATTGGACTTCGTAGTTGTTTTGGCTACTTCATCCTATGCATCCTAATCTATGATACAATGCAAAAATTTTCATGTAACCATGGTAACCTGAGAACCTTATCTAACACTTTAACAATTTTACCCATATACTTCACTTTGTTCCAAAGAGCCTCTTCAGCAATATAAAGCTGTATTTAACTGCTAGCTGCATTTAGTTGCTATAGTTTACCAATAAAAAGCTGTACAAGGTAATGTAACACTTTGGATTCAGGACCTTATGCATAAGCACTGTCATAAAAAGGACGTGGTTATTGCAATTCATTAGCATAATTTTTCACCTCTGTTGCCTACTTGCTCCTGAGCAGTGACACAGGAATTTACTACTGTCAGAGAGATGTAGATTTGAAAAAGGCCATAGCTGTCTCCAGACAGCTTAATAGCACATACAGTGGAAAAACCCATGAACTCCTTTTCCATTAACTCCCAAATAAAGACAATTAATTAAGGAAATGGTCCTGAGCATGGATCAAGTCCTCCTATACTGCACAGTACAAGATTTGACAAGCAGAATTCTAACATTGTTGGTATTTAATCTGAATACTTGCTTACTTGGATAAGGAGCCCTAGGACTCTACTTGTCAAGTGAACTTTGAGAAAATTTTGTAAAACTTGCTTACAATTGAATCCTGTCCTGCTGCAGGACTGACAGACTGTCACACACTATTCTTTATCCATTCCAGCACCTGCAAAGAGTTTCTTTCCTCAAATCATTTACTCCTTAAGTGAAGTTTGTGTCTTCTGTCGATCATTAGATCGCTCAGATGAGCAATCTCTTCCTTTGCAGAATGCTCTGCACAGCACTGCACTTCTTCCATCTGCACTGAAAAGCTACATGCAGTCCTGAGGTTGGACTGACACGTGTTCATGGATGCATAATGTTTCATTAGGTGTATGCAGGAAAACACAACATCCTTTTCCAGCATGCCATGGGTACATAAACCCAGGAAGAAACTCCTGGCTGTGCAGTGCCTTGGCAGGGTATATTATTTTGAAAACAGCAGCCCAGTAGAAGTGGAGGCAGCAGGGGGTATGGCCACATGTCTGATTTTCTGCCAAAGCAGGGAAATGTTAGAAAGATCACCTGATAGAGAAGGAAATGTATAAAATTGCAGGTAATGACTTCAACTAACCACCCACTTCATAAGGTTTTCTCATGGCTTATCATTCTTCTAGTGTTCAGATGCTCAGAATAGCAATAAATTAGATGGCAGCTTTATCTGACTGTGGCAATTAAGCAATATTATTAACTATTAAGAGACTTGCTTGACCATTCATTAGCAACCCGGAAGATGGATCTTTCCACAAAATATGAACATCTGCCAAAGCTTTGACTTAAATGAATTTTTCCATTAGAAAACTGATGATCACAGCCCTTAACAATTGCAAGTTGGAGTAATTACTTTACAAAGGAAGAAATACAGCACCTACTCTTCCCTGTACTTTGTTAAGTGACCTATCATGCACATGCTACTTTCTGGTATTTCAGATTCAATGTGGGACAGGGAAATCACCAAATTTAACTGTCTAGAAACTCCTTCCATTTGGGAATTAATTCTGTGCTCCTCAGCACAGTGTCTTCTCAATTCTCCCTTTGCAGTGTTCATCACTCCTTCTTCACTTTAAATATTACAGCCCATAGCAGTATTCGAGTAATGCATCATCACTTCTCTTCCTGAGAGGTACTTCTTCTAGCTTCTAGTGCTTCACAGAAGGCCAGTTAGGAATGATGGCAGTTCTCAGCCAAAATGCTTATCCTCAGTGCTGGTACAGTGCCAGTGCTTCTGCCTTACTGTTGATAAAAGGTCTCAAACCAGCATTCAGCAATTTCAAGATGGAAACTCCCACCACACTAAGGACTCCATGGAGCCTGCCTTAATTAAACATTTATTCCTTAGCCTATTTTCGGACAGCCAGTCAGAATTACAGCCCCAAAGGATCAAGTCTTGGACACGGGGCTGCCAGAGGTGGTGTGCATCAGAATAGTAGCACTGGTCTGGGCAACAGCTCTGTCCTGGGCAAGGACAAACACTAACCTGTACACTTAGTTCTTTTCAAGAGGAAGGAAATTGTTCAGCAGCAGCAATGTTCAGTGTTCCTGCCTGTACTTGATCTCATTATCAGGAACCAGCCTATTTGCCTGACAAAAATAATTTCCAAAAACACAGGAGCATCCTTTTGGAAGCTGATTTACTAGATTACTGCTAGTCTGCAAGTTGTGATTGAAAAAATAATGGGTTTGAGCTGCATCCCCATTTCAGCAATAGTTCACTGTCAAATCAGACTGATGTAATACAAGACCATTGCCTAAGAATGCCAGATTACATGATCATATCTTCCTCCCCCTGCTGAGAAAGGCTTCCCCCACTACCATCATCTAGGCCATTCACTGGGAAGAACTTCAGTGGCATAAGCATATTTCTTTTTCTAAGAATGAAGACAGTTAAAGTTTAGGAAATCTCTCATTTTCCAGGCTCCTTCTATCCCCTATGTTCTGAAAGAAATTAAAAATATATTAAAAAAATTTAAAATATCTAACCCATTTTGAATTTTCTTGCCTGGCTGAATAACAGAATCATTTTGAGATGAGTAACATGCAGCCATAGTTTATGTTAAATTACAGCAAAATATGAAAAAAATCTCCAATATATCCAGAAAGAGAAGAAACCATTTAAACTGAAGGTAGATAGCTCCAGTCTCATGAAGATGCCTTTACTATCTCTGCTGACTACCAGCAATGCTTTTCTGTGTCTCTCCACAGGGCACCTGACTGTCAGACTGGTCCATCATTCCACTCAAACATCAGTCGCATCATCTTTAATCCCGAAGGAGAATGAAATTCCTGGGCAAGCTCCTACTCTATGTAAGAGGCACTAACAATGCAAATTTAGATTTTAAGGTAATTAAGTGAGTATTTCAGAAAGCATTGTCTGCAATGGACAGACTTAAACTTTACAAATGCATTTACTTTCCCCATTTTCAAGTTCTTTAGAAAGAAAAAAGGAGATAAAGCTTTAGATAAATGGAGACTTGGTTGAAAGAAGCCTTATGTTTCCATATGCATGTTTCTTTCAAAACAATTGAAATTTTTTCAGTTTAGTAAATAATCCCCTTTAAAGAAAATGATATTTGTAAGCAAAATCTTACAACATTCAATTTCAAATTCTTTCTCTCTTTAAATGCCTTTTTGCTGCACTTTCCCCCCTATTACCAATCACAGACAGAAAAACATCCTTCAATCCACCCATTTCTACTCTTACTCCACACCCTCAGTCATAAGCCAATTTTTAAGGTCCCAGAAGAAAAGATCATAATGGTAGATGCAGAAAACTTTCACTTCCATGAGAGAAAAAATAAGCAAAAGCAGCTCTTGAAATCTTACAAAATTAAAAACATCTTTATTTTCAAATACAGAATTAAAAAGTAAAAGGAACCATAACATAAAGGCAAGATGGATTCTAAATGCAATGGGTTTCTATTTTCTAAGAAGAATCTGCCTTTTTATAGCTAGCATAAGCAATGAAGGCTCAAGCACACAAACTGTTTGTTTTCTTTTTTTTTTAAACACAAGTTGCAATGCCTGGAGGTGAGAAAAGTTTAGAGCTGCTGCATAAGGCCCAGAAAGTAATTCTTCGTCGTACTGATATCATAACTACATTTTCTTCATTAAGATACATTCCCACAGCCAAAGCAAATGAACAAATGAAAGAAGCACATCACAAAATAAATGATCAGCTGTGTGGTCATGAAGGAGAAACCTTTTGGTTGCTTCCCAGTCTCTTACTGCAGGAGAACTGGAGTCCCACACCTCCCTTAGGAGGTCATCCTGCAAAAATAAATCATATTTTTGTAGAAACTGTCCAAAACTACATGTGCAAGCTCCCTGTCCTGAGGGTATTGGGATATATTCAGGGACAAATGACAGGCTAGTAAATAAAACCTCTATAGCAAAACACAAAATCTCAAATTCCAATTTCTGCATTAGTCTCCAATGCTGTGACTGCCCACAACTGCAAAATACAATAGAATTTATTTCCAAACTTCTCCAGTTTTGCGGAATGTCCAAGACAACAGAATTAAGCTGCCCACTGGTACCATGACTCCACAGCAGTAGGGCAACATCTGAAGGTCAGGGAGATGCAATCACAACAGTCAGGGAACAAAAAGGAGAGTTACATGGGAATTTGAGGAAACAAAGAGGGGTCAAGACTTCCTGAAGGAATAGGATGGAGACAGAAAAAATAAGGAAGCAGTAGTAACAAAATAAAAGAGCTTCTGAAGGTAGAAAGATAAGCCAATCTCAAAGCAAGATCTTTCTAAAGACCAAACACTTAAAGGTGATGAACTCCAAGGACATTCATGTCAAACCAAGGCAATTGAGAGGAAATGAGGTGTGAGAAACAGGGATCCTTTGAAAGCACTCTTACATGTGATTGCTGGTGAGGTCATGAATATAAGAAATTCTAATGATTTGAGTAAGAACATCTGAGACAATCAGTGAAGTTATTAGAACCACCAGCACTTACAAGGCACAGTCCACTGCTTAACACAGATCCCAAGTTGTTCATTCAGTCCTTCTTCATAACTCTTGGACTGTTTGTTCAGATGCTTTTGAAGAACTTTCTTCCCCATTCACATAAAGCACCTCATGATTTTAATAGTCAAACTTCTCAAAGAATAAAAAATTTACAAGATGGTTACTAAATGCTTGTTCACATAAATCAGGTACACTGAACCATGGGAATATTGTCTGCTGGAAAAAGTTAATCAGGTAATCTGCTTTGCATTTTTGCTCAAGCCCAAATAGATTTTGTAATGCAGCTTAATATCTATTTCTTTATATGATTCAAGAGATCATTTTATCAAACCATTGCTAAACTAAACATACTGATTGTGTTTCCTTTTTAAAGGAATGTGTTACCCAATAAATGGTTATCAGCTTGGGTAAACATAATGGAGTTGAGATGGTTATTTAACATTAATAAAGCCTTCTAAGTGCAACTATGCTGCTTCTTATGTACACAGGAAATGTAAATGCTCCAATTTTGAGATGTCATTCCTGAAAAGGCTTATTAAGAAATACAAAATTGTATCACTTTTGTTCATGCCTCATTAAACCACAATGTTAACATCAAGCACTGTAGAATCACAGGAAAAGCAAAAAAGAAAAATCGTGTTTCCAAATTACAAGAATGAGGCTTTTTAAAATTGTGGATTTTTTTTGTTTGTTTTCTACTTCCAGTGTCTAGCACTCTCAGTTCCTGATTTAGTCTTTCTTTTTAACATAAAACATTTTCTCAAAGAATCTCTCATTCTTACATGTAGTAATCAAAAATATGGATACTGTTTTCTGATACATATAATGGGTAGGAGTCCTGGGGTTTTCCTGGCAAGTGACAGATGGAAACATCAGAAATAAAAAGCCTTCCTCTTATCAGTGATATTACAAGTTTAATGACTTTCAGTGCCAGCTGGAAATAGATTTCTTAATGTATCCTGGAAGGTCTCCTGTACACCTGACCTTGCAACACCATTAGAACTATCTGTAAGAAACCAATGTTTTCCTGAGCTTTGCTTTGGACTCTCAGAGGAACACTCTGGTATCTATGACAAAGCAGGTAATGGGTAACTGCTCAGACCAAGATGTGGAAATGGACATGTGTTTGTACAAATGTTTTGCTCAATGATCACCCTTCTAGATTTTCTTTTTTATACTTTTATATGTCTCAGTTTACTCAATGGTAAAGCCATTTGCCACAGCAAACCAATACATTCTTTGAACACTTTTGAGCATTATAAGTCAGGCACCTACATTACTCAAAGAGCAGCTGACCTTCCTGCAAGACATTGCCATCTCTACCTAACTCCTGAGAGAACTCTAAAGCTTTAAAAAATCCAATTTTCTTTTAATCATCATCAAGAATGGGATGCGGAGATTTAGGTGTCCATACACATCTTAAACAGTTTCATGAAACAAAGAAATAAATTATTGTCCTCCTAGATTGATATCCCTTGCCCCTGTGCTCTAATCATCACAGGTCTCTGGATTAAAGGAAAAAAATCTGTACATCTCCTGTAAAAACTGAGAAACGGAAGAATTCTGTGCTGAAGATTTGTGAACTTGGCATAGCTCGGCTGTGATGAGTTCTTAAGTAAAGTCTTATTGAAAAAGCAGCTCATATAATTCTGACCCTCAGCATGCTGATGAAAGAGCAAGAAACTCTCAGGGGAACTGCAGAAACACCCAGGCATTAAGAGAGCAGCAACAGAGCTCTCACAGCAAGTTGTCGGTGTGACCTTACTGCAGAGAGGATTCGTGTTTGATGCAAGCAGAGCTTCACCTGCTCTACAGCTCATGAATTTGTAAGAAGAGGTAAAAACAATACTCTGCAAGCACCGGGGGTAACTTTGCAGAGGCCAAAGACAGCCACCTTGGTTTTGGCACATCATAAATCTGCTAATAATGATCCCTGGAGTCAGTACTGGAACTCGTAAGTGTTTAGGTTCCAAAGAAAAACAGGCAGATGCAAGCACAGTAGTAAAATGCCACAGCAAACTGCAGAACTGTTCAGCAGGTTATGCAAAAAACAAACAAAAAACCAAAAAACTTTCAGTGAAGGACAATGAGTTCACAAGAGGTTTCTGAAGAAAAAGCCACCCCATCAGAAAGGTAAGCAACTGTATGAGGGGGAAGAGAACAAGGATATACAGTGCAATCTGGAAAAAAAAAAAAAAAA
>VYXF01000838.1:121496-168784 GCA_013397295.1 Polioptila caerulea
AAAAAAAAAAGCTGAAACAATAATAAAGAAATGATTCTGTGGGAAAATATTTCACTCACAGCCTGATACATTTTTAGGACTGTACCTCTACTTGCCATGAGCTAGCTTGCAAAAGCCAGTCTTAACCCTCATTTGTGCTTTGTTCACTCAGACTGCTTTTGCAAAAGGGAGCCTGCCCCAAAAAGGGAACACTGCATTATGAGAGACAAAGATCCAGGAGACAAGAGTTATACATTACTAGTAAAGAATATAGTTTGAAAACACCACTTAGCTCCTTCATAAATTATTAATTTCTTAAGGCTTATTATTCTCAGTTTGCAAATGGGGAAGAAAGAAATAGTTTATGGCCACACCACAGGGAAAGCATTTACCCCCCCATTAGGTTCTTAAACCCAATCTTAATTACCCCTCAGGTACTTACCCTCATGTTACCAAGAAATCTTGTGACACAGGGCAGCTGAAATCTTGTTAATAATTTATCAGTAGAAACCCAAACAAGTCTTCCAGAGACAATGCAATGCTATCACTATTTTATAATCGCTTTGGCAACACTATTCCTACACCTCAAAATAAATGAAAGAGAAGGTGTCAGATGATTGTGTCAGAATAGGATGAGGAGTTTTTCTGATTTTTGCTGCCTTTTACATGCTGGAATTCACCTTGAACAGGATAAATTTCCAGACAAATGTTTATGCTTCTCACACATAGATTTTACAGGGTACTTTCTCATATTAACTGTTTTTCATCTGTTCTCTGTATCCAAGCTCTTGCTACTGTAGAAGTCTAAGTTAATCTTGTTTTACCTGTACTTCTTACACCATATGAGGGATTCTGTCACTTGCTGTCACAAGCCCTGTCACCAGGGCTGGGTTAGAGAACGACTCCACAGGACTGGGTTATCTGGAGCTTCCCAGCAGCCTTTCTACAGAAGCAAAAAATACTTTTACAAGTTCAGACACTATCTGATGGCTATTCATGTGAGAGCCAGCTCTACAAGCTCTTATCCTTGTAAGTTATATGCCTTTGAGCAGCTTCAGAAGATCCATTAGCCCACACTAGGTGTTATCAGGATTGGGCCCTAAACCTAATTCTCGTTATTTCTTATCTAGCTTCTGAAATGTTCTTAGAAACTGAGGGTTTATACTCTTTCAGAAAGATGCCAAATCATATCAGAATACACAAAAAGAAATTTAAACTAGAACCCAAAGTATCAAGTAATTGCAAGTGAGTCTTTTAAACCCACTTTTACTCATAACAACACACAGCTTTCAAATTACAGCGATTAAGAATCATATTCTTTTCTTCCATTAAAATCCCAAACAACCACTTGCCTAAAGTTTTTTCCCCATAAATCAAAATTCACCACTGAGAACAACGTGTCAACAGTATAAGGAAATTTGTTTGCTGTGCTAAATTGAGCTTCAAAAGCATGAACTGAACATACATTTGTGATCACAAGTAATGCCTCTTCTTATATCCATTCAAAGTGTTTACCTTATTACTGATTATTATAAATGTACTGTCTAAAATGCAGCAGCATGACTGTTCCATTTCCAGGCTCTAATTTTATGATAATCATATGTAATATATTCATATGTCTACTTCACTGCCTAACAAAGCTCAAACTGGTTTCTTAGCAGATCTGTTTCCCTCATGGTTCAAATTTCTTTGCCTCAGAACGTTACTGAAAAACAACATTAAGAAAGATAAAATCAAAATTTTACTTTGTATTTTGCACTATAGTAGGCAGACAAAGGAATATATCATTGGAGGCTGAATTTGGCATACTGACTTTATCAAATACTGGTATCTAAGTGATATGTAAATTATTAAACATGCTATGCAAGCATTATTAGAAAAATGGGGGTAGGGAGCAAGATTATAAATTTATAAATGTTTTCAACATCTAGAAACCCTATTAATACTTGAAAATGTTGAGCTTGTACAGAGAGAATGTGAAGATAAACTAAGACCAGAAATAGCAAACTTGCTTTTAATCTCTCATATTTAGTATGTGTTTCATTTTTTGCCTAGAATGTATTTACAAAAAATAGTAACTTTTCTTCTTCATGAATTTCAGAGGCAATCCCTAGCTACTCACAAATCTGACACTAGAACATAGAGAGATTTACAGGACTTGTAGGAAACAGAAATTCTTTTGATCCCCATCTACTCCATTAAACGGAATGATTTGTCATTAGCCAAGTCTCCTAAGAACCAAAGGAGAGCTCAGTCTTGCTCACTGTAGCTTTTACATGGTACATGTAATAGTCTTTCTAGAAAAATGTCAGATCTTGAAATCAGAGAAGTCTCTTAAAGCAGATAACATCTTATTTTTTAATGAAATTTTCAGGTTTTGTATTTGTATTATATATTTGTGCAGGTTTTGGCTGGAGTAGCAATAATTTCCTCCACAGTGGCTGGTAGGGGGCTGTGTTTTGGATTTGTGCTGAACACAGTGGTGATGATGTGGAGATGTTTTTGTTATTCCTGGGCAGCGCTCGCACAGGGTCGAGGCCTTTTCTGAATTTTGTGCTGCCAGGCTGGTGGGGAGGCTGGGGGAGCCTGGGAGGAGACAGAGCCGGGACAGGTGACCCCGGCTGACCAGAGGGACATTCCAGACCGTGTGACATCACGGTCAGTGTATAAAGCTGGGGGAGAAGGAGGAAGGGGGGAACGTTTGCAGCGATGGCTTTGTCTGCCCAGGTCACCGTTCGGTGTGAGGGGCCCTGCTGTGCTGGGGATGGCTGAACACCCTCCTGCCCATGGGAAGCAGGGAATTCATCCCTTGCTTTGCTTTGCCTGTGTGCGCGGCTCCTGCTTTCCCTGTGGAACTGTCTTTAGCTCAGCTCGTGAGTCTCCTGCCTTTACCCTTCCGATTCTTTCCCAGGTTCTGCTTCTGGGAGAGTGAGTGAGTGAGTGGCTGAATGGGGCTTGGCTGCTGGATGGACTTAAACCATGACAATAATAAAGCACAAACTTTTATTTTTGTAACACATGACAAAAAAAGTCAGACTACAATGATTTTTAAAACCCTCCCATTTTGAGAGGGCATTCTTACACCTGATTGCTGAGGCTGGACTTCACAACCCTGCTGATTCTGACTTTATTTTTCTAAATAATGAGTTTTAATAGGATGAGTTTTAGTTGACTCTTAGAACCACTTAAATGAGGAAGCTGATAAATGCCTTGATGAAACACTGCAATAATACACAACACAAAGCCAAGAGGAGCCAAACAATGATAACAACAACAACGAAAATAATCTCAACAGTGCTATGACACCAAAATAATAAAGCAAAGATGTGTTGGGAAAAAAGCTGCAGAAGTCATGTTAGGGACTTTTCATCCTTCTAAGATTTCAATTAGAAGGAAAATAATCTTTTTTTCCCATTACAGATAATACACCACAACAAAAAGATTAATAGCTACTGACTTAACGCAGACTTTCAAAAATTAGCTTTGATCAAAGGAAGTGCTGTAGTGAAAGTCAACTGCCCTAACCCACTTCTCATCTCCCTTTATAGCATTGAGCTGGCATGAACTCCCTCCCCTTTCTTGAATGGTTTCCTTTAAACTTCAAAGCCTAACTGGCTTTGAGGCTTAAGACACAGAAAGCTTTTTCCTTCTTCTTCAAAAGCAATTAATGACATGATGTATAATCTGACCTACAATCTAATATCTAAGCACACAGGTCTTCTTGATCATTGTGGGGCTACAGAATGCAAGGGGCTCGACAGGGAAGTTAATCGTGGCTCAGTAACTGCAAATGGTTTTAGGGTGCCTGCCAGCTGATGAGGTCAGTCTGCCAAAGAAAGGTAAGCAAGGGCTAATCTATCAATGGCACAAATTTGTCGATAAATGAGGCTATAGAGGGATTCTTACTGCTCTACCTTTCATTGCAAGCTCCTTTTTCCTTTCTATGCCTCGTTATTAATGAGTCTGCAGAGTTCGGAAGCCGGATTTCCCAGGACACCACGGTAATGGATGTGGGGTGGGGCAACACAGACTGCAGTAATCATGAGGCAGAAGAATGGACAACATTCATGGACTTTCAAGAGTCACAGCTGGCTACAAAAGATAAAATAGATTTTCCAAGCTGTGGTCAGAGAAACTTCTTGGTCTGTTTGGGCAGCAGTGTTTCCAGACAAATGAGTAAGGACTGTATCTGATTTTTTTTCTTACTATCAGCTAAAAGGGATTGCAACTTTAAATGGTGAGTGCTGATAACAGGAAATAATTAATGGTTTAATAGCTGCTTCTGCCAAAGCCCTGAAAGACAGGATATCTGGGAAAGCCCACTGTACATGAGCACACTTTTCATGGCTTTGTCCATACATTTTGTTATTATATGTGGGATCAATAACAAAGTAAGTGTGCAACAACATTTAGTCTTCATTCTTATTTCATGAAATGACTTCACCCACTTCTGGTCTGCAAAAGTTAAAGCCAAGGAAAGTGTCTTGAGTTTTCTAACCATATGATGCTTCCAAGAAAACACTTCTCATAAAGCTGTTCCCTGCAAAGATCTCTGCAGGGGCCAATTCTTAGATTCTCCAGAATTCTGAGCCTAATTTGAGGGCTCTGCTCAAGTGTTACACTTGTGTTTGAGCTGCTGTCCTCCCCTACCTAAGGCCCAGGACCAAAACAGCTTTAGTTCCCTAACAAACACAGCTAAAAACACTTGTTTTGCTTTTCACATGATGTAATAATAATTCAAGTAACATCATAAGCCCTTTCTACAGACAGCCAGTGACACCAACAATTCCATCTAGGAAAAAATAAATCCTTAAAGGCTCTTCCCTAGAAGAACAGAGATAAAGAGAAAGAAAAACAAGGTAACAGTAATGTCAACTCTGTAAACCTGCAATCCAATAATCTCAAAGTGTATTCTTATACACTTGTAATGTGTATCAGTAACTTGTAATGTTAAACTCGTTTCATTAGGGCGCTTTAGATAAAACAGCTGTATGTACATAATTGTGCAGCTGAGAAGTCCAAGGTAAAAGGGAGTTGATTTGTCAGGCAAGAGTGCACACAGTGGGGAAATTCACAAAAAAGCTTTGGTATGTAGTTTCCTGCTATAACTACTAGCACTAATTACTAATTAGTAATTAGTTAGTACAGATTTTTCCTTAAAGTTCTGAATGAAATATTAACAAGGGAGTAATTAAGTAATTCAAGGTCTGTTTGCTTTAGTGTTTGCATTAGCATTAACTTCAGTATTGTAAACCCAAAACCTGACTCCCTGATCTATAAACGTCCTTCTAAATTAATCAGAGACATCTTTTGCTTTCCTTCTATTGAAGTTAAATTATTCTGAAACCCCTTTCTATGCATTAATGGTATCGAAGGTGTAGCAGGTGGAAAGAGAATGTAATGATGTAGTAAAATGCAGTAATTGTACCTTGCATTATTTTCTAAAAGAACAAAAACGCTCTTGTCTCTAATCCTGCTTTTGCATATTCCTTTATATTGCTCCTACTACAGACCAGCCTCTTCCCTACACATCAGAAAGGTTTAAAAGAAATGCTACAACACATAGCTAATCTGCTCCTGCAACAATCACCAATCAAGCATGGCTAATCATGACCCACTAACGAAATGAAGCAGAAGCTGGGTTGCACTCGTGTGCATTTCTGTTAAATTACACCTGGCTCGGTTAATGTATGACGCTAATGGGGCGTTTTATTTCTTGTGTGGTGCAGCAGGCCATGGGCAGCTCCCCAAGGCAGGGAGGACCACGGTCAGTATTCACCACCTCTGCAAGGGACGAGAGGTTCAAGAGCTCTGCTTGGCTAGAGCCTCCCTGCCTCCCACCTAAAGCACAGCTTAGGGTCTTGGCTGACCCAGTGAGAGCCCACGGATGACTTCTGCACAGTTAAGTGAGACAACTGGCTTCCAGCAGACCCCAGGTCATCAATTCTGTTCTGAAACAATGCTGACCTCACTACTCCATGCATGACAAATAGAGAAAAATCTCACATCATTGCTGGTACAGAATCCAGCACGGCATCTCATGAATCTACCACTGAGAACATGCTCAAATATTTTTTATTACAACACATTAAGCTAAAATCAATAGATTCATTTACTGAAATGGATTTAGTACTTCAGCTAACCAAGGGAAAGTAACACTTTTTAAAAAGAAGTGACATTTCATTATAGCATTTGGTTGTAAACTCACTGGCAGAAATTTTTCTGTATACCAATTAAACAGTAACTCACTGAAGTTAGTAACATAAAAAGCAATATTGCGTATTTACAGTTCCCCTCCCAGTAAATGAAAACATCTACAGTTCTCAGCAACACAAATAAAGTCTCCGCACGATGGTTCTAACAATACTGCCACATCTCTGATCTTTTCAAATATTTCTGAACTATTTTTCCTAAAGATTTAAGATGCTATTGTCTCTACAATCGACCTTCTTTTTCATTTGGAGAGAAGCAGAAGTGGCTTTTTGAAAACTCCAATCTGCTGAAATATAATAACACCACTGAGTTCTGTTCTTCACTTTCATTCTCACTTTATGTTAGAAAGATAAAACTGCAGTGGCTTTACTACTGTCAAATAAAAAGTAAATTAATAATGGTTTTGTTGACTATTACATAACAAGATACTGCATCACTATTAGTCAAGTGAGTTTTAATATATATTTCTCTCTCAAATGTGAAATTTTATCAATACTATAATCATTCTGGAAAACTGCCAAGGAAAGGTATATATGACCCTTGCAATGAGAACTGTGAAATTTGATGAAGAAATCAATTAAATATTTTACTGTAAATTACACAAATAATTAAGAATTCAAAAAGAAATAATCTTACCTGATTTACTGTCTATGTACAGCTTCATTTCCCCCTAGGATTACTGCTTTGTAGATATCAAGGACATTTTTTGAATTGTACAGGTGTTATTTATCATTTCCTTGGGGAAATCAGCATCCTTCTACTCTTACTAGAATGAAATCCCACTTTTCTGCCTACAGGCCAGTCTTTCATGGACATAATCTAGTTTAATTACATCTTCCTCCTTATTTGCTAACCTCCTCTAAGAGCCACCAACTTTCTCCTCAGAGCTCTAACAGAGCCTAAGCTTCAGGACTTAGCTGGTTTTGAAGACTTTTATTTTAGGATAGAAATGGTGGAAAAAATGGATATCTGAAAATCAATTACCAGTAGCTGAAGTGACAATTAAGCTACAGGACTTGTCTGTGGGGAACACTACAGAGGAAATGCTCACTTCCAGTTAAAACAGCTGTACAATAAGGATGTGGTTTTACTCCAGCCTTTAATCTCATACTAGAAAAGTCCAGAGAGAAAGGCAAGATGAGTATTCACACCATTATTTTAGTTACTGAAATTTAGGAGCTAGTTTCTGTATGTAATCCACAGAGAGTGACTGGCACCTCTAGAAAGTGATTTGAAAGATGCAGTGTGGCAACCATCAGGCACTTTTCTTAGAGGACCCCTGACTCAGCCTTGGATTCAACTGCTTTCCACCACCTGTGCACGGAGCCTGCAGGGTCTATGGTGGCTGAAATTAGAGCATGTGACCTTCTTTATAGGTATTCTAATTAGACAGGATATTATCTACAACCCTGTTTCCTTTCAAAGCTGATATCCTGCATAATTATCTCATTTGATATTTCTTCTACCTTCTCTGTTATTGTTTGCAATCCTATTCTTTTTCATTTATCTAAATTTAATCTGCATTTGCCTTTTACTAGCCCTAAACCAGCACAGAACCTCTCAATACGATAATTTTTGCCATCAACTGCTTTTTCTCCAATGTTATCAGTATCTGACATTTAAAATATTTCTCATTCATGATATTCACTATTCATTTTACATATACTATAAAGAAAGGTCTCAGAAACAATTTCCTAGTAAAAGAATTTCCCTATTATACCATCTCTCACCCTTTGCAACTTCAACGTCTTGATTTATTCATGAGTAATTTATTTTAAAGACATTATCATCTGCATTTCACAAAGGTACTACAAGTTCAAGCTCATTTATCAAGTTCAACCTCATTTTTTCAGTCCAGATTCAAAATAATTCACCTCTAAAATGCTTAATAAATTTAGATACTCTCTGCCTATTAACTGTACAGTAACAATTTGCTTTCTTTTCCCCACTCAAGTCTGATCTTGGCTGATGCTCTAATTCTTTAAAACAATAAACAACTAAGAAATGGTAAAAAAATGCCTAAAACATCTTTTGTTGCCCCTTTCAATTAGAATGAAATTCTAATAGGGTCTGATATTTATAGTTTTACTTAGAATCTATTTTTAAATTTATTTTTTCTTTTGGACTGTTATCCATCCTACTGCCTTTATTTCACTTGCCTCCACTACCAACAAAAGCCTCTAATAGGGAAAGAAAAGATGAAGAACTTATTTCAAAAATCAGAACAGATTAATAAAGAACAATTATGATCACAAACATGGTAAGAAATGAGTATTTTCTGACAGAAATAATAAAGACACATAAATTCAGGACACCATTTTCTCTGAGAAGACAATTATCTACAATAAGTTTCCTAAATTGCCTAAAACTCCAAGAAATTTGAGCACACTGCCATACTGTCTGAGTATTATATTCTAGTCAAAAGAAAATGCAAATGCAATCACATTTATGGAAACTAAGCGTGGGGATGTCTACATCAAAGGAAAAAAACAGTCCCTACTGCCACTCAGTCAAGCATAGGAGCTGGCCCCATAAACAGCTGTTGTCATCAAGGTATCCTCAATTATTCAGAACAAATTACACTGCCTATGTGCAGAGGCACACCCAAACCAGGTTTGACAATGCAGTTATAACAGAAGAACAGCTGCAGCAACAAATTACCATGTTCAAGAGCTTAAAATCATCATGGACAAATCATTCTCTCTGCCAGATGATTTTTGTAAAACATAAGATAGCAAAACAAAAGATGCTGCCAACCCCAAATCACCCATGTATGCGAGCCAGAACACTCTCAAACACTGAAGCTTGTGAAAGAACAATGTGACAAAGAGGACAAGGACAATAGCAAAGCACAACTTGCACTACAGCACAAATGTGGCAGTTTTACAATGACAAGTATGAAGGCTCAATGCAAAACAGATGAGAAATATCTGCAATATCTATGCTCATCTATTGCTAAAACAAACCTTTCATTTCCAGGATCTTTCTCAGCAATTTTTAGTTGGTAATGAGCAATAACTTTATGGTTCACAAACAGAGCTTAAGCCTTTTGCTTTGCCATCTTTTCAAAGTGGAAAATAATCTGTCTATTAATGTGTTATTATAATGAGACATAATCTACATGTCCTAATGCTCACATTTATCACAGTATGTTTCCATCTCACTGGGCATAGGAAAGCTACTATAAGAACAATCTGCTTACTGCTTTGAAAATCCAGTTTTCCGTATGACTGTCCCTCTCAGAATGATATCTGTGGGGGGTCAATGGTAAATTCTTGGAAAATTACCAGTAAGGTAAGAAAGCAAATGAATTAAAGAATGAGGAATGCTGAGACAAAAAAAAAAAGGAAAAAAAAGAAAATAATGAAAACTAAACTCTCCTGGCACATACATTAGCTACTACTGGTTTAAAATCTCATTACTTATCAAAGAAAAGGAAATGGGAAATCCCAAATCAAACATCTCTAATGTGATAAAACCCTGCTTTTTGGCTTAATCTTGTAGGTAGAATGACAGAAATACCTCAACCAAAACAACTAAAGAAGAAAATACTATTGGTCTCAGGGATTAATTCTGGAGGCTTTTCCTAAGGTTCAGTGTTGCTGCTGGAACAGGGCTGCAGACAAGACTGTAGGGGAAGGTATGAATGTTAGATAGCATGACTGTGACCTCCCAGCATGTATTTGTGTGACAATATATGCAAGTGTTGTTTCCTCAGGTATCCTGTATTGTTATGCTGTTACACACCCTCTTCCCTTAGTGATGCACAGCAGTCACTCCCCATTTCACATATTTACAAAGTCCCTTGGCTCACATCCAACAGCTACTCAAGGGCTGCTCTTCTTCCAGCCTGTTACACCTGCGATACCAGCCCAGCTACTGCTGCCCCTTCCAATTTCTTCTTTGCTACATTTCTTTTAAAATTAGTTATATGGCTCTGAACAATCTATAAACCTCTTGAGTTTTAGAGACATTCCTGAAAACACCAGCTTCTCTCAGCTCCAGTTAGACAAATTTTTAGATTAGGCTAGAGATGCTTTATTTTCAACATATACCGCATACTCCATTAAAAAATCCATACTGTGTCATTACAGGAAAACAGCTGCAGAACGACTTCAAAGTAAAACAGCCATCTTTCTTCTTCTAAATAAACATTTTAGTGAAGAAAACACAGCATGTTCTTTGAAAGAGGACCATAGGATCTCTGGAATATAATGCAATTCTACCTCTTAATGGAAAAAGGGTGCATCTTTTTGTAATTTTTGTATTGTGAGAAAAACAGACACTTTCAAGGTAAACATTCAACATGAAAAATCCCAAGATACTAAGAATGGAAGTACTGAAAGCCTTGTATAATGCAGGCTGTGGTCACAGCCATCAGAAAAGATAAGAAGGAACAACTGACAGAAATACTGTATGCTCATATCACAGAATGAAATTAAGCTCTATTCAATCAGTAACAGCAGAGGTCCAGAAACATCCAACTCTAAAACTTCCCAGTAATATATCCTTATGAAGTAGCTAAGTTTCACAGTGGTGACTGCTTATACTCCAAAACTTCCCAGAACCTGAAAACTTCAGGTCAGAAGGGACACCCAGCCAACACTCAATCCAGCCTCCTGCTCTAGGCAAGTTAACTTCAAAGATGAGCCAGGTTGCTCAGGGTCTCTTCCAGTTAAACTGTGAAAATCTCCACAGACAGAGGTTTTACAGCATCTTCAGGAAACCTGCTGCTGTGCCCAACCAACCTACATGCAAAATTTTTCTTACATCCAGCTGGAATTTTCCTGTTTGCCCTTCCCCAGGCATCTCTGAGAAGTGTCTTTCTTTTTTCCTGCAATCTCTCTTTAGATGATGGAGGATTGCAATTAGTGTCCCCTTTACCCCTCTCTCCTAAACAAACCCTATTTTTTAATCTCTCCACACAGGCAATATGCTCTTCCCTTTGCCATGACCCCCACAGGGCTCATTCCAGAGGGATGCCTTCTCATGCCCCAGGGAGCCCAGAACTGTGCAGGTACCCCAGCTGTCTCTCAGAAACGCTTGAGCAGAGAACAGGGCCCTTCCTCGACCTGCTGGCAATCCCCAGGTGTGGTTGGCCTTTCCCAGTGCCACGGCACGTGGCTGGCTCAGCTCAGCTCGTGGCCACTGGGACCTCTGGGTGCAGCTCTGTGGAGCTGTTGTGCAGCCACTCGAAGGCTCCAGCTCATTCTGCCCCTCATGCACAACTCTGAATTTCCTGCTCCTGAACTTGTCAAGGTTCCTTTGTCAGCACTTGCTTTTCTAAGCTTTTTGAGAAATGAGGTATGATCATCCTGATTTTGTATTGCTAAGATGCAATGCCCAGGAAATGGAAGGCGTGAAAAAACTGCAATCTGTTCATTTTCACAATACTCACAAAAAGCATTTGAAGGCTTTTTTTTTTCTCTACATGGTTAATATAGAGGTAAATAGAAAACAACAAAAAACTCCCAGTAAATTAAGATCTACAATCAATTAACTATTATTTTAACCTTTCAGAAGGCTTAATTCACCCCATGCTTGCCAAGAACAAACTTGGATTTATTTTCAAAAAAAACTACTAGGAGCTGAAATAACAAAACATGTCCCACTCACCCCCTAAAGAAACCCCCCAAACTCAACAAAAACCCCCAAAGAAAATTGTATTCCAAAACAAAAAAAACAATTATTCTATCTTTTTGGCAGTAACAAGAGAAAACTGCAGAGGCAATATTCTTAATTCTGTGGACTTCTAAGGAACACTGCATCCTTTACAGGGAACCATTTTTTAAACTGAATTCATAGCTATAATCATGACAAAAAGCAAAATGGGGCCTGATCCATCAGAAGAGAGTGAATTTATAAATTATAGCTCATTAACTTTTTGTTCTTAGGGGCAGCAATTGTGACAGCATACAAAATCACTGCTTCGGTTTTTGCAGTGCTAATGCAGATTTTATAGTTATTCTCCTTCTGTTTACATCACCAGTTCTAAGGCTAGATTTTCTAAAAATAATTTTATTTTTGCTCCTTTATATGTCTACAGAGAATAAATATGTCCACTGTATGCTGGCTTTTACTGTAATATAAATCCAAATATATAATCTATTACTATCTATTTATACTATTGGTGTCTAACATTCCCAGGCAGGACTGAGAGCTCTAATATTCCAGGATCTGTTGATTGTTGAAACACACAGGCAGTCAGGACCTCTTGCCCTTAAGAGAAGCAAGTATGATTGAGAAAACCTGCAACAAACAATGTCAAAATGTAGAGAAATATAAGGAAGAAGTCAAGGGATAAGGAATTAAGCCATATGCTTTTTTTCTTTCCTAATTAATTCTCAAAGTAATGGTTCAAAAGTGTCTTTTTTCCAAAATGAGCTAAATTCACTACCTTTAACAAACATATAATTTAGGAATGAGCAGTTGGTGGTTTTTGCTGGCACCTTACATTTTTTAACCTACAGTTTGTTCAGTAAATTCTCCCTAGCACCTCCCCCACCTTCTTTACAAGATATCAACTGTGTGGGGAGGGCAGAACCTCCCATGGATTCTGTTACTGCTCTCACTATTTCAGAATTTATTTATTGAATATGTTCAGATTATTGTTTAGGACACAAAGAAAGGCATCTTGAGCTTGGGATACAAGATTCCAAGATGTCTAAGTACTCTAGGTTCCACCAAGTTCACTCCAAGTCCTAGGGTGTCCTCCTTAAAACCGTCTTGCTGCTGAGAACTATTAACTTCATCTTTAATGTAAAACCTTTCATCATTCCTGCTAAAGGCAAACACAGCCCACAACCCTATGCCAGGTAACTTTTCATGTACCTCAGAGAACCCTGAAGATAAAAAAAAAGGATGCTGAATTTGACTTAGTACTGTGGAATGATAGGGAAATAGAGCAGAAGAAAGGAATGAGCGAAAAAGGACAGGTTCAGGTTCCAGAAGGCATTATCTCAGCATTGTATGACTTCCCATGAGAAGACTGTAGATTGTCACCTTGTACCAATAAACATTAGGAAAAAATCCTAAATTCCCACTATATTGAGAAATTTATTTTGAAATATTATCTCTGCATCAGCCCTATTTTTTTAAGTTTTGGTGCTAAAACTGTTTCCATGTGTTGACTTCTGCATGACACACAAGTATAGGTGGTTACCTCAAAAGACAGAATAATAAAAACAAAGAGAAGGATTTATTCACACAGTTTCTTAACAGCCCAATACTAGCAATTCCAACAATGCCCAGTACAGCTTCTACGAGTAACAAAAGAATATGAAAATCCTGCTGTAACATCCCACAAAACTCAATAAAACGTAAGAGCCACCCAGCACTTCCCTTGGAAGACTGTTAACAATAATAAGTATATATTATTAAGGTTAATTATTTTGTCCTAAAGATGCAGCTTGAACTTCAGAAGAGGTAGCTAATACAGCTTTATTCTCATTCTGTGTGTTTTAATTTAGAGTGACTGTGTTTAATGAAATGTAGGGACTCAGATTACCTGGATTTATCTTCTTTCACAATCACCAGATCATACAATTATCACATTACTTCTCAACACTGTCAAGGTATTTATTCCTAGTGGAAGCTGGATTCAGATCTGTAGCTCTCAAAGCATTCTTCAGCTTTAAAAATAAAATTATTTCTGTCCAGGCTAACCCATTTGCTGTCCTATCATTACTTTCCTAGCTAAAAATAATCTTTTCCCGTTTTTCTTCCCCTCACTGTTCTTGTTAACTCTGCTAATAAGAAGATGAAACAATTCTTCTCTGACACTATCTTGCTAAGCTAATGAAGGTTACAAATATTTGTCTTTAACTTGACAGGCCCCTGTTCAACCCAGTGATGTCTCTTTCAGTTTGAAATTACTTGGTTTCAACGTGAACAACCAGAACCAAACACTTACAGATAAATCTGTATTTCTGTTTTCTCAGGAACATCTCACTGCAGAGATTCTAGGGCTATACCATCTTCAAGCTGAAGACATGATTTCCCAAGGTCATATTCTATGGCATTTCACATCACATAAAACATGGTAACAGCACAAAACAGTAAGAAGGGGAGATAGGCTACAAAACCAAAATTCAGGTTATGACTTAACCATGATAAATGAGAAATTCTTTTGCTCTACTATTTGCTTTGGTAGTGAACACAAAAACCTCTGTGATTGTGTATGAAAGTCCAGTATGCCAAGCATCAAATAATTAAGACACCAATATACTCTTAATGGCTGTCAATAGGCTTAAAGGGAGGACTTTTAAATATTTCTTGCTAAAAAAATTTACAGACCACACTGCTACCATGCAGCTCTGTCTGGACAACAACCGATTGTGTGGCAAAAGTTGGACTAATTCTCTCCTAAATTTGGAGTGGTCTGAAGACCTGTACCCTAAAAACTTTGGGATGACTAATTGGGAGCAGAAGACATTTTCACTCAGGGAAGAAAAACATGCCAGCTTCAGCTGAGAAAACAGCAGGTTATCCTACCTTAAAAAACAACCTCTTAAGAGCAGCAAGACCATAAATTCATTCCTGTTCCCTCTTCTCCAGGAAAGGAGTGTTTGGTAAATTGTGGCAAATCATTTCAGTAATCAACTACAGAGGTTTGACATTGGTGAAGGAGTCATGAATTACGTCTGGTTCCCAGACATCAGCTCAGCCTGTGTGTTTGGACAAAGGTAAGGCAGCTATGTTCGTGAGGTTTCAGCTCTTGGGAACATTACAGTAAACCCTCTGAGGTGCTGAGCAGTTGCCTGCAGATCTTAAAGCAAAGGTAGATGGATTTGTATCCGGAGAGTCTACAGGTTTTGATTTTATATGATCAAAGAAATAATTTTGGGGTGATTACCTGCTGCAAGGCCTCTCTCTGGCAGAACCTTACTCTGCTTTATCATGTTTTAAATTAGAAGTGTGTTTGCCGAGGGAAAATGAGGCAGTTGGACAAATAATAGCTTAGAACCAAACTACATTCCTGGAGCGTAGGTGGTCAGCTTAGCTGCCTCAGCAACCAGCAACACTGTTCTCAAGTTTAATAAAATCACAGATTAGGACTATTGAGGTGCAGGTCAGAGCAGAGATCTTGATTCCTTGCTAGTCCTTTACAGCAAGACCACCGTAACTATAGCAGCAAATTCCCCAGAAGCAAACTTAAAACCCAAAATCTTTCCACTGGGATCCTATCATAAAAAACAAAATACTAACAACACATTATTATTTTCAAAATATTCTTTTCAATGTAACTGTCCTCATATTCTAACAAATTGAACAATTCTGTTTTGTACAAAGTAGTAGTTACTATGAAACTTTTAATAACTACTCTTAAAATACTAAAAATAAAACAGTAGTAATTAATCTTTATTTAAATGGTAATTTAATGTGCTAAGAAAGCCAAAAAATGAAACTAGTCATTAGCTCATAGTAAAGACTGCCAGAAGCTTCATTACTTATTAATAATGGAGAACACAGTGTACTGAGCCATTTCCCCTAACCCCAGAAGCCACTAGGAACTGAACTGCAAAAACTGACAATCCTAATAAATTGATTAAGTGGTATGATTTTCCTTATAGATATAATTACTGCATATAGTGTAGCTAAGTTTTCATTGTAATCCACATTGATCAAATCTCAAGTTTAAAACCAACGTGTCATAAAACCCCAGGAACATACCCTTCCATTGGGTAATTATTATGTATACTGGGACAATGGATTTAGTTACTTCTAATAAACACAAAATTTCTATGATAAAGTTTTTTTTCCTTGTTAGCAAAAAATACTAGCAATATTTATTGTCAAATAATAGGGAAAAAAGATAAAAGAAAGCTTGCTAGTTAATTCCAGCTGATGACAATACTTTATCTTCTTGATCAAGATTATCACTTACAGAAACCTTTTTTTTCAATTTCCAAGAGATATTTAATAAATACAACCACTTAAGATCCAAAGAAAGCTGCAAACCATTGCATTTCTCCTGATGTCTTGGAGAGAAAGCAGAAGTGTAGAACAGTAACTACTACTATTAGTACTACTACTAACATAGTACTAATAATGGGAAAAGATACTGAAAGTAAACATTCATGGTGAAATTGGTTTACAATACCATTGAAGGGACATTAGAATTAAACAATAATTTAGAATAATTTTATTTAGAAACCAAATTAAATTATTAAAAGTAATTACCCTCTATTAAATTGATTCCTTCAATATAACCTTTAAGAACCATCCCCCGGAAAAAAAAAAAAAAGAGAAACCATTACCATAGCAGAATTTTGAAATAATTAATTGTCTCATAAGCTAACTGAAACAGCCATCACTTATATAAGTCACTGAACTTACTGAAACTCACTCAAATATTACCCTAGAACAAGGGCAATCACAAACACAGTGCAAAAACTTAAATGTTCTATCATAAACTCTGTTCAAAGCAGTAAAGTATAATAAAAAAATCTTGCAATACCTATGAACTAGCATGTTATTAGAAAAGTTAAGTTCCAGCCAGACCCCTCTAGCCAGGAAAACTCTTTTTTCCCATTTTTCTTCTGTCCGTCTACTACCAGATGCAAGATTCAAAAGCTTAGGAGTGAATGATACACATTTCTCTTGTATAATGAAGTACAAATATCCAACACCTATCAAGCACACCTACTAATACCACTGAAAGCAAGTTGAGGAGGAAGATCAGGTAATTTCAGTTAAACTTATCAGTTCAGCTATGTCCCAGAAACCTTATAAATATTAATATATATTAATGAATTATTGATATAAGAAAGAAAGACACAGAAAAATCATCCTAGAAGAGACATTACTATTTCAAACTCTTTTCCCAGAATTGCCATCTACAGTTCTTCATCATCAAAGACATTGGTGCAATTATCTCCTGCACAGTTTTGGAAAGTCAAATGTGTTTGCTTTTGGGAAGGAAAACTTTGATAAGGAGTTTTTCTTTTTGCAGTTTTGTAAATGCACATACATTGAAACATGAATATATGAGTACTAGTACGGTAGTTTATATGTTTACTATGAGTATTTCAGAGACCTGGTAAACTGAAAGTGCACTAAAATAAACTGGAAGTACAGCTGTCTAATAATGGTCCACTCTGAGTAATAAATCTACACTGGCAGAGGACTGTAGTGGTTTGGGGCATTCCTTAATGCATACATTTGGCAAAAAATGCTACATCTTAATAGAATATGTAATACTTGAGATGCTTGCAAATGAACATGAGTGTGTAATTTATATAACAAGAGAGACCAATCTATCACACAGTGTGCAAAAGCATATTTGAACTAGAAGGTTATAAAGACTCTGCCTCATGTATATTCGAGGACCATATGTAGTTCACTGGTCTTTTTACTGATGGGATCATTAGCAAAAGCATATCTAACACCTGAAGAAGTGCTGGGGGAAGAATGAAAGAAACCTGTGTCAACAGTTATGAAAGACCAATGAACATCTCCAGAGTACATAAACTTCTTTTTGCACCACCAACTCTCAGTGTGAATTACTCCCTTTTTCTTTTTTTAGTGCTGAAGGTCTCTATAAAGTTGTGATCCCATTACTCTACATCAGTTCCTCCTGCTGCCATGCAGTGAAAATCCCTCTAGAATTTCAAGCAGAGAGGAGCTTCAATTTCAAAAGCTTTTTGTCTTTGTTAACTACATGCCATTTCCCAGTTGAAGGTAACAAGTCACACCAATCAGCTCACCACTGCAAGCATTGCTTTTAGCACCAGAAGCAAAGCAAAGCAAAGCAAAGCAAAGCAAAGCAAAGCAAAGCAAAGCAAAGCAAAGCAACAGTGTGCAAACATACACCCATATATATCCCTATAGCTCCAAAAATGTTATATTTTATAGAGTACATCTTGTGAAATTAGCTCATTCAAACTTATCAATGTCTTCTCCAGTAATTAAGTGGAAAAGAGGCTTTCTTTTTTGAAGGCAGCAACTGAAATTTATTTTGATCATCTACTTAACCTATTCTGTGAAAAATGTAACATTTAGGATAAGACTACACCAGTGATATATTGACAGAAAGTCTAGTATTACCCTACTCAAATTAACTGCATGTCAGGTCTTTACCAAGCATGGTACCATATGGAAAGAACTGCAGACACAACAGAAAACACTATTGTGTCCATATCTTCAACACTATGCCATCCCCTACTCTAAAAAAAGCAACAGTAGAAATAAAGAAAGGCATGTAAAACAAAAAATTGATTGGAGATACAGGTTGGATTTAGGGAGCAATTAAATAGATTAAGTGTCTGTGGTCTGGAGGATGCAAGACTGGGTAATGTGGAGGGGAAGATAAAAATCAGGAATAGAAAATGACTGCCCATCACTTCTCTTGACATTAAGGGCTACGGTGAACCAAAAAGAATAATTTGGCAAGAGATTTAAAATATATAAAATAATACCTTAACTGACTGTGATAGTATGGCTTTGTATGTTGAAAGTTTAGTGGAAAATCCCTCAAGCACACTGAGAGAGGGAAGTCCAGCTGAGTCTATTAAGCATCAGGATGCAGATACCACTTCCAGCAGAGACGACCCTGCATGCAGATTGCAGGAAGTTGTCTGCATGCTTGGAATTTATCCTGTTAGTGCCCTCTTTCCCTAAGCATTTGCAAGTGGCCTGCTACTCAGTCCTGCAGCTGGATCCTGTACAGCATCTCTGCAGCTGTCCTGTGAGCAGAAGGGTCTCTCCCTGGCCCAAAGTATTACAAGAGGCACCACTTCTGACTGCAAGCTGCAGAAAACAAGAGGGGTAATTCCCCCCTTCCCTCTCAATTCCACCCAGTGGACCTAAACTCCTCCCAGCCACGGGGAAACCCTCCCAGCTTGCTACTTATTTTTCTTATAAGGGGATGAAGCAGGCAGAAACAGAGCTTCATTTAGAACGGGAGAACAGTTTAAGTTTTATAAAGGTTTTAAAGAAGCACTAGTCTAAAAAGGTGTCAACAAAAATATACAAGATTATTTTTGAAGAAACTTCTAGCAAGCGTTTTCATGCAAGCAACATCTTAATTGTTTGGTGATTAGTCCAACTGAATAATACACATGTGGGAATGGGGGAGATGAGAGAAAGGGAAATAGGAAGATGAAAAGTGTGCACTTCTTATTTTAAAATAATTTTAATACAGTAGCAAGGTTTAAGTTATAAAAAGTATTTGCTAGGTACAGTTGGGAATATTGTTTAGTAACAACAATTAGGGATGGCAAAGGAACACATCTGAGTTTTAGAAATTAAGTTTCATTTTGATGTAAAACAAACATAAGGTTTTTAAAATTCTGAACCACAAGCATATGCACATGATGGAGGGAACAATGCAGCCAAGAGTGCAGAATATGTAATAATAACAGGTATCATCTAGGACATGGAAACACTTCAGCATTCTAAAACAGATACCACATTTCCACATTGCAGTGTAATGGCTGACATGCTAACACCTCCCTCTCTTTTTTCTAATGAAAATATCAATGACACTCATCAGAATCAGCCTGCACATTCTTGTAAAACATTTTTGTTTGCAAGTGACATGGCAATAACTAATTAGCAACTGGCAATTAGAAGTTATTATAGTTCCACTGAAGAAAAAGAAACAATAAGTCATAAAAGACAAATTATTTTCCAGCAATTGTATGAGTCTTTCATAATAAATCTAATAATACTGGGAAAACAATCTGTGCTTTTTATTGCAGTGTCTTCCCTGTTAAGGATCACTTAAAGAACTACAGGGCTTCAAAAGTAGCTTTGCTTTGAAATGTCTCTGACAAGAAAACCTTCTGGTAATTAAACCAGAGTCAAAATTAATCAAAAGATGATTGGAAAAACCAAACTTATTTGATAAGTTAAGTAACAGATTAAACCAAAGGCAAATCCAGAATATGGTAAACATAACCAAAGCAGCACTATTTCCCATCGTTTTTTCTGACGCTATCTTGATAACTTGAAGTCCTGAAGTTCTCTAAATCATACAGAAGTGAAATAATTTAAATAGCCCCCTCCCCCCCAGCTTATTAATCATACCTTAATTTGTGCAAAAGGTCTGTCAAAGTTTCCAACATAAAGAAGACCAACATTCTGGGTGAGTAGCCTAAAAAATGAAAAGAATCTTTTAAGATATCACTTTGCATCCATAAGTTTTTTCTGCATCTGCAGTAATTCTTACCAAACCCTAGCAGGGCAACAATCTTCATCAAAACAGCAAGAGCTACCCTTGCAAATCTGTTTACACAATTCTGTTTGAACTATTATAAAAAAAGAAAGATGTGCATTAAAGATGGGTGCACACCAGTAATTGTGTTTATGTTGCAGGCAGGTAGGTCTTGGACAAAATAACTTTATTGGCTTCTTTGGGATGGATGCCACGCAGTAACATGGAAGAATGGCAGGTATGTGCCTTTTCTATTTATTAGAGACCATTAGAGATAAAGAGACAGCAAAAGAAGCATAAACACACACATTCAGAGCAGCAAGCCCAAGAGTTAAAAAAGATTAGGGCACATAAAAATATGCACAGTAATACAAAAATGACATCACTACAAGCAAAGAAATAACAGAGAATCTCTGAATTATTGCCTAATGGTTTGCTAAATAAAAAGAGGTCCAGACACAGCTTGTGCTTGCCATTGTCTTCAAGTCTTTATTAAAGTTGTTGCATACACCACTAAGATCCAGAGGGACAGTAGGTAAGTTGTCTCAAATGCCTGTTCATACTTTTGGAAAAGTATTTTTGATTTCTGCAGATACTGTGCAAGTCAATGCTATCATTACATGAACTCCAAATTCCAGAGGAGCATTAGGGCGCTGCTGTCACGAACAGGCTGACAAGAACATCACTGGCCAGCAAAAAGGGCAGCAGAGCAGTGTTCTGTTCTGACTGGATAATTACAATGTTCCTCTTGCTAAGCAAAGGCTCAGCAATCATTCCCTCCAGTTTAGAGCCTCAGAAGCATTGCACTGAAATACAGGTTCTTCATAATAATGAGAACTTTTTGATGACAAACCCTGGAAAGAGTTTCTGTTTTGATTAAAAGGGACATTGAAAAACCCATCATACTCTCCAGCAGCTCCATGTTTTCCTTAAGTGTTTGCTATTTTTTTTTCTTTCAATTTTACATCCCAATCCCTTTAGCAATAAGGCCTCACATATGAATTAAATTAAATAGCCAGAAATAAATACAAATGTAGGCATCATTCAGTTTAAGCAATGACACTGAGATGTCTTTTTCTTACATTATTAAGCATACACACTTATAATTCATACTGAGTTTTGGGGTTTTTTTATAACCAAGCCACCTGTCATTTTCAACTCATTTCTCACCATTGCCAGGCCCGTTTTCATAAACAAAAGAAAATAGAAACTTAGATGGCAGTAAATAATTTTGAGCCCACAGAATGTACCTACCTTAGTATGATCTTGATTCCTCACAGTTCTGACAACAATATGATATATATGAGTTTAAACTGCTTCACCAACAGTGGGAATTGGTGGAGCTCAGCAAAATTACCAAGTAAAATATTCACACATATAAAACAGTTAAGAATACGTGTTGAACTCTTCCAAACCCTTTTTGTAATTAGATACAGTGTATATACAAATTTCCAGTGCACTGACAGAAATACCCAAAAAAAGAAAAGACCAGTAAGGATCAGTCCACATCAGTCACAGTATGGACAGGCAATGGATTCCTCCCTTTCCCTATCAGGAAGACTTGTACTGTTATGCAATGGTTCAGTAAATATGTGAGTCAGGATAAGCATATTGAGCTCAGTTTCAGTCACACTAAGTCAAATTTATTCAGAACTCAGGTGTCTGGAACTGGAAAATCCAGCATACTGAGCAAAGTTTCTCCTAGAGTTATAAAGCAAAATCAGAAAATATTTAATGGTTTTCTAAATGGAAAGAAACATATGGGAAGTAATTAGCAAAGAAGGTTTAAAGAGGCTACAAAATAAATTCAAGGTAGGTCATCATATTTCAGAGAGAGGCATCTTAAAGCAACAAAGTATTCTTACAAAGTGCACATTATTATTATAAAACAGAAAAGAAAAACAAAATAATCCACTACTTGTATTTCCAGTAAGGGATCTTAAAAATGAGAAGACATTCAATGTGGTAATTCTCATGTGGTTATTCTTCCCATTTTTTTTACCAGATTAAAATGTAGGACCATTAAAAATCAAAGTCTTTAGGACTGCTTTAGTTAGGAGTAACAAACATCCAAGGAACCTTAAGACTGGTCTTTCCAGGAGGGTGCAGAGTTGTCTGCACAGTTTTAAGTTGCTATCACTGATGTGCACTCAAAATGAACTGCAAGACTTGGCTTCCTTAACAAGACTGATACTGACACAGTACAAGCTGATTACTATTCATTCATCTTTCACTGCCTCTGCTAAAACGTTTTTTACTTACAACTTTTTATTTGTACTTACACGGCACTTCAAAAAGCAATGTTAATGCAACGTTAGGAAAATTTTTAGGGAATGGAGCTACTTGTGGCTCTCCTTCCTTAAATGAGAGGTTTCATTCTATATTTCTCTAGTTTACACAATTCTATTGAGTTCTGTAGTTCAAAATTATATCACCAACACACAGTTTCCATTTAAGAACTCAAGAAGGTTGAAATGAGCATCCCAATATGATCATAATTTAATGTTCTGAAATATCTGGGGTTTATGCCCCTAAATGATCTGAGCAATAAATAAAATATCCAATCTCATCGCTAGTCTGAGCTCTTTTACTCTGGATCTTCCTTATGAGCATAATCTCTGTATTTCAGAGGCCGAGCTCACACAGAAGAGCCTGGAGTGGCAAGCAGGCTGTGACAAGAGTCACTGCTGAGGCTCTGAATAAGCCAAGCTACTGCAAGAGCGTTTCCATCCCCTCAGCAGCCACCAGTGGCAGTACCAAAAAGCCATGTGCTACTGAGGAGAGGGGTGAGACAGAGGAGTATGTGCCAAACTCCATCTCACCCATAGAAACTCAGCACAACTGACCTCTAAATGACACTCTGATGTACCTCCCAACTGTCAGAAAGTTCAAACTATACAGAGCTGGTTTTGGAGTTCTTTAGCACAATACCAGGGTGTACTTCCAAGTATCTAAAATTAACTTTATATTATAAACGTCAATGCGTCTAAATTGATAGAGATATCCTCTCCTAACACTCTCAACTAATTACCCTTTGCCTTTAAAGACTTCTCAATGGTAAGCAGGTTTGGTTATAAGCATTTATATGCCAATGCTGTCTTTTATATGCCAGTCTTCTATTTCTGATTTAGTTTAACAATTGCACAGTTCTGTGTTTAAAACACCATTAGCAGTACTCAACACCAAACCCTGATAAAAGTTAGACATCACTTGTAATCAGCCACAATCAATACCAGGCTATGAAACAGTTATGACAGTTTCACAGTACAGTTATTACCTTTGAATTTCACTTCAAATAATTACTTTAAAATTATGAGAAACAACCATCAAAAATACGAACGCATACTGGCACTTCAACACAATCATTTTAAAGAATATGTAGCAATATACAAAGTTGCCAAGCTTACAGACTGTCATATATTTCATTCACAGTCTCTTCCATTCAATACATTATCCATATAATTCTTATTTTTTTCTGTACATTGAAAGAAACATGGCTCCAAGAAACAGTAGTTCTTTAGGATGTGCTGTCCGTATGTAACATGACACTCCTTGCTTTCCTCTCCTATACACCTAAGCGAGCACACCTCTAGCCCAACATGCCTGTTAGGGCTGCAGAGTCATATTTCAATGCAAACTACATAAAAACCCCAAAAGTGTCAGGAAAAACCATTTCAGAGTTTTGACAATATAATATCAAGGTCTTAAAGGCCCTTCCAGTACCAAGAAAATGCTGCTAGATAGTTTTCAATAAATTTCGCTAGATCTGGTCTTTTCTGGGATATAAACAAACACTATGTTTCCAAAATCCAAGCTGCAGGAGCCAGGCACTGCTATTTGTGGGGGAAGTTGACCATAGGAGTAGGCATGGTCAGGCCAGGTGATACAGAAAGTGTGGTGGCAACAGTGACATGATGGTGGTTAATGCAAATAAACACAGGACAGGACTAAGAACTTAGGTAAAAGGAAACTTGGAGTAAGGCACTGTGGGATGGCAGGAGATGTGGAACAAGGGATGAGAAAGGTATAAAGGAGTGAAAAAGCGGCCTTCTGTGTTGCAAAGCACTGGGGTAGAGCTCTGGGCTGGAGAAGACCAAAGGATTAGAGAATGGGAGCAGCAGCAACAGATGTACCACAGAGTTCATCCTCTCCGGGCATAGCTGACCTTGTCTGGGGGCTGGGATGTTCCCCGTACCATTGCCTCCTTCCTATTGCCTCTGGCCATGGGAAGCAGAGTGACCCTTGGCTATGGACTCTATAAGGGCAGCATGTTTCAAAGAGAACTGATCATTTCCTCTTCTCCACACAATCTGTTCCTGCTAACTTACTAACACGTTAGGATGAAGGTGAATTACCCTTTCAGTACCTAAAGGAGGAGGGCAATAACAGAGCTGGAGAGGAACTTTTTACAAGGTCCTGTAGTGATAGGACATGGGGAAATGGCTTTAAACTGAAACAAGGCAGGTTTAGATTAGGTATTAGGAAGAAATTATTTTCTCTGAGGGTTGTGAGACACTGGAACAGGTTTCTCAGAGAAGCAATCCATCCCTGGAAGTATTCAAGATTGGGGTAGATAGGGTTTTGAGACACCTACTCTAGTGGGCAGTATCCCTATCCCATGGCAGGGAGTTGGAACTTTATGATCTTCAAGGTCCTTTCCAACTCAAACCATTCTGTGATTTCAAGGTAACACTGACAAAAATTCAGGCACTACTCACCAATCCACCAATGCTCCAGCCACTGAGTGGTATTTTGTGAAGGCAGGAAAGCAGGCACCAAATAGTTCCTTCATATCTTGAAGGAACATAGCTTGTACCTTGAGGACACCACTACAGCTTGATCTGTACCCCAAATGCCCACCCCTTCAGACTCAAAGGCTGTCTTGAAAATCCACTCAGGTTATTAAATAGGGCCACCCAAACCAGAGCTGAACACATTAACTTCTGAGCAGCCCGAACACAAAGCAGTTGTGAGTTTCCCTCAAGGCTATCTAGTGCTGCTGTGCAGATTATGGAAGGAGGCTTCCAGAAAGGAGCATGCAGAGAAATAAAGGTGTAGGGAGGAGCCAGGAGCCGCTACCTCTCACAGGAGCAAGTTACTGCAGATTAGCTGAACGCGGTAATTTGCTCCTGTGCGAGGCAGCAGCTCCTGCGCTTGCTCTGGTGGGTGCAAGACTGGTGACACATTGTGCAGGGACAGACAGACTTGCAGCTCTAGCCAACAGCACAGAGGTCAGACAGGCTTGGAAAGCAGGGAGTATGGAGTGAAAAATACAGTGTGTGCAGCAAGAAGGCTGAAAAGAGGTAATTGGCCTTGGAAAGGTGTAGAAGGAAAATAATGACCAATGAACAAGCATGTGGCTTGGGGTGTCTGGTTTCTCAGGAAGAAAGCTGCTCTTCAACAGGCAGTGGTGAGCACAGAGCTGCCCACAGCAATGCTTCAGTTACTCACCAGCACTAGGAAACAGAACATTCAACTTCTTCCTAACATTTCAACAAGAGCGCCCACAAAATCCCAGAATTAATGATACTATTATCAAAAAATGTCTCGTAGTATTTTTTTAGGCTATCCTAAAATTTAACTTGACAAGCATTACGTTTGAAGAGTAGTTCATTGCTCCACATAAGTCAAGTAGTTTGATACTTTATTTCTAGTTTATTCTTGATGGTTGCCTGTTTCATCAGCTCCTGCAACCACCACAGCACTTGATCCTAGGTAAGTTTCATTCTAGATAAGCTTGTGTTTGTTTTTAGCAGCTTGGTAAGTGCTATAGCCTTCCACCAAAGCATTTTTGGATGCAATAAAACATCACTGTTGTATTTTAAAATCACAAATGTATTTGAGGGCATGCAAAACTACAGAAACTTCCAAAATTTATCTTGATACTGTGTGTGTCTGTCTCTACTTGCAATGACAACATGGATGAAATTGACTGGTTTCTGCAAAGGATGAGAGAAAGCTTCTGCTGTGGTCTGTTCTCTTATCTGAAAGAACTCTCTCCAGAGGAGACAGGTTTTTCTCTGGTTTATATGAACAGTGGACTGATACATGAAACATCCTTGGTGTCTGCCCAGAGGGATCTCAGTCTATAAGAAATGATTAAAGAGGAATTCCGCTGATGAGATTATGAGATAAAGGGATTAAAATACATGGATTACTTCCACTTTGCAGTCAGAAGCAGCAAAAAGCAGCTACACTGGTGCTGGGAAGTGATGCAACAACTTCATCCTTCATATGCTGTGGGCAGATTTGCACTCTTCACAGGGGTTGGTAGTGAAAAGATTTCGATCTTGAGAAGATGTGTGGAATAGTCGTGAAGCAAAATGGAAAGAAGAAAAACATCCTGACACTCAGTGGGGTTACTGACCTTTCTGCACATCTGCATCTTTATTGCTAACATCTCAGTGTACACATCCATGGTTGATTAAGGCCAAAAAAGCAACACACCCTGTTTTGAATATAAACTGGAGAGTTAGAATTAAAATTTTAGGAAAATCTGTGGTCTCTGTGACCACACTCACAGTCTAAACTCTCATTATTTAAAGTAACTATATAATGGGGATTAATATTAGTTATGAATGTTTTAATGTTTAATTTTAAAATATAACTTTTGTGTGATAAGCATATCACATATGCTCTGTATGTGCTTTTAACTGTCTCTGAAAATCACTCTGGATGTATTTGCACATTTTGGGCAGAAATGACTGTTAGAAGTCATGAACACAGATGAACAACAGCCCTGACAACAGAAGTAACACCTTTGTAAGTTAAGTAATTGTATTTACAAACACTGCTTGAATGTTCTTTATGAGTAGCTTTGAGGATAAAGGTAACTTTCATACATAGAGATTTTGTATTCAATTGTGCAAAGAAATTATTCCACTACATCATTATGGCATTTGATGACTTGAGCACAAATAAAGCACTAAGACACAGCAGAAAGGACACCATAATCATGTGATGAAGTTGATGTCTTTTTATAAACATAATAAATATTCTGCCTTTATTCTGTGTTCACTTAAACTGGGAGTGAAAACTGCACTGTGCTGCTATATCATAACCACAGAAAGAGAAGCAGCTTCCTAAGTAGTTTCTTGAAGAATCATTTGAATTCTACTACAGTGACATTCCAATCATATTTTGCTTCTTGCTTATGATAATAATTTTTTATCGGTTTAAAACTCTAATATGTATTTTCTAGGAATATAAAAACAAGAAGAAAACCAGAAAAGCATAAACAGAGAATTATAAAAAATTATGTTAGGGTCAAAAGAATTAACTTCCTACTTTTTTTTTTAAGATCATTAACTATTTCATTAATGTCATTCACTGACTATTGTAAGAGTAACATAGTGAAAATACGACACTAGGTATTATGAAATGTTTTAAAATATATAAAAGGATCCAATACAAATTACAATAGAGTACTGGTCTGAAAAAGGCTAATAACAGTCCTTGTAAATTTAAACTGGCAGGCACATATGGTCTGTAAACAACATGCATCTCATCTTTTCCTAGAAGTATGGAGAGTTGAGAACTTGACAGTTCTACAGAAGCAGTGCATGCAGAACAAGGACAATGGCAACACTGGGGCTTCACAGGTGAGACAGAAGAGCTGTCTCCTGCTTTCCACAGTGCATTTACCAAACCACCTGTCTGGGCTACGAAAATATCCTAAAATAAGTTGTTAATCATCAGTCAAGCAAGAGAACATTTTTTGTGGACAAATATAAGCCATTCTAGTATATAGACTATATATCTGATTTAGGACATTCTTCCTCAAATTAGAGCAGAAACCGAAAAAAGTTATGAGGCAACTGAAAGAAATATTATGCATTGCTGCTTATATAGTAAAAATGCAAAAATCCCTGGGTTAGAACATGATGGGAAAAAAGGTTGGGAAGGAATACATTAAGTGCAAAGAAAGAGCCTATAGAGAGTTTTATAATGCAAAATTCATCCCTACAAGAAACAACGCCCCAGAAATGTAAGAAAACCTCTTTCATTCCATGAATTCTGAATTTGCAGAATAGTCCAAGCCAAGTTAACGGTGACTGCAATTAACATAAAAGTGTATTCCAAACAATATTCCCAGGGAAAAACGCAGTGGGTAGCACAAACTACAGACTTGAATTTAACACCCTCAGCCCTCCCACCACAGTGCTGCAATAGCATGTGCCATTTGTCATATTAATAAGCGTGGTGCTTTCAAGCACATGCAACTCAGGCAACAATATCAATGTTATGTGCTAATTGCCCTTCCAGCTCTTATGTGTGGTACTTGAAAGGCTTCACTGCCTCACCTCACTCCCTACAGTAAATCACTATCTGTCACTGACTATTGAAAATGGGAATCTTGGCAGTAGCTGATCCCTGAAAGACATACTTCCACTGAACAATATCACCACTGTTATATATCAAATGAAACAAAAATTACATTTAGAGGGCTTGAAACTGCAAACTGAAGTGACCTCATATCTGAGGTAATGGTCTGCAAGTGATTCTAGACCATCAAAAAGAATTAATTGATGAATATGAGGGTTTACTTTCAATTAGTAGGGTTTAATTTGCATCAGTTTTTGAAAAAGTGTTTGGCTGTGCTGAGGTTTTTTTTTGGGGGGGAGCGGTGGGAGTGTTTGTACACAAACACTTTCCTAGAGACAGGGAGATTTTTTAAGGCACATTTGTGCACTTGATAAATAAAACCATAGTATCAGATATTTCCAAACAGCACTTCTTTTTGTTTGCTGCATTTATGTCTAGTGCTGATAATATTTTAAAGTTTTTCCAAAGCATGTTGGGCTCTGTTTTACAGGCAAATAACATAAAGAAGCATTTTGACTACATTTACATATAACCTATCCATAAAAAACAGAAAAGAAAATTAAGTAGAAACAAAAAGTACCTATTAAATAATCATGGCCATTCCTCCACCAATGGAATATTACTCCCTGTAGTATAATGAGCAATTTGGCCAGGCTGGCCATAAATTATCTGGAAAATGAGGCTGCTTGCCTTTTCCTTTGGGAGGTGATTACGTAGTTCAAGAGATTTCACTATTAGAATCTATTTCTGATCGTAAACATCAATTTTTCTTTCTGAATATCATCCCTTTCATCTCACTGAAATATAGGACAGGAGTTAGGAGCTATTCCCAATTTGCTGAAAGATCTGCCTGACACTGGCTGTGATGCAACTCTGCCCAGATTTATCCATGTATCACAAAGCAAGAGCACTCACAGAGCTCTGCAGTGGCCTCACTGGAATACCATAAATCCACATTCTAGTCTATGACCCCATAGGGTCCTTTCACCTTGGCCATCTTTTAAAATATAACAGACACCACAATACAGCAAATTCAACTACCAGAATTAAGTGAAGAATTGATATCACAATGCAAAGCTTTGTATCACGAGACTTGAATAAAGTACGAAGTCTAATTACAGGTATTTTCAAGTCAAAACAAAGACAATTTCAGTGTTTCAAGCGCTACTTAAGAAAAACAGATTTCTAACAACAAATAAGATATAGAAAAAATAAAAGAGATAATGGGAAAAAAATCTCGAGCATAACCAAAGTAGAAAACTGATAAAAATTTGTTCAGTAGATTCACTTGATCATGTGGAAATACAGGAAAAAACCAAGAAAGATAGAGAGACTGAGGAGATTGAAAAGGTAGTGGATTTGTTTGTACCCAGTGAAAAAATAAAGGCATCTAATCAGGAATATAGGGTTTTTTAGTCACCAAAACAAAATCCCTGCAGAAAAGAGAGGTACTAAAAGGAAAGCTCTGGAGTTATATTGACAATTTAGGTGAAATAAATCACCAAATCCTGATGCAACATACCCAAGATTTCTGACATTTCTTAATATGGAGGGTCTGAATTGCTGTTTAAAAAAAATCCAAGTCAATCTTACACACAGAAATAGGGTATTTTCTGCAAACTTCCCAGAGCTCTACCCTTTAGCACAGTATTGTTCAGCATGACTACCTTGGCCACGCATGGCAGTGCTACTTAGGAGGCTGCACATCCCCTGCACTCACACTGTGGCTGCATCTGCCTCTCTTTTGATCATTTTAATGAAAGAGTACTTGAAAAGTAGTGGGGGACAGGAGAGACAGCACACTGACATAATCGATTCAGACTGCCAAAAGGCATCTGTTACAGTCTTATTCCACAGTAATTCATTTTTAAAAACACATAAAGCTAGGCAGTAAGTACTTTTATATGGAAGACACTTCTTACTGTTATGGACCAAATCCTGCTTGAGGTTGGACAGGCAGAATAAATGGTCAGTTTCCATCTTGGCAAGGGCTAACTGCGTACTCAATTTATATAACAGACTGTTTAATACATTTATTAGTAATCAGAAAAAGTCATGAACAGAGAAAGTCTGCTGATGAAGCAAGTTATGAAGCAAAGGCTGGCAACTTTAGCCAGATTACAAAGTTCATCACTTTGAAAGGAAGCTGATGTTGTATTTAGTATCACTCATACCACCTCAGCATTATTTTCCTCTGAAGCGAATGATGCATGCTCTTTTGTGTATGAATGAGGGAAAGGTACTTAGACTATTTAACTAAGGGATGTATCAGAATGTGAATGAGCCTGTCAACTAGAACTCTGTAATTTCCTAATATTTAAAGGGTTGACTTTCAGCTTCAAAGAGTTGACTGAATTTTCTTTCCTTGTGAAGCTTTGCAATGTCTTTGTTCTTGATCTCTCTAATTAAAAAAAAAAAGAAACCACGCAACCAAAATAAACCCCAACCAAAAAAAACAACAACAAAAAAAACCAAACTAATACAAAACAACAATCAAAAAACACCACAAAAGTGCAACCAACCAAAACCAAAACAAACAAAAACCCCCCAGACTTTTGTCCCGCACAACTATTCTAAATCATAAGAGCAGAGCTGGAAATGTGAATACTCTGCAATTTTAACAGGTTGTTACTACTGAAAAGCCATTACAAAGAACTGGCAGGGAACTTATGATGGGGTGTTCCCATCTGGCTGTAATTTCTCCCCTTCTGCCCTTCATTTGACAGTACAGATACTCCAACAGTTTTCTGGTTTTCGCAGTGCCCTGCACGCCACACCAGTGGTAGCAAGACCTGACTGGTGCTCTGAATAAAGCAGTTGGTAACAGGATCCTTTTAACAATGCAGGGCAAACCAAAGACTGATCAGGTGATCTGTATTTAATTCTTGTAACAAAAAAACAAAGAGTCATTGAGTTAGTCCAATTGAGTGAGAAGTCCAATATGAGAAATATTTAATCACAAAACACATAATTAAACTGGAGCTCATAGATGCTGTTCTGGTGTGCAAGAGAAACAGAGATTGGATATGAATGTGCATAATAAAAACATCTAGAAGACTAATCCCCTGAAAATAAAACAGAGAATACAAAATTCACCTGTCTACACTGACCAGAGATATAATCAGTATGAAAATTCCCATTTTCTTATTAAAGATTCTCCATGGGAAAAGCACCCTTAGCCATATGTATGCACACAGCCAGATCACTCCAACTGATTTCTTTTTCTTCCTGTTTCTCCACACCACTTTAATCATTTATTTAAAATAAATACTTTATTAATTAATCATGCACAACCAGAAAAATGATTGAATTACAGTCTACAAACCATTTGGGTATGGATTCATGGGGGACTGTGCAGATTGCAATCCCAAGGTGAAGCCTGTAATGAACAACGAATTGTTTGTTTGGAATACAGGATACAGACCCAGCTGCCACTATATCCAGACCCAAGCACCACCAGCAGAATGCTTGAACAGCCATCTGCTGCAAACAAACCTACCACCCAAAATAAGGTAGGAAGGCTGTCAAGAGACTTCATGAACTCTACTGAATGCTTCAAGCTCATTACTGAAACCTTTATGGATGGTGCAAGACTTAGTTCCTCTGTCAATTATAAAATTAAATCCCTCAGCATAGTCATACATAAACTCATAAATGAAATTTCTTTTTTAGAAATTCTTAATTCTTCAGGTAGTAAGAGCCCTAAATGTAGTATTCCACATTCTGAAGTATTAAGAAATGTAGCCTTCCTGGGTGTGAGAAAATAAAGGACTATTATAATATCAACAACAACACTCATTATCGTATCCATAATCTACAAGGCATTTGCAGGAAAGCTGCCCTGTGTTTCTAGCATGTTACTCTGCTCTGTATCAGGGTGCTCTGCTTCACTTCAGAATGCCACATCTCCTCCAGTAACCCATTTATCCATTTCTCTTTCTTTCCTTTATTTCTCACTTTAATGTTGAGCTGTCCCTTGGTTGTGTTTTCTACAGAATTTTAAAGACAGCTATGACCCTTCAATACATTCCACCCCTCCCCTTTCTCCTTTCTCTGTCCTTTGCTTCCAACTCCTATATTTAGAGGGGAAGTGTACTTTTATCAGAGCCACCAGGAGGGGAGTGGGAACGGACTGCGATGATGGCAGCTTGAACAATGCTAAGAAATGGAAGGCAGACAGGATTAGGAACAAAAAAAGCCCTTCTGAGATGCCTCTGCTCCACACACAGCTCCAGGATTCACAACCACTGTTCCAGTTTCTCCTGAGCAGCCATGATCTCCACTCCAGTTTAAACCTGAGGCAGTCACTAAACCCACACAGGGCTCTAGCCAGGCTCCCTCCTCCCCAGACACTTGGCACATGGTCACATGTGAGTTGACACCCCGAGAAATCCCACACAGCCAACCTCCCACCTCCCAGCGCGAGGAAGAGGACCAGGAAGCTCCATCTTAAGAAGCTGCTTCTAAAAATTTTTTTTGTCCAATGCAACCATTTTGCAAGCTCTTCATATGCTATCAGTATTCTTTTCCAATGCCAGCTTTTTAGACTTTATTGTAAATGCTTATTCCTTTTTGTGACACACTCTCTAAGAAGTCAAATAAGCTGAAGTCTGTGTGATAAGCAACTTGCAGAAATGTATCTTTTCTATAAAATATGGGGAAAAAATAATTGAATTCTTTATTAAAATTTCTGTATTATTATTACAGAAAGAGAGCATCTTTTCATTTACTGTACTGACTGATTAATTTTTATTATGTAGGGCACAAGCGAAAGAGCAATTATGATTAAATGCAAACTGCACAGGACAAAAAATTGGTTACTTCCAGACCCTGGCTGATAACCACTGATTGAGCTGGTATCAAGATGACCTGCTTTGTCTCTCCTTTCACCTCTTTCTGAGAAGATTTTTGTAATGTAAATTATTAAGTTATTAATTAACAAATGTACAGTAAAGCAGGGGCGTGCTCCCATTTCGCAGTATGCCTCCAAGACATAAATTTTTACTCCAAGTGATTTTGCATGTCCTCTTGGACATTTACCCTTGCTAAAAAAATTAGTGCAACATGGTTCAGTATATTTTGTTCTCCAAGCAGAAACTCCTCACAGTGGTTTTATAAGACACCCGTGTGGGTAATAAGCCTTTTAAAGTAATATAGCTAACTGCAAGTAACTACTGGTATTATAGAAAAAAATAAACATTGTTCATTTTAAAAATTGTGAACTTAATTCAGGCCTGATTTAAGGTAGGACAAAGTCCCTAAGAAAAAGTAGTATGTTTTCTTAGACTAAGCAATACAGTCAGAAAAAAAAAAAGGAGGGAGCATGTAAGTTAATCTCAAGTATGAAGAAAGACTTTGATGTCTAGAAATTTGGCTATTTTTTAATATATCTATGATAAGCATAACAAAACATAACAATTGCCTTCTCCTATATACCAGCTACATCTTCAGACCATCAAAGAGAAAAACTTATCAATCGGCACACAGGAATGAAATTTCAGCTATTTCATGGAAATTCTATTCATTTTAACAAGGACTTTAACCTCCTTGGAGTAGTCATAGCAAAAAAAAAAAAATCACCTTTACTGGGAAACCAAACCTTAAAACTCCCATGCAAATATGGGTGAGAGAAGTAAAGGAAAATGAATAAAACTTTAGCAGGAACACAAAATTGAATCTATCTGGGAACAGTGACACAGTAATGAGAAGACACAGAAGAGAGAAAAGGGCAGACTGGTAGAGCACATATTACTGTAATAGATGATGGGAAACCTACATTTTAACACACTCCTGCTGTCAAGTTTTATATTGGCTGGGAAACCCAGGAGCTGAGTGTCTCATATCTTCTTTTACAACCTTGTTTCCTAAAAGAAGTGCAATTTAGGAGTGGTCAAAGTTATTCTGTTTACTCAGATACTACAGATCTGTGCTCTGGTTCTGTGCTCTGTCCCAGTACAGCCCCTGGGGTCAACTCTTTGTGGAAGAATTCAATTCCTTTTGGACATTCCTTTGCTACATTTTACATGCACAGATTAGTGAATATAAGATTACACTGACAGGTCCTGCAATTCTACTTTTTTTTGGTCTAAATATTTAATTTCAGATTCAGAATATTGCTTCAATTTTTCACACCTGACATTTACACTGGAAGAAGTCTTACCTATGATTAATTTAAAATGCACAGAACAATAATTAACTCTAAGTTAACGTTATATGCAAACACATTCCTGAAGCAGTAAAAGAATATCAATCAGACAACAACTAATACAAATACTGCAAAATCAAGTTTCAATTGTTCCTTCAGATAAATCTTTATCACTCCTTTTTTGAATTTACTTTCAACCCCACCTTGTTATTATGGCAGAGAAAATTTATTATCAGAGAGCAAACAGGCATTTGATTCAGATATAAATCACTCAAAGTTAAGATAGAACATAATTATTATATTTGACATTTAAAAATTAAAAGAAAGGAAAATGAAATTGTTTTCCTTAGGATCAGAATGCAAGAAGAAGGAGTTTGGAGAAGCTAGAGAATTCTTGTTCATTAAGTTCTTACGAAGATGCCCAGGCTAAAACAGTCCAAGGGAGGAAAGAGTGCATAGCCTTACATTTGAGATCTTTTGGAAATAATTTTGCAACTCTCAACTTTCTCAAGCTTGCACACATGATACAAGCAGATTTACTGCAACTGTCCCAATATCCCAGCCAATTCTGTAAATCCAAGTTAGTCTGTCTGTACTGCAGCTGAAACGATGGTTATTCTCCTCACTATACATTACCCTTTCTCCACTTTCCATAAACTCCACCTTTGTTCAAGTTTATAAGTGGTCTTGCCTTATATAGAAAACTGGTTGGCATCTACAGAAACTCAGAGTTATGGGGATTGGAGTGTTTTTATTGTTAGTTTTGTTTATTTAATCAAACTTGGGTAGAAAGCTACCATTGGTACCAACAAATAAATAACAGATTACCTAAAATGAGGGTAGAGAAGGGAGTTCACCAGAATTAGGTTTCTTCCATCCTGCTTCTTCCTGCCACTCACCTTTCCCGCTCCTAATATCATTCCATAACTTCTGTATTTCTGTGTTTTCATGTCCCTTTATTAATTAAACTTGAGGATGAGGCCTTGCCAAAAGAAACCAAACAAAACTGTCACCAGGTTCTCTGTTGACGGAGTTGCTGTTTTAGAGCTTCAGAAATCCATGTGATTTTTTAAAATAAAAAAAACCAAAACAATATGTGATTCTGGAGCTATTACATCATAGGAAATAACTTGAATAATTACCAAATTTTTACCCTTCTGTCGGAAACATCTTCTGTGCACTTTGTCTTGCAAGAAATTTGTACGAAGTCAAATTTTGTGAATGAAAGGAATAATTCAACTCAAGCAATAACAGAGATATGCCTTCTTAACAAGCAGACATATCATTAAACAAGAGTACATAACTAGATCATGCTTTTTAAAGAATAACTTGATAAAAAAACACAAAAGAGAAGCAACTCTGCCAAGTCTATATATATAGCATCTTTATGCTATGCATTTCTAGACTGTTTAAAAATCTTTCTGCATGAAACTTTCATTTTAAAGGAGTCATCAGTTTCATAACTCAGCTATCAGCAACAAACACTTTTGGAACAAATGCTGTATAAAATCCTTTGGGAAATGAATGACCCTCAGTCTATATAGGGGAAGGCAACAGAACAGACAGTGCCATGTAATTTCAGTATCAGTTATCTTCTGCAGTCAATAGCTCTTCCTCAGGCTTGTCCAGTAAACTTATCAAGTTTTTAAGTAATTGGTACAGGTTATACCATGCTTTAAATATGTAGGACCAATTTACTTTCACTCAAATGAAAGTGTTTTGCAAGTGTAAAACAATGCCACAGTCTGGACATAGGCATGCCTTTTGCCCACAGAGGCTCTATCAAACCATAAAATTCGCCAGCCAAATAACATCAAAAAATCTTAACTTAATCTCTAAAAAAGGCAGGATATCATCTTCAGATAGCACGGAAAATTCCTTCATACTGCAGGTATCTGAATATTACAAAGAAACAACTGATATATGATACATGAAAAAAATTAAGTTGTGTAATAGCTTTGTCTTATTTTTAATATGAGAGCAAAACTAAAGTAAACAGAGAAAGTATCACTATTTAGAAACCATTAATCATATCTTATTAAAAAGTTGAGGAAAAACAACCAGTTTTCAACATTTCATTTTGGTGACATCATTCAAATAACTGAAGCTTAATACTTCTGTTGTTAAAGCAAGCTGTATTTATGGCCTTTTTTAGCTGGAAGAAAGCATTTGCATGCCATACCATTGCCTCTCCTAAAACCAAAACATTATTCCAGTTTATCACAATACAGAATGCACCTTTGAAACACAATTTTCTTAACACACAAGTAATTCATGAAGACTTTAAAAAGTGAGCATTGTGCAGAAACCAAGTGCAAACATCCTGTTCAGTGAGACTTGAATAATTTCTGCTTCTCTTCTTGAATGAGACCAGAATGATCAACAGTAAGTCCTGAGTCAGAACTGTGTTCAGATCATTTTAATTACAAATTGAGAAGTCAGAAGGTTACTGACACTTAGCTGAGAAGAGTGAATCATGTCCATAAGAAATGTCCCCTTCTGAAGGGGAGACAATAGTTCAGAGCCTGCATTAGGAGATATCCAATTCACTTGTGAAACTATCTCTCTTAATCTATTTCACAAATCCAGAGATCTCCCGCAACTGAATATCCACTTTCAAGTAGAATTCTGTATTCCTGAGAAAAAAAAAAGACTAAAATCCTGAGAATTTGATATTTGATGCTTTAACATTCACCAAAAGAGTGAAATGCTTTTATAAACATCTGTGTGAAATGATGGTTTTGACATTTTCCCACTGAGAGGGAAAAAAATAAAATAATCAAATTCACTATCCTGTTTCACTCTTCTCATTCCAATCTTCTCTATCCTATAATTAGAGATATACACATTATATTTAATTTATAATCCACTGATAAATATTTGTTCACAGTGCAATCTTTTCATATTTTGTGAAGAAAAGGCTTTAAGTATGAAAATAGTCAAAGATTATAGCTTTGAAAATATTTAGTTGTTATAAGGGGGAAAAATGCCATCTGCTGGGTACAGCTGAGGACTGTCCTTTTCTTACCACCACACCATGCTGTCCTGAGAGAGCTTTCTCTCCACTTCGTAATTCATTTTTCCCATCTTGAAAACTGATACAGATACATGCATTGTTTTTGAGGGGATGTAATAGCAACCTCATTAAAACTCTGTAACAAAACCTTCTTACCATATACTTCTCAGAGGCTGGAGGGCTAACAACAGACAAGATGACTAGCAAAGGAATAATAATGCTATTAATCTTTCAAAAACATTGCAACTTTCTCTAGCACTCCACCCCCAAATACTTCACATACTTTTGTATCTTCACTTATATAAACTTCACTATCAGGTGATTTATAAGCCATGGAACACTGGCTGGTGGAGTACAGGTGAAGAACCACTCAGTTACCTGGCTTAAAAACATGAAACCAAGGCACTGAAACCTCATAAAAAAGCAATAAAACACGAAAAAGAAGTGGAGAATGTCCAGTTAAGAAATATATTTGTATGAAGAGAGTGAAAAATTAGAAAGAGAAAAATCTGATTTAATAAAATGGATGAACTTAAAAATTAAGCAGTGTCATAAAAGGTAGATAGGGTTTCCATATATAAACATGAAGAAGGAAAGAGAAGAGTTGTTTTGATTCATAACGAGATTCTTTTACATTTTTGCATGTTGTTAATTTTATATGTAAAATGTAACAGCTGTCACCTGTGTGTGCATATACACACACACATATGCATATAGGTATGTATATTTATATATTCAAAATTCTGATTCCTTTCATATGAAGCTAAACCAGCTTACAGTCTTGGAAATCTGGGTTTCAAAGTTAAAATAAAGGCTTATTTTTCATATATACAATGATGCTAAAAATCAAGTAGCTCCTGTGAATGTACATATCTTCCCTGTGTTTAAGATAAAAGCTGTGAAGTTGATTTCTGAATCCAGTAAAAAACCATGCTTGTACTTCGCATCCACTGTCTCGATTGCTTTGGAAAAAGCAAAAAGCATAAAAACTATGAAAATAAGGAATTTTGGACTTTTGAAGATCCTCTAGCAGGATGACATGTTGTCAGATGGAACCAAAACTCTCCTGAAAACTAATAAATGCTTTTTACCAGCTCCCACTCAAAGTGCAGCTGTGCACATGCTCCATACGCCGCAGTTACCGTTCCCTTCCCTATCGCTCACGGATCCTGCACTCCCCCCGACTCACCAGGCCTTGATGATGCAAACTGATCTCCCACTGACAGATACATGCACCCATAGCCTCACTGATCTTAATGCCCTTCTACGGCAGGATAAGCATCTTTTCCCAAAAAAAAAAAAAAAAGCTACAAAGCTAGGTGTTATTTAAAAAGCCAGCAAGTGTGAATTACCAAACCTACGGCACATCCTAAGTCACTAAACAGATATCAAAAGGCCAATTTATTTCCTCCAAATGAAAATGTCTCTTAAAATGCTAATTTTTAAAATCTCATCCTACACGGACATAGTTTTTTTTAAGTCAAACATCACAACTTGAATCCCTATGAAACCAGAGATACTAGATAATTATCCTGAAAAAGGATTAAGTAGCTTTCCTTTCTAATGTCTCTGAAGTTGTAAGATAAGCACATGTACCAAGAGTTTCTCTTTGCTATCAATGAGGGAAGGTGAAACTGCTGATAATCTCCCTGTATTTCAGAAGCCCACAGTTGCATGCATACCATATTGATAACACTGTTATGGCAGAAATGCAAACAATCTGCATCAGGGTCATTTATTTTGTTGACACATTTTGCTGATTCCAAAGTACTTGTGAATTCAGTAAGACACAGAAAGCTGGGCTTCTAATTCCTAAACCAATTTCAAAACATTCTGATGGTATCAGAGCAAACTGAATGGTAGTCTTGGAGCTATGACTGTCGTGAATTATTTTTATCTTTAATATATTCATTATTTAGTACTCATATCTGTTCTTTTATGATTTGTGAGTTTGGTGTTGCCAGAAAATTAAGTAATAAAATGCTCAGAGTAAGACCAAGACATGTCAATATCTTTGTCTGTCTAGACTGTTTGCTCTACTCTACTGTGGCGATAATTTTTTTTCTCTTTTAGCTTGCTTTATTCTTCTTTGAACTACACCACAGAAGGCAAGGAAATCATCTGAGCTGAGCTTTTTTTCCATTTAAATGCATCTTTCATAGAATCACAGAATGGTTTGGCTTGGAAGGGACCTTCAAGATCATCAAGTTCCACAGGCAGGCACACCTTCCACCAGACCAGGTGGCTCAAAGTCCCATCCAATCTGGTCTTGAACCACCTTCAGGGATGGGGCATCCACAGCTTCTCTGGGCAACCTATTCCAGTGCCTCACCACCTCCACAATTAAGAATTTCTTCTCAATACTCAATCTAAATCTGCCCTTTTTCAGTTTAAAGCCATTCCCCCTCGTCCTATCAGTACAGACTGCTGTAAATAGTACCTCTCCAGCTTTCCTGTTGCTCCCTCTTCGGGTACTGGAAGCTTTCCTGTCTCCAGGCTGAAAAAGCCAAACTCTCAGTTTGTCTTTGTAGGAGAGGTACTCCAGCCCTCTGATCATCTTTGGGGCTTCCTCTGGACTCATTCCCACAATTCTTTAATTTCAAACATCATGAAAAGATACTTATTTTTCAGATCTGTAAAAATCCTATACTAATGCTCCTTTCTGAACATAGTTTAAGATGCACAGATCTGTAAACTCAAGAAAACAGACAATAAAATCCCATTAAACAACAAATTAAAACCACAAGCACGTACCACAAAAGAAACCCCAAACAACTGAATACTAATTCATACTGTAAACAATTAATGGAGAAATAAATTATTCTGAGTTAAAGTACCATTCATGACATACTTAAGAAATCTAGAAAATACCTCTTGTCTGAAAAAGACCAAATAGTCACTACATGCAAAAATGCAAAAAATGCATTTCAAAGAAGCTCAAACCAATTTTCGAAAATCCACATAAAGCACTTTGAACAAGATGTTCACAAATACTCTCTAGTAAGTCCTATAATTTAAAAAATTTACATGTACTGCTGGTAAAAAAAAAATGGTCACAACTGAGTTCTAGTAAGTTTGAGAGCAGCGTATCTATTTCAAGCTATAGCAAAATGAAGATGAACATTTTTTTCTACGTAAATTACATGGCTTTTAAATTATGCATCTGGCAAATCTTTACAGTATATAACATGGAACAATATCAAATTCCTGTTTAAAAAAACTGTATGTTACTTTACTTTGCAACTCACAAATCTTCTCAAAAAGGACAATCCCACAATTTGTAAATTAAATACATGTACAATAAGTATTCTTACTCTAAGTACTGCACTGAAAAATCTCTATTTACAGTAAAGAAAGCATAAAGAAAGAAAATCAACATTATTTTAAAATACATCTTAGTTTAAGTCTAACAGTTCCACATTATTTGCAAAATATTTAACATCTGATCTGCAAATTAGCTTAGAAAAAGTCTGACTGGCAAGGACCATTGCATGTCATCTGCCTCATGCTCAGGACTGGGTCAGCTTCCAAGTTATATCAGGTTGCTCACAGGCTCATCTAATTAACTTCTGAATGCTTCCTAAGATGGAGACTCCCCAATTTGCCAGCCTACTACAGCGTTTGACTTTCATCACACAGTTTCTCCTCTTGAACTTCTACAATTTGTGTCCTTTGCCTGTCATTTTTTCAACATGAATCTCTGAGCAATGTGGCTTCATCTTCTCTATGACCTGCCATTAGGGAGTAGTAAACAGCAGTAAAGTATTACACAGCCTTCTCTCATTTGGGCAGAGGAAACCCAGTTCTCTCAGCCTTTCTTTGTACATCATGTTCCCCAATCCCCCCACGGTCTCAGAGTTACTCCACTGAAGTTGCTCCAGTGCACCAATGCCTTTCTCAATTTGGGGAGCTGGAAACAGGACACAGTACTCCAGATGTAGTCTCACAAATGCCAAATAGAGCTGAAGAATTGTCTACTCCACTGCAGCCCAGCTATCACATTAATTGGCTGTCTTTGCTCCAAGGGTTAACTCTTGGCCCTGTTTCAAAGTTTTGCTTTCCAGTATCCTGAGGTCCAGTTTGTCTAACTAGTCCCTAACTTCAACTTCCCTGCACTCTGCCATGAGGTTCCAGGACCTCAAAAGCCTAAGAGACTTTGCCAAAGCAAAGGCTGCAGTGTGTACCCCCAGCCTTTTTGTATATTTTCCACTGTCCAGTGCTGCATCAGCACCACACCATTTCTTCAAGTCTTCCTCCCACTAACAAGGTACCTAAGGACATCAGTGACTTACCTCCAACTCCAGCGTAGTTTCAGCTTTCCTACTTCCTTCTCTCTACACCCAAACACTATTTTTACATTCTCCATGGAGGTCTGCTACTGTTTACAGATTCCATACATTTCATTGTTTGGGTGAGTTGACTTAGGAATTCCCCATTCAAGCAAGCTGTACCTGTTTGCCATACCTGCTTGTCTTCTTGCACAGGAAAGAGTACATCCTTGTGCATTTCAGGAAGCTGCTCTTGAAGATCAACCAGCTGTCTTGAGCCTCTATGCAGTTCAAAGGGACCTACGTGGGATACTACCTCTATTACATGAAAAATCCAAAGCCAATCATTCTGAAGTCCAATATAATTTCTTCACTGCCTGCTTCTCTCACTTCTCTCAGATTCTATCACCTTACAGTAGTTTAGTTGGGAGTGGCATCAGCCCTCCATTTCCACATTCACAAGTAGCAAGAAATCTAAGCTACATGGATATATAGGAATAAATATCTATCCAAATGTAAATAGGAAGAGAGAAATACATGGGAGGTATGAAAATTTTGAAGATGTGGTATTTGGGAGCTTTTCTTGATCTCACTCAAGAGATAGAAATGGATCTTAACAGAGTGGATAATCATGATGATAACTGACACAAGCAATTGGAAAGACTACTTAAAGGCAGCAGCTAGTTCAAGAAAAGGGAACAGGGTGTATAAAACATACGAGACTACATTTACATTCCAATTTGCAAGCATATAGATAATTTTAGGATGATATGAGGCAAAGCTTTTAAAAATCTGGATAAATGAGTAGCTGAAGTAGAATAACTATCTGACAGATGGAGATTGCCCATGACTGCCACTTGAACATATAAAAAGATGAGACTGACTTCATTTTTGAAACACAACATCAGAAATTCCGAGAGCATCCTGAGTATTAGTTGTGGAAGGTACAAGATTTTCTTCAGTGTACTAGAGTATAAATAGAGGTTAGATTCAAAGTTTTACTTTGATAATAGTTTTTAAAGCCAGAAGCTTTACAAAAAGATTTTAAGTATCCTCATATAAGCAATATGGCATATATATTTACAGATAGCACTTTGGTGGATAGTCTGTCCACCAGTTTCCTTTGCAATGCCAAAGTTGCAGCTGCACATGCACATTTCTACCAGGGTGGCATTTGGGCTTCCCCTTCCTGTGCCACTGCATTGTTATTTCTACACATTAACATCCTCTTCAATATGTTGGCACAACCATGCCCCTACATTTCCTCTTCAGAAGGTCAACTCTAGTGACAGGTGAATGCCTGAAGGTAATAGCTAAGCAAATTACTCCTTTACTTTCACTTGCAACTCTCACATTTCCACAAAAAGTATGGAATTCCAAAGTACACGTGCTTCCTTTAACAACAGTACAGCCAAAAACACACTTAACACGTTCAAACATGCACTCAGCCTCCTGTCATGCCCACAAGGCACATCTTTGTCTCTATTTGCAACACCTTGTCCTTATTTGTTCCATTATTGCTGTACAACTTCATCTGCATTCTGCCTCCACTGTACCCAACAGCAATGCAGCCCCAGCACTGACTGTGATCTTTGGAGACTAGGGGAACATGGGATTATTTTTATCACTAGGGTGTTACTTGTAAAAGTCCCTTTCTGTGAGGGATGGCACATATAAGAACGAGTTTGTGCTCTTTGATAATGGACATTCTGCAAACAGGTGAGAAGGCAAAGACTTCCCAGCCCAAACGAATAACTTCAGTATCACATAAAAGTGGGAATGGTAAGAGAGAATGGAGCAGCAGCATCCGGTCCATACAAACTGTCACATCATTTCTGCTATCTTAGCTGATTCAATTAACTCATGTGATTTTTCAGCCAGTTACTAATTTTTTATTTTTAAAGCAGAAGAGTGAGAAAGACTAGCTTATAAAAAGGACAGAAACATAGTTATGTGAGAGCAAATCAAGATTATCACAGCCATTTTGAACCAGTTGCAGTTCTTCTTCCCCAGTCCTTTTTAGTTTATAAAACAAAAAGGAAAACACCACTTCTAAAAAAAAAAAAAGAAGACATTCACTTGCCTGTAGTCATGGCATCTATATTTGGTTGTTGATTTGTAATTTCCAATGGACCCAAGGAAATCTCGACAATCCTTGAAAGCATTGTATTTTATCTCCCATTTTTTATTACTTGACAATGTCCAAGCTAAACAGAACTTTGCCTAAACACTTTGTTTGGGGTTTTCCCCATATGGTCTAGTTAATCATGTCCACAATTAAAAAAAAACAACAAAACAAACTTAACACTAATAAATAGTTAATGTCTACTTCAGATTACTAATATTTTTTTGGAGGAGTACATCTTCAAAGATGAGTAAAATCCTTAATACCTTCCAGCATTTCAAGGTACTAGATAAAATTTATATTATACTATGATTTGAAATGGTATCAAGTTGATCCAGTAAGATATTAATTCAAAGTAAATAAAGCCGAAAATTTGCTTGTAGTTTGATTTTAGCAGTCTGATACAGATAAAATTAAGGGATTTGCAGAGGCTAATTAAAAATCTGTAAAAGGAAGCAAGGGCATTTAAGAAATCCTAGTTATGGAAGCTACCAGAAATATGGTACTATGTGACATTTTCAGTTGATATTTGTGACATTTAAATAAGACTCAGAGTAAGTTAGGGGGGTTTTGGCTTTTTAAAAATATTCATACAGGCAGACATTTTGAGAAAAAGCATCCCTACTATTTAAAAGCAGTCTTCCCTGTAATATAAGTGAGAATCTGCACACAGCAAATAATATCCTTCACATTCTCTGCTGATAAGGTTATTTAACTTGTAGGTCATTGGGAAAAGCAGTTAATGTGCTTAAGACTCCCTTATTTTATTTTTTGTGAGCATCATCATAATTCAGGAAAACACAAGGTATAGGTGAGACCATTGTTATAACAAATCTGAAATGAAAAAGAAGCGCTGGGAAGTGGGTCAGCCTTTTTAAAACACAAGTAATATTAGGGCTTTTCAGTTCAGCTGCTGTGTTTCACAAGAGACAACAAAGTACTCTCTTATTTAACTGATTTAATGAGTTGTTGGTTGTTATCACAGGGGTTTTGTGTTAGGGGGTTTTAGTATTTTTTTTAAACTAACTATATTGATGTAATGAGAAGAGATTGCGGGAGAGCACAAGCCAAAATTCTTGTAAACACAACACAAAAAAGAGTTAATCTAACCATCATCCCGATGTCTGGAAACGCTGGACTATGATAATTCACAGGAGACAATTACCAAGGCTCAGCTGATAAGATGTAACTCACTAAGGTGCAATAATGCAATTTCTTTCAAATATGTGCACTGAACAGGAGTGTCAGTATTAGGTCACTGAGGTTACAGAAACCCTGCCTTTCTTTGGGATGCAATAGTACCTTTTTTCTTTATGTTTATTCTTTGTTATGCAGTCTTCATCTTTGTCAGGCTTATTCTAAAAGTACTTCACAGATTGTAAGTCCAATCCTTTTTAATTCAATGGCAAAACTCCCTCCAATATCAAGAGTGAAATAACTGAAGCCTAGATAAAAGCAATTGGTCATTCATCCATAAAGGGACTACATCTGGGGTGAAACAGCAGCTATTTTGCAGTTAAACATTTCTATTGCAAACTGATCTATGGATGGAAATGCTCAACTCAAAACACAGGGGAATTTACATAGATGGAAAATAATCACACTGACTAAAATCTGGCAAACTCCCCAGAGGTAACTCCTTTATTCAGATGAAAAATGCACAAGATTGTTTACAATTGTTCAGGATCTCAATTACATATGCTATCTAAAAGACATGTCCAACAGCTGACAGAACTCTAATCTCATGCTACTGAATAAATAATGCTCCTATATGTTTGGTTTTTTTTTCACTATTTGAGTGAGTAGGGAACTATAAATGCAAGGGCTGCCTGGTTGCAGCTTTCTGATTTGGTTCAGTTTGTAACACGATTGCCCATGCTGTAAACTGTGATAAGATCACACAAAACTGCAGCACAAGTTTACTTATGTCTGAATTTCAAGAATTAAAGATAAGCCTATATATCAGAACAGAGGATTTGGAAATGAGACAATCACTGTTCACATTGTTTCAAGCTGTTATGTATGTGAGATCAATACTTTAACTTGGGCTCCTCATTTGTCTGTAAGACATCAATACAAAGGCATACCTTCTATTTCTGTAAACGTTGTTTGCCTATCTGTGCCAAAACAACATGCAACTTCTGTAAATTCTGTAACAGTACTTCAGCCAGATCTGTAGTATTTTGCTGTCAAACACCCAACAGATTCACTGGCTGAATGGCAGAACCCAGAGTGTCAGGATCACTGTCACTAGTGGTGTTCCCCAAGGTTCAGTAGTGAGCCCAGTATTGTTTAATTTATTCTTCCAGGACTTGGATGGAGGCCTCCTCAGCAAGTTCACTGATGACACAAAGCTGGAGTAGTGGCTGATACCCCAGAGGGCTCGGCAGCCCTTCAGGAGGACCTCGGCAGGCTGGAGAGAGGGGCAGAGAGGACTGTTCTAAAATTCATCACAGGCAAATGCACAGTCCTGCACATGGGGAGGAATAACCCCCTACTACAGGCTGGGGGCTGATCTGCTGGAAACCAGCTCTGCAGAGAAGGACCTGGGGCTTCTGTTAGAGCACAAGTTGTCCATGAACCAGCAGTGCCTTTGTGGCCAAGAAGGCCAATGGGATCCTGAGGTGCATTAGGAAGTGTTGCAGTGCATGTTTTGTGTTCAATTTCTATATTTTCCCTGTTCTGTAGTTTGTGCTTTTGTAATGGTTTCTCCCCAATTTCCCCCTATGTACCCCAAGTTGGTTCATTCCTTTGTTTCTCTTGTACTATTTTAAGAGAGACGGTTTTCTTTCAATCCCCAGTCGCCATCCCCCTGCTCTCCCTTGTATGTGTTTTCCCCTCCCTTGTTCTAGCCCTTCCCCTGTCAATCCCTCCCTAGAGCCAATCCCCATCAGGCACGCACCCTCCACACCCCCTGCATGTGGCTGTCACACAGCTAGCACGCTCCCTGGATTCCCTCACTGTCGCTATGTATCTATTGTGTTGTTACCATATATAATCCCCTTCGAGGGACACTCCCTGGAGGTAGCCTCCAACCCGGCTGGTGAGCTCTGCGGGTC
>VYXF01000838.1:169077-278840 GCA_013397295.1 Polioptila caerulea
GGGAGAAAGAACCATCTGGGGACGTGCTGCATCAAGGAAGAGCATTGCCAGCAGGCTGGAGGAGGTGATCCTGCCCCTCTGTTCTGCCCTTGTAAGGCCACATCTGGAGTGTTGTGCCCAGTTTTGGGCTCTTCCAAGTACAAGAGAGACCTGGAGTTCCTGGAGCAGGTCCAGTGGAGGACAACAAGCGTGACTGAGAGACTGGAGCATCTCTCTTACAAGGATGAGGGAGCTCAGCCTGTTCAGCCTCAGGAAGAGAAGACTGACAGGGGACTTCATCAATGTCTGTAGGGAGATGTCAGAGGTTGGAGCCAGGCTTTTCTTGGTGGTGCCAAGCAACAGGACAAGAGACAATGGACAGAAACTGATGTGTAGGAAGTTCCATCTGAACATGAGGAAGAACTTCTTTACTGTGTGAGTTACCAAGCACTGGAATAGATTGCCCAGAGAGATTGTGGAGTCTCCTTCAGTGGACATATTCAAGAACCATCTGGATGCAATCCTGTGCCGTGAGCTCCAGGATGACTGATTGAACAGGGAGGTTGGACCAGATGACCAACCCACTGTGGTCCCCTCCCAACCTTACCCTTTCTGTAATGCTGTCATTCCTTTCTGGATTACTGAGGAAGAAAATTTTCTTTACCTAAGAAGTTGAAACAGTATCAGTGCTTGTTTTTAATCTGAGTGTGGTGGGAGAAGGGAAGAAGCCCAATGCTGTCACATTAGAACTGCAGTAGCAAGACACTCAGTTCATGAAATCAAACAGAATTTTAGTTAGTGCTCAGAATTCAGGAACAATCTCTATACAGTCTAAAGTTAAAGATGCTTCTTTTAAAACTCTCGTCAACAATTTCAAAACCTGTTTTATTCTGAAGTTTCTTCAAATTACTTTAGATTTTACCCAAAGTAACAACTGAAGCAGGCAAACCTGGAGTACTGCATGCACAGTTTGTGTTTCACTGAGCAGAAGCTCCTGTCTCATAGGACATTATTTAAGACCAATACCCCTCTCCCAAGAGTGCTGTTATTATTTTCTGCCCCATACTTCATTAAATTTTACTTTTGTTGGATGAATGTACTTATACTACTAGTAGCAGTGAACTGTCATATGTGATGGAGTAAAACTTACCTGGAAGAACTATACTTTATTTATGAAATATCAGATTTCTAGGATTTTCGATATTCATGTGAGAGCAGCATAAATACATATTTAAATATTACATTATTTACAGAGTTATTCAGGGAGTGATTTCCATAATATAAGAACTGCTCTCATTTTCACATAGCTGAAATGTGATAGAACTTTTCTAAATGTTAGAAAGTAATTCCAATTCTACAATGGATGAGCCATTCTTTAATAACTTGCTAGTAACTGCTACTAACTTTTAGAAATAGCTTTTTTACTGGCTCATATTTTATAACCTTTCCATGTTCCAATCAAATAATCTATGATGTAATATATTAAACATAACACAGCAGTACTGACAGTTTAGTATTTGAAATCAGAGATAACTAATCAACCAATACTACATTATTAATGTGAAATGAAAAATGTGTTGCATTTTGTTTCTGAATCACAAGCCAGCACTGTATATGTGTAAACTCCAGCAGAAGTCATAAGAATCCTCTAATTAAAATAACCTTCCTATCAAATAATGGACAATTTTTAGAAGAACTTTTACATAAATCTTTCATATTACATTATCCTGTGACTTAAATAAATTGCAAACAAACATAAAACCTTGTAATGAGCTGATTATCTGAGGCAAAATGAAGCATTTCTGTGTATTCTTTGATATAGTTATGTTGTCACTAAAGACTTAATATATTGCATTTTCAAACACAGAAATATGAACAGATAATTCTGACCTCATGAAACACTGAGAACTTATCAGTTGAGTATATTTTGCATAAAAACCCCATATCCTTAAGATTCTCTCTATTCACCAAATTAATGTGACTTGCAGATGTCTAAAACTTAAATGGGCCATTATTAGAACTCTGGATATGCAAGTAATATCTGGATTGTTTAATCATATTGAGTTGTCTGTGGCATCAAGAAAAAAAAAGTTAAATGTCAGTATTTCACACTGTCAATTGAAATGAGTCCCAGATTTTAAAACACTAAGCAACCTAAAAATCATTAATTTCATTTTAAACAAAATCTTTTCCAAAGCAAACTTAATCTAGTGATTCAGTCTTTTCCTTCCCCTCCCCAGCACAACTAAACATGGAAATAACCCCAATTTAATATGTGCAGTGACTGAACTAGGCAAATAGTACAAAAGACCAATGTAAAGATTTTCATGTCTTCTGCCATTAAAACTCACTGGTTTTGATTAGCATTTTAACGATTTTAAAGACAATACCAAAGAATCCCTAACAAGTAAAAATGTCAGGCTTTGTTTTTCTCTAAGAAAACAAGTACTGTTTGTCATTGTGCACAATTCTAAAGCAGAAGAAAGCTTTGGTTGTTATCATTTTGTCTAAAATCAATGCAAAACAGTTTTAAGAATTTAATCTAGTACTGCCTGCCTACTCTCCAAAACATACAGGCTAGTGCCAAATCCAAATGGGACTTTTTTCCAGAAATTTGAAGAAACTTAATTTAAGAATGAGTAAATTCACAATATAAACATCTGCCATTGTTTTCAGTACAACACTAATGACAACAGTTGCTTATATTTTGAATTAACAAATTCTGGAGAATATAGAAAGGCTTAGCCCCAGGAAGTGTCAAGTAATATCAGAGGACAGATTAACTGCTAAGGGACATTCACACGAGTGTTACAGATTTAAAAAGGGAAGAGATTACATACCCCTCTCCACCAATTCTCGTTATCTTTAGACGAAAATCAACTGAGTTCAGGCTGGGTGGCTTCCATTTCAAAATATCATCACATCGACCAGGCTTGTATTTCTGAAGTAAATTAAAATGCAGTTTAATTATGCTTATTGGTTTTCACTGGTTTTAAAAGTAACAATTCAGCCTTTCAGACTCTATTAGCTGTCTCTAATGAATTACAATGGTTAGTGACTGAAACAATGAATACCATTTACCATGGAGGTAGTTGTGCTTCACTACTTTATTTTCTTCTCCCTTTTAAAACTGCTAAGCACTGTAGCTCTGCTATTGCATATAACAAAAAGCTGAGAATGGAAATAAAAATTAGCATACTTCATTATCTCTCTCTGGCTAACGGAAAATTTCAAGAAAGAAAATAAGACAGCTCAAAAAGAAACAAAAATACTCATAGGGCATACAGAAAAGACACATTTAAAGTAATATCAACATTTTGGAACTATTCTATAGACAATTTTTTTGTTATCCACGCTGTTGGCTGACAAAACGTGAAAAAGGCAGAAGCCACCATACTGCCAGCTCTCAGAAAGACTCATCAGAGAAATATGTTCTTTCCTAGCAAGTGAATCTAAGTTATGTAAAGATTGAAGAACATCATGATATACCAGAACATAAATAAGAGAGTATAAATAAGAGTTGCTAAAAAGATAGGTACACATCTGAACCACAAGTTGAAAGGAACAATTTTCTCTTAAATTAGAGCTTTAGTTTCTCATGGTCTCTGCTATCATCCTGCTTTCATTTATTAAGCTGCCATTTTGTACATCCTCAGCTATCAGTGAGAGTTAACTTGTTGACACCTTCCTTACCAAATATCTTTCATGGCAATGGAGAAAATCTGAATTAACATGAATAGAGCAAAAGTAAAAGAATAATTTGCAGATGCATAGAATGACAAATTTTACTTCTTTATTTATATGCAGTGAGAAAATTTATGCAATTTTATATGAAAAATAAAACTAACCAAGAACATCCACTGTCTTTTGGTAACAGAATGCTCATCAGCATCACACTGCACTCACGCTGCGTAAAATATTTTCCAAATACAGGCTTTATTGATAAAACGAACAGTTCTAGATCTAAAACAACAAAAGCAGATGAATTTTCTGTTTTCTGAAGGAAAAATGTAAAGTTACTGTTTCCAAAACAAGTGCAGTGTATCTTACTTATCATTTCTTGATGAAAAGGTGGTCACTAATTCTTAGTCCATTAAAAGGATGGACTAACCTCTCCAAGTTACGGCACTGAAATTCTGCGGAAAAGCTACATCTGATCTATATAAAAACCTTCCTCACTAGAGCTCTTGCATCCTGACTATGACAACAGCCAACAGCATGTGCTCAAGGAAGATGAAAAGCAAGGCAATTATATATGATATTTTCTACTACTACTCTGTGAGAAACTATCCATTTTGAAGCTCAGAGACTTCTCGATGCACATGTGATTCAAATGTGATTCCTACATATTTAGCTATTTTCAGTTTCTCTGCATGAGAAACTTATATAGCCCCCCAGTAAGTCCATGTAAACCTCCATCAGCTGTAAAAGCCCATGGCACAACCTTTCATGCACAGCCTGATTACCTTGCAGGAATAAAACCACTACCTTTTGTTTATTTTGCACAAGTTTTTGTTGTTTTTGAAGACTTGCCTTTCCCAGGGATCAAACTAAGAGAGATGCTTAACAATCAAACCATTGTTTCCACGCAATTCATAGTTTTTTTTGCCTCTGTATGCATAGAAATGCACTCAGCTCAGAGGCTATCATTTTACATGTGCTGTTAGAGTTTTTCTCCTCTACTTATATTACTCTATATTTACCTACATAAAAGTTTATGCACTCTTTTATCACTCAGCCATCCAGTCTTGTAAGAGCTTACTATAATTCTCCACATTTAGGACCAGCCCTTGCTGTTCCATCAAGAAAACATCACTGAATGGTTCATCCAATTTTCATACTTGCTTACATGCAGTACAAGTTGCTCCCTTGCCTGGTGAGGACTGAACAGTACCCCACCACTTCACTCCTACTTTATAATCAATTAGATATCTGTGCAAGAACCTTTTCAGTCTCACATTACTTTTGTTTCTCCAAGAAAATTGTGACAAGAGGCTTTCTGGAAATCTTAGCCAGAAAAACCATACGATCCTTACTTAAATGAGTTTTGAAGCCTTTGTAGGAGAGGCATAACCTTCCTCTCAAAAAGGTATGCAATTTTCACCAACTATATAAATCATGTTCACCCAGACACCAACCACTATATTCCTTGTTGTTTCTACTCCTTTGTCCAGTCCAGATACCAAGCTTGGAGGAGGACTTATTTCTTCTGTGATCTCCCATGATACCTGTCTCCACCTTTTTAAAATTGGTATTGTATTTTCTACCTTAAATGCTTAGGTACTAATGTAGATTTTTCACATAGGATCTACTATCCAATTTTTTCCAACTCTTTTTCCTAGACTGACAAGTTGCACCCTCCTAAAAGTTAGTAAGAAACCAACTTCACAACAGACAGGAACAACTATTCCAAGAGCAGTAATGAAAAGCAATGTTTTGACAGAATATATCTGCATACCTGTAATTACACTGCGGGATCCACACTTTTGATTCAAATTTAGAATTAACTGGCTGGCTTACTTGAAGGATTGGGGGAGGATTTGCTCATTAAGATGGAGTAATTTTCTTTACCTCGAGAACCAACATAGCGTGAGACAAGCCTCAGATAAACATTTTATTCTACCAATAAAAAAAGAATCTCTAGCACAGCTCAAGTTAGTCAAAGATATTTCACTTAGAAAGCAATAACAATAAACATAACCCTTTTGACTATTGAATTTAGTTTTGACAACTGTCAAACAACAGCCTTCGTACTTCACAGCAATTTGTTAATACCAAACACCTGGTGAAGTCCACAGGTAAATTACAGATAACTTTCAGAAACAGTTACAAAGCCTTAGATAAGCCATCAGAATTCAATGCTCGTACAAGGAACAATTCATACAGCTCCCCCCTGGCCTCCCCCAACTTCTGTTACCATGAAATTCACAGGAGTCTGGCTCAAAAGGAGAATTCATTCAAAGGCCACATTAATAATCCCTAAGAAAGAGATTAATTTTTAACAGGTGAGTCCACACACACAAGACAGCACTAGTAAGTTATTGAGTTTGAATGCTAAGTACTAAATCAAATTCTTTAAATATGAGCTGAAGCCAAACAAGAATTGTGCTTGTTAAATATATGGAAACTTCACCTTAGATGAATCACTGCATACTGCAGACCTGTTCTGCGTGAAGTTACTCTTTATTTTAATTCCAAACCAAAATGTGAAGCAATCTGTTTGAGATCAAACTACACCCTAGCATTTTAAATATAGCATTCATAGCAATGATATCCTCATCATCACTCCCCAACAAATACCTATGTACACGACTACTTCTAAAACATATCAGATCCGCTGTCATCTCAAATACAAAGTTCATGCTTCAATCTGAAACCTGTCAACCTAGCCCAAGCACAAAAATTAACCCCCCCACCTTGCTGCTTCAAAGAAATAAGGCTATCAGTGCCTTCAGTTGGCTCTGGACCCTAAGCTCTCCAATTTTCACGTTTTTGTATCTTTTTACATCCACTCACCATCTACCCAGCATTTCTTTTATCTTTTCAGCAGTCGTAGTAGCCGTCGTATAAATGCCCTATCTGCTGTGGCCAATCTCTCCTGGCAAAACCTCAGGCCCTTCTTACTTTCATGAAGTGGACGAAGATCAGGGACAACAGATGTGTCAAAAATTGCACCACAAATGTGCCCCTACTATGGGCATCTTGAACTTCAGGCATGAATACAATAATGACCTTAAAACTCAAGTGCACATCCAATGCCCTGGGATGAAGAATCATCACTGAAGACAGCTCAACAGAAAGTACATCCTCTGGCATTCCTCTTAGGCTGCTAAACCTACTGATTTCTCACCTCAAACTCAATTCCATAGGCTCAAGTGGGTCTAGTCAAACCACTGTGAGGGTTTTGTTAGACCCTTGTTGGAACCATTTCAGCACTGCAGGGCACAGATATGGATTGCTGGTCATGTTGAACCTCAATCTCCTGTCCTGTCCCAGGGTACTAAGTCTGGTCCCCCCGTTCCTCCCCAGCTGCCCAAAGAGGTGGTCACTCTTTTCTCATCTCCCATCAGATTGAGAGAGAGTCTGGCCCTCAAGGTCTCAGGTTCTGTTATCTTAACTCTTACTGACACATTTCTTGTCAACTGCAGATAGCCTCACACACGGACTTGGGATTTGTCTAAAGCCATGTGTCAGCATTTGCATTCAATGGATGGCACAGCAGAAAGCTGAAAGACTAGACAATGGAGGTATCAGAGGCCCATAAGAAGGATAAACTTTAACTCCAAATAGCTACTTCCACATGGGATAGATGTTTCTGCTTAGTGTTTTGTAGGAGGAAGAGCGGGGTTAGTTTCTGGGACTGCATTCTGGGCAGGCAGCCTGTGGTGTGGGGTGGTGTTGACTCACCATGAAGACACCCACCTGGAAGACTGAGTGACTTCAGCCTAAAGTCTAGACAAAACAAATGGTTTCTCCTAGCGACTAAAAAGGAAGAGGTGGTGGGATGATCAAGAGAGAAGTTCGTGTCTCATCAAGAAGAGGAAAAGAAGGTTTCCTTTACAAGGGTGGATGTCTCACTATCCTACAAAGTCTAATCAGCCAGCTCTACCTCCCATAACCCATACTAAATACCATCCTCCTGAAGTGCAAGCAGCAGCTAACACAAGCCACCTTACATTTCCCTTCCTCTGTATCTTCCCTCACTCCTTCCAAATGGCAGGAAGCTAGCAAATAACCAGCTCTTTCTTTTCTCCTAAGTGGCACAGAGCTGCTTGTCCGCTCTAATTTCTCCTCAGCAAACTGGTCAGACCTAGCTCTGCAAAGTATCTGAAGGGCTGCCAAGCTGGTAGGCACACTCCAAATTAGAAAGTGAAAATTAAGGGCACAGAAAGCTCATGGATGGTTTGTTTGCATTGCCATGCTTGCCCAAGAGGTATGGTAGGTTGAGTACCTTTGAGGAGTGAGGGCAGAGCAGGTGGGAGGGGATGGGGTTAACCAAGACTGGGAATCTACTGGAGTTCATTAAATGTAGTTTGCCACATTGCAAATGATATTAGCATCTAACCTCACTGAAAATGTAATAAAGTGCAATTAAGTATCCTTGAACATGAAATAGAAATATTAAATATAAAACTTAACTACTAAATATAAAACTTAACTATGACAAACCTATAATGACAACAAATCTGCTCCTCTTACAATGCAAAACAGTGTTAAATGTTTTATCTGAAGAGCTCTACTTAATTCTAAGGCCTCTTAATCTGTAGAGCAGCTGCTGGCCTGCCCAGTCTAATAGTTTGCATTCAGCTGGGTAAACATAAAGATAGAATAATTACTCCCAAGGTGTTTTTCTTCTCTTGCACTACAGACCTGGATCATTTTAAAGAACCAAAAGAATTGATTATAATCAATCATTTCAGGCTAGACTTGATAAAGAAATGAGCTGAAAACACAGAAGTTGCTAACATTGTTGACAGATTATGTGAATAAATCAAACCAATGGATCAAGAAACCACAAGATCAAAGGCAACTATTGAGTCAATTGTATATTCATAGATTTTTAAGACTGGAAACCATTACTGGGCTCATTGAGTCGGCTCTCTTGCATAAAGGACTGAGAAACTTGAACAACAATGTTTATATCAAGCTTAAAACTCCTATTCAAACTACAGTAATGTTTATCTCAATTTTATAATCCCTATTCAAAATATAAGAAATCTTTATGAAAAACACTACATAATGAAGAAATCACAACTTGTATCTTAGGGAAGCTACCACAGCTGTTTATTATAGTTGTGCTTGAAAATGCTTATTTCTACTACTGAGTCTTGATAATGCCTTGCTTTAGACTGGAGCCTGGATCTCCATGTAATTACTTCCCTTTTTAAGATAAAATGAGTAAGTCTGAGTCTCACTGCATGGGTAATTTCTCCGTTGGATAACATACACATCACCATAGTGTAATTCCACAAAAGCCTTTAGAACAGTAGGCAACAGAACTGAATCTACTATTCCAATATTCTTTTCATTGTTTGCACATACAGCAGTACACAAAGTGTATTTGTGTTCTTCTGCATTGCACTGAGAGGTGTTGATAACTAGCTGAAATAATTCTTTTCAGATTCATGCCTTTAGCTGGGACTTAACACACTTACTCCTGGAAATACAGCCCTCATTTATCTGTATTCAAGCACCAGCACAAGATCAAATGATCCACCTTAGCCTACATGATTGATTTTTCAGGAAAACAGATAAGTTTGCTGAAAAAGTTCAAAATATTAACATGACCATAAAAACATATGCAAAATCCCAACACTATCATTAAAGCTCTTAAAGCCTTCGTGGTAATGTACTTCTTTAACTCTCACAAAAAAAAAAAATTAAAAACCACAAACAAATATAAAAAAAAAAACAAACCCCAAAATGAAATAAAGAAAAACAACAAACCCAAACACAAGAACCAAAAGAAACCCAAACAGAACCAAACACAAGACACTAAAATCTACTTGCAGAAATAAGTTATGTCACCAGCAGTTAAATTGTGACCCTTAGGTCCTTCAAAAATTCTGCCTTCTGTCCCTTCCAGCTCCCCTTCTCAGTTCCAACGCCTTCTGTTCCTCAAAGGGCCCATACAAACAACTTACAATCTCCCCATGGTTCCCACAGACCATCACTGCAATTCCTCATGTATTCTATTTTCTTTGCCTGGGAAAAAGCTAAGCAAAAGAGAATGTGGCTCCAGAAGTTTCTTGGTCATTGACAGATTAATGCTTGCTCTTGCTGTATATTGAGCAGGACATTGAGAACTGGAAGAACTGGATATAATAGTCTGACCACAGGCCCACTACACTCCCTGGCTAAGGAGTAGAAAGTCCAGCTTTTCTTACTGATGTCAGAGACAAAAAGGTTATTTGCAAAAACTGCTTTGAGGGCAGTGGGATCACCCCTAACTCACATCCTTGGAGGTGAAGGCAAACAGTGTTGCAAACCATGGCATTTATGGTGTTGGTGGTGGCCACTGGTCATCAGCAAACCAGCTTCAGAGGTTATTTCCCATCCACAGAGAAAGCAACTTTGAATGTTCGTGGTCTAGGAGGGAAAGCAGAACGATGTCCAAGCGCAAACGCCTCCAGATTCAAACAACAGGGTATGTGACTACAAAGACTGATACACAGAAAAAGTGAATAAAATTGGTGCTTCGATCTGAAATGGACATGGAAATAAACACCTGGACAACCCTTTCTACTTAGACCAAATATCAGACAGTAAGAAAATTGTATTATTGTTCATTCTTGCACTAAACCATCATATTTACTTCTTATTTAAAATATATCCGAGCTGGCCAAACTGATTGTCAAATATATTCTACATACCGCAGAGGCAGAAAGAGAACTCTTAGAAAGTCTGAAGAATTCAGAGGCATCTAAGAAACTTCTGTAAATTAATGCAATAGGTGGAACTTTTGACAAATGCATTTCGACAAGGGAAAGACAAGGGAACTTCCACTGAAAAAGGTACTTTAAGAAAAACCTCTTCAGAGGCACTCAGTGTCTCAAAGATGATCAGGATTCCTTTGTTCTTTATAAAAACAAATCAAATGCACTAAGTACTAATTTCTTTCTTGTAGACATTTGACATAATTTCTGTATAAACTCTGGAAATGGTAAAGCAGGCATTTCTTCTAATAAATGTTGGCCAACTGTTGCTGCATTTGTAAAGGAAATACAGGGAGATGTAATTTTTAAGTACTCCTAAGAGCGATCAGGCTAAGAGAAACTCTTGTATAAACACTGGTACTTTCCAAACACTTGCCAGTTCTGAAAGGCATTTTCATAGTTGAGACAAAACACAAGAATCTAAACACAGAATGGAAAATATGTAAGAACACAAAATGGCTGCAAACTTTGTGCAGCTCCAAAACACAATTCAAATGCTTTCCAATTTCACACAGTTTTCATGTGTTGTACCAAGCCCTCCACCAAGCACAACCTGTGTCAAACCATGGAGAGATGGCCATGACACCTTAACTAAAAGATGACCAAAAAAAAAAAAAAAAAGGAAGCTTAGTTTTTCCCTTCAAAAAAACTCTTTTAACAAAAAAAAAAAATTGCTGTTTTTAATGCTTACTGTTCTAAATTATTGATTCAAATCACAAGCTGAACAATCAATGAGCTGCAGTCCTCACAAAATATCAGCTTTTTACCTGGTTCAGTGATTTGATCAGAATAGACACACTGAAGTTCAACAAATATTTGATCAGCTTGAAAATAAGCTTGTTAATGAATTCCAGACATTATACAATGTAATGTTGTCACATCACAGAAAGCAAATCTGCAACAGTAACTTTAGAGACTCAAAAAGATGGAGAAAAGACAAGTTCCTCGGCCTAACTCAATTAATATAGTGTCCATTGTTAAGCCAAAAGGATGATAGAGCCAACGCCAGACAATACAGTTTTAAATAACTCATTACTTGACAGTGAAGTCTCCATGCTGCTTTAATTTCATGTGGTCAAACAAATTTGTGTTAATTCTTCCATTCCTCCACTTTATAGATCAAAATAAGGAAAAATTAATGTGTTTTAAGTCACAATCACATCTGTATTCCAGATTTTTTTTTTCTTTAGAGAGTTAAGGAATTAAGTAGGAATGATACTTTTAAATGCATTAGGACTGGTTAGTTGTCAATAGCTGCTTTGGAAGAGCTGTTTGAGAAAATGTTATTTTACCACAATTTGTCTTTTATGAAAATGTGACTTGAAGCTATATGAAGTAGAATGTAAACTATTATAATCAAAATTGCCTATGAAATATTAAGCTTAACTGCCATACCAGACTAAGAAGCAAAGCATGCACTCATTTAAATACTGTTAGATTATGTTTTATACTAAGGATTTTAACACTTGAATACAAATCAGGTTTAAAAGGTTAAACTGTATGGAGAAATTATTTTGTTAATATGTTAATAGAAAACTGCTTTTTCCAAAATTGCCTCTGATCCTCAAGCTAATGTAATATTTATATTGGACTTCTTTGGTAATTAACGGGCTAAACATCTTCTCCTCTTGCACTTTAATTTAGCTTTATACCTCCAGCTTCATTAAACATCTTGTTTCACAGCGATACTAATAGCTTTTCTCAATATTCCATTAAGCAAGGAGAAAAATATGGGGACATTTTATTCATAACTAACATAATTTACATATTAATCCTATTAATATTTGATAAATGAAGTTCAGATCACAGCCAAAACTCTGTGTTTATAGCAATCAAAATTTAATAGCCACAAAATTTTCCTCCTCCCCCCAGCACATTACTATGAGCAGTAGAAACCTATTTTTGATCATTTCTGTCCTTCCACTAAATACAGCGGTCTGTACTTCGATATTCCAATACTTGGGCTTGAAGCAAAACTGAAAAAGAACATGCCTTCAAATCATTGCCTAATGCATATATGATCCAAAATGGACCTGGTGTCTGCCTTTGATTATAAACTCAACTTTTGGCAAGCTAAGGTAACTTGATGAAAGTTGAGGAGCTACACACTTCTACCTTTGTGACAAATAATCTGACAACAGAACTACAGTGCCCATGGTCAAAGGAACTGGTAATGGCCCATGGTTGCTACTTAAGATATTAGATTTATATTGCTGTTGATTATTTTGTAATCTTCCTATTTTTCACCATCACTAACCTCATTTATAACTTCATTATATATGTGCTTATATAAGTCTTCTGAAAAATTAACGCAATAATAGAAACACTCAAGATACTTCAATTTGTCTTCCATCGCTGTATTTCACTCTGTATTTCCCATTGTATCACTAAGCAAAACTGAGGTGGCCTCAGCACGTAGCAGCAGCGTAAACTGTATTTACTTCTCCAGATGAAATTTTCTTTCAAATTCAGCTTCACAACTCATTAACAGCCTTAAGCAGAAATTAATATATTGGAAAAGCTCCTATCTACATTAACTTTTTCTCAGCCATACATTGTTAATTTCTACCTGTCTAGAAACACACATAAACCCAGAGGTAAGAAGATAAATGGCTTAAAACAACTGCCCATGAACTGTTGGGAGAACCAAGATAATACAGAAGCACTCTGTCTTACTCCTTTATTGGTTTTTCTTTTATTTTTCTCCCTTAAAGCAATGCTTATTATTCTTCCCTCTGCCCCAGCAACACAACAACTCTTTGAAAGACTCTTAGGGAGATCATCTTCCTTCTAAACTTCCTTTCACATCTTTAGTGTGAAAAAAGCCTTGGTCACATGAAGCCAGTAAAGCTGGAGAACACATCAATTTTTATTGTATAAAGTGATAAGTGTAGCTGCTACACTGCATCACTTGTTTTATGAGCCTAACCATGTCTCTTTAATAGTTTGAAGTGTTGTTCATACCAGCCAAAATCTTCTCTCATTTCTCAAGCCCAAAGGCACCAATCTCCCTTCACTTTCGGTCCTTTCATTTTTACCACTTCGTCCTAACTCCAGCTTAAGTGTAGTCATCACTTAAATTTACACCAGAGAAAGAAAGAAGTCAGTCTTTCAGAGGACTTCTTTCTTTATGGCTAGTTTGTGATCAAAGGCTCCTAGAAGTCCCACAAAAATTGGGTTGGATAAGCAGGTGTCCAGTGCTTCAAGTCTGTCAGCCATAGCATCCTGGTATAACAAAAGAATCTCCATGAACTGAGCAGCAGTGCTTTTGGCTGACTCACTACAATAACCTGATTTGGAAGCTAGGTAATTTATCAGTATTAGAGTCCACATTTGCAGAAGCTCCAACCTGTAAATTTAAGGCTTCATCATAACACTGGTTTTGTTGACATTTTTAGTAAGCTACGATGATAATCAGTATAACGTTTCAGAAAATCCCCTCAGAGCCCAGGAAGATTAATGAAAACTACCAAACTTACACAGAAAAATGCAAAAATATATTTAAAAATAATTCTTGAGGAATGCCAATCTTAAAACAAAGAAGGAAACCTTACATCAAAAGTCATTCAGTAGGCTGGAGCTTTTAGCTAGTCTGAACATTAGGAGAAATGTGCAAGTACTAAGAAATTGCAGCATGTTGGTCTCATAGTCCAATTTCTCTTTATAATTCCAGAGCTAAAAAGCCCCTAGAGCTGAACAGATATGCCTGAAAGATGATGCATAGAATTGCCAGCAGGATTTTTTTCTACGTGTTGCTAAATGTATGCTACACAAAATTGTCATTAAGGGCTAGCTTATTACATCTTACAGAGCTACAAATCTCCTTGAATTAAATATTCATGAGTCTTGCTTGGAATACTGAATCCTGTGGTATTTTATAAGAAACAATAGAAACTAGCCTTTTCAACTATGTATTCTAGTATATAAATTATAAAATTATGAGTTTTAAACATAATTTGTTTAAATTATCATTGTGTTTTAAACATAATTTGTTTAAATTATTATTTGTTTAAATTCATCATTAGCCATTGACATTAAAATAGCAAAGCATATATTTCACATCCTTGCTTTCAAAAGGAAACATTCATACAACATGGGAGTCAAGTCCAACCAGTAGAACCCAGCATGTGCTTTGGAGTGCTTTCACTTTGCAAGTAGCAAGCTGATGTGCTCAGAGATGAAAAGCAGAGTGGGGAAAAAAATGCATAGTGAAAAAATAACAGTATAAAATTTCTCTTTCAAGTCTCCTACAAGACTAATACAACTTAAAACTGCATTTTCAAGAGACTAATTTGGATAATGAGCAGGGGAAAATCCTCATCTAAGAAGAAAAAAAACATACCATGCCAAACAAGAAAATGAAACGATCCTGCCCACTCTTTGTGTGAAATTAATCCTTGTAGTTCTGACTTAGGAGCAAACAAGTCAATGTCTCTGGGTAAGAACAGGTTAAGTTGAATAGGGTATCTATTTGCTGAGCACTGTTAAGTAAAGGGAAAAGAAATATAGGTTGTGATTTTAAGAACATGACTCAAAAAAATTCCAGTTACTGTGAAATTAGTTGCTATCCTTCTTGGGAAGGACATTCTTCCACTAAAAGCAGTGATTCTCATATAAGTTGTTAACATTGCCTTGTAACCAAACAGTAGTTCCTGCCATATCAGATTTTTTCACCCCTTCTACAGAGCATGACCACACAAACACTCATCAGACATGCAACACAAAATCTCTGGTTTGAATACTGGGATTGAGCAACTGCCACGAAGAACCTGTTCCAGCTTCTCTGTTGCTGTCAAGGAGTTTTCATTCTGTTACCAGCAGAAGGGTTAGAGTCACATTTTTTTCTCCTTTCCCTTTTCTTAAATTTTTCTTCTTTAATTATACAAAACATTTAAATGTTAACGTAGCTGTGCTTCGCTCAGGCAAGCTGCTGAAGGGCCAAAGAATTAAGGGATGGGGTAACAATTACCATTTGCCAAAATAAACGTCATCAAGTTTAGCTGCTATTTAACAGTTAAACATTTTAACATGGGAGAATAAAAGGAGTAATTAAACACAGCTCTTCCATAAACAAACGTACAATGCATTTAAAAAACTGAATTCTATTTCTTAAGAAAGAGAACAACTCATAGGGCCAATTCACTGGCATCCATCAAGTGAGTTGAAATTTATGATGTGCAGTCACTGGGAAATCCTGGGAGGAGAAAGCAGACAAAACTGAGCCAGTTCAGGAGAAGCTTCTTTCAAATCTGATTTCTCTCACATGCATCCTTTTTCTTAATATCGTAAAAAGACAACAGTTCTTTCTTTAACCCCCAGAACATAAAACACAACTGAGAATGCCATAGGAAAAAAAATAACATCATTCATTCAAGCAAGAATCTGTGATGATGTTTAGAAGACAGTTTAGAAATCTCTTCCAACTTTCAAGATAAAGCAAGTTTATCACTTCAATGTAAACCTTACTAAAATGCTGAGATAATAACGAGCATGCTAGTATGAATTCTGAGCTAATAAATTCGATCTCTGTGAAGCTCAATCCTACTTGTGAAACAAGTTCAATAGAATCCTTCAAAAACTTTCTTAAAGCAGAGTGAGCAGTACAAAGATGACAACAAGGTGAACAAGCCCACCATCGATCCAGTCCGAGCCAGTCATTGATCCAGCAGGTACTCCAGAAGGAGAGAGCCATGTGGAACTACATCTCTCTTGACACTAAGAACAGTAAGTACCATGCTCATTTTATGAGCTGTCTTGTAAAAACCTTTTCTCTTGTATAGTGCAGTCTCAACAGAAGGAGAACATGACTTTCATAAGCCAAAATCATTCAATAAGCTCTTTGTTGAAATTGAATTCTAAAGTTGGGGCAAAGAATATGAATCTTAGCAGATGAGGAGTCAGTGGTACCAGTTTTTGCAGAAAGATATAGAAATTCAGTTCGAGTGGAAATCAAAGACAGCTAAAATAGCGCTCTAACAATGATTGCAGTAAAAGTAGGGGGAGACTATTAGGTGAAGCACGATTCTAAAGCATTTACTAAAATACAAAAATAGGTGGACCAAAGTTTTAGCTGCATTACATAGACAATACTTAGGTTATTAGGCTTTTGAGCACATTTTCTCCTCAGCTGCACATGTGTATTTGTGCTTTTGAAACATGTGAAACTGGGAAAAGCTCTGAAAAAATGGGTTTCAAAAAGGGTAGCAGCTCAGGTCCCCGACAACAGTTTGTAACTGTTGCAAACAGACATATTACAGAATAATATGCTCCAAGAAGGTATTACAAAGGATCTAAAGCTTTAGATTCCCTTCACAACTGGGGGTAAAAGAGAAAGACCATTAAAAAAACAAAATCACTCTAGGACACTAAAACCTAATTAAAGCAGAAGGGTGGTGTAGAAAGGGAACAACAGTCAGCTGTTCATTAGGAACAGAAGGAAAGCAATTTTGTCTTCAGGGTGGCATAAGAATACTTAATGGTGTTTAACTCCCCGCATCCCTCCTCCCCAGCACCCTTTGCACAGGAGAGAATAGGTCACACGGTGGTGTTCAACAGCCACTATTGTCCCCTAACCCCTTCTATTCCAGCACCCGGGGATCACAGCCACGTGCATTTCAGTAAGCGCAATCTTGCATGGGAGAACTGCGAGCATCAGAAATGCAAGAGAGCAGTCAAAAGCTGCCTGCAGGTGACCATGACATTGCCCTAACAGCCACTAAAGAAACTCCCATTTATGAATAGCTGCCAAGATTTTCATGTCTCCAAACCACTTTTTCATCTTAAGAAAAAAAAAGGTTTTGTAATTTACCCCTAAGCTAATAATGGATTCTTAAACAGTGAGCTATATCATGATTTGAATTAAAAATTTAGTGTTATTCAAAATTCCCCTCCAGTACAAGATAGTTCTCACAGTATAAAGCCATTAGCTACAAAGCTAAATACATTTTTTTTCTAAAACCAGCAAAACTCTACATTACTTCTTTAATAGCTGTAGGCTATTATTATTGTACACAAGATGTGTACAAGAAGAGCTGTATACCCAGTTAAAATCAAGTTGGAATATCTATTCTATTTATTTCAAAAAATATTGCTTTCTACATGATCAAAATTTTAATAACTTTTTCCCCCCTCCATTTTTTTCCTGGCTAGTTGCCATTAATATTCCTAAAAAGTTAATTCATATATATTTGCAGTGAGACACTGCAGAGTTTCAGAAGTAATGGGATAACACGCACCAAATTTGACAGAGGACTGAACCCTACTTCTTTTGAAGGCCTAGCAAAATATGCCAGCAAATGTCATGGAAACAGAAGCCTTCTCCATAGTAACACCATTTGTGGCATTGTAGCTCACCACTCTAAGATGCTCCAAGACAAGGTATTAGCTTAATGCCCAGTTTTCATTTACTATTTGTTCCATAACATTCCATCTATGAATCAACTGTAAAGATTTATTAAAAATACTAATAGTTCACAAGAATGCAGTATCAAAGCCAAAGTCAAACGTAAGTATAAGGGCAAACTAATTAACTGTGATAAAGCAAGTCTGAGTAACACTGTATTTTGGGAAAAAAGCCAAGAGACTGATGGCACTGTAAGGAATAATTATATTACAGCTGGTATCTACTACACACTCTGACCCCATGCAACAATTGTCAGATGTGCAATAGCATCTTACATGAAACACATAGAAGGAGCTACAGAGTAAGACACATAAAAAATAAAATAAAAGGTAAATAAATTTTTTTAAATATAAAAATATATTATTGCACCTAAGCAACTTTCGTTACCTGCTGTTACACAAAAATTTAAATTTTTTATCAACCAACCCAGCAACCAAAACTCTCAAAACCAGCTGAACAAAGACTCCCACCAGCATTGTAGCTGCTCTCCGTGGAGACGGACCAGCTCAGTGCACAGCAATCAGAGCCATGGGAATGATTTTCAATGAAAATTCATTTGACAAATTCAGTCCTGTTTGTGAACTATCTGTATGCAGCTCATGACTCCAACAAAAAAATTTAAAAAAAAAAATATTCTGATTTAGTTTGTGGGAATGCCTGTTGGTCCATTTTCTGATCTGATGACCTCTGCAAAGCTTCACTTCCCTGACTATTACTAGATACAAGGCACATGTGTCCCTTCCATGCAGAAACTGAAAAGGGTCAGTGGTGCAAATGGGTACAAAAATACATTAACTCTGACATTTTTGCAAGTAAATTACCAGGTCTTGCAAGCATAGAAAATAGAGCTTATCCTGCAGAAATTTTTTTAAATGCCAACAAATAATCACATCACAAAAATACTTTTTCTGGTTGTTCATGTTCATATGCAAATTATGAAAAGTTACACTCATTCTTTACTGGCTCAAATATTTTAATGAAATATAAAGTTTAAACTGAATCCTGTAACAATGAAAAGCATTGTGACTGTATTACTGTAATACTTAAGCTGCCTGCAAATAAATTTAAAAAAAACTTTACCAGTCTTTGTACATGGAAGTAGTCCCATGCTCTATAAACATATTAGAGAGTAGAGCTGATTCTACTCAAAAATCAAACATATTGTTCCAAAAGTATGCTAGTGCTTCAAAAAAAGGAAAAAGCTCTGAAGGCTTCCAAAATATACAATATCCCATATGGTTCACTATATACATGTTTGTCTTACAGAAAAATCAGTATTACTTAAAACAGAAAACTTTAAAAAATGCAAATAACAAGCAAAGCAATAATGCTTTTGTCTACTGACCTTGGAGCCAGCTCTGTAGGAAGAGAAGGGGGAAGGAACCCCAAAAGCCAAACATGAATTTGCTTTGCTTAATGTTAGTTGATGGCAAGACTGCTGCAAAGGGATATGCTGCCTAAAAACTAGCAAATGCTGACCTCTGCCAGTCTCTTCTCCAACTAAACTGACATTTATCCTCACCACCATATGTACCAGACATCTTGCAGAATAGATTTAAGTAGGAAACTGTAATTCTACATTTTATACTTGAAGACAAAAGGAACAATCTTGAAACTCTTATTTTGTTAACCACATAGCAAACTTCTTGTTTCACTCAAAACTTCTGTTTTGAGCTCTGAGCACTACAAGCACTGGATCCTGTCATCAACTTACATTTGTTAAACAGCTGTTTCCAAAGCTATTTAGAATTATCCTTTATTTTTCTGGTTCGTTTTTCTCATTACCAGCAGAACAATCCCTATTTTCCCTTAAAAATGGCAATATCAATTCACTGTCTGACAAGTCCCAAAGATACACATTTCAATTGCGCTCATAAGTTAAAAGTTCTCCCTAGAGAATCTCATGTTGCATAAAACACATTTTGTTTCAGTGGTTGGATGAATATACAGATGCAAGATCTCCCTGGGATTTCCAGTGATCACTGTTTGGAAACAAGCAACCTACTGTTTGTCAGTTCAAACTTGTCAAAACTTTCAGATAGGATGTAATAAGTGTACTAACTGGTTTTTAATGAACAATTCAAAGAGTACAGAACATCTGCATTTTGGAAATCTGAGGTAATTTCCAGCTAACACTTCTAATAATTTTCCTCTTTTGGAACAAACCAGCAGACATGTCATAGTTGTACATTCTCCTATTTCAGTGGAAAGCTTCTAGAGTCATGTGGAGAAAACGTGAATTTCATTTCAGAAACACAACTAGCAGCATTAAAAGAAAATAAGCTTTTGCTTTAGGAATATCTGCACTAATTACATAGGAAACCTTCAACAGGTTTCTGATCTTTGACTTCTATAATCAAGGCATGAAATCCAGCACTGCCCTTCTAGCCCTGTACTTACAGACCTGTATGACACAATCACATGTGAATTATTCACCATGCCCCTCAGTGGAAGACAATGACATTTTCTTAGAAGCAATTTATAGCTTTCATATTAAGCTCAAGACTTTGATTTTTTAATCCTGTTAATGGACTTCGTTCACTATTTTTGTAATATCAAGGGCTAGGAGAGCTGATGAAAGGAACAGAAAGTACAAGTACAACTGAAACTGAAGTTACTCTTAGTCAAAAGGAGCCTGAATTATCACACAGTGTTCAGTTGTACCTCTTCAGTACAGAATACTATTCCACAGGCACCTCTGAGTACTTTCTGTACAGCATCACGAATGTGATTGTTTTAAATGTGCAGTCACCAATATGCACAATGACCTTCAAAGATTTATCTAATAATACATGCTAGCACCTAAGAAAAGTATTCTAAGAATTAAAAAATTCAGTTATCCTTTGGTGATATTTATCATGTGTTTTCAAAATTTCTGTTTATAAGAACAGTGACCCAGTAAACACTTCAAATTACAAATAACAGGGTAACGTAGAATAAATAATTCTGCTTCTAAAGAAGGTGTTTTTAAATGTTTTGACCATCCAGATACCACAATGCAAGTGCTGACATTCCTCTCAAAGTCATCCTGTTTCCTCACATCTCAGATATCACATCATTTTCCTGTAATGCTAGGCTACTGCTTACACTAAGCAGCAGGATGGAGAGATCTAGCTAAATACTCTGTTTATCCTGATACCACTCTTTTTGTTTTACTGCTGAGCTCCTGCCTAATAAAGAATATGAACGTTTTATGAAGGATCCTCATGAAAACTTGAAAGGTTTGTTGGCTGTCTTGTTCTGCTGTGTACAGAAAACAGAACTGGGAGAAAACAATCACAACAACCTAGTTCTTCCAGATACTTTGCTAAATCATTTCAGTTTTATAAAAAGAGTACAGAGGGATCATAAATTAAGCACTCTGTTTATAGATATCTGTTGTGGGATCTGAAGAAAAGAGAGTGTTGACAAAATACTTTCTACTATATTGTCCAGTTTCCAAATCATTCTTGATCTATCAGCTCGTCAGTCCTGGAGGGATTGCTGTAAATTTCAGGATGAGTCGGAACACTGCCACGAAGACAAGTGACCAGTTCATTAATCTATTCAAGAGCTGAATCAGATAATTCAGTAAAGAATTCTCACTGATTCAAATAAAAACCTTTCTTAGATTTCCCTATCCAGCTATAAAAAAGTTGTGTGTTTTTTTTCCAAAACTGATCCACAATACATATAAATCAATGTGATATTTGGAATATAGATCTACTCTTTTAAAACAGGTATGTTTTGCAGAAGCTGAACCATTGTGTTGGTATTCTCACCTGAAATCCCATTTACAGTATATATTCCTAATATTTACCTATTTATTTTAGTTAGAAAGTACATGTAGCCATAGTTAGAAGCATGACAGCAAGTGCACTCAACAAGCTTCCTTACAGTTGGCTTTGAGACAAAGAAACTATGCAAAAGCCATTTTTGAAAGCCTTTATGATTGATGATCCAACAACTTTATTTTCCCAACATTTAAAACAGTAGCTGACAGAGAAAGGAGTCTTTTTATTTTCCTAAACAATGCATGCAGAGACATCACCACATTAATGTCAACAGATAATCCAAAGGATGACTAGTACACATAATGTAGCAAAGTTCTTTCCCACTGCCACTGGCAGAATGATTAAACTGCACTACAGAAGTTCAAGACCCCATTTAGATAGCACCCATAAATGCAGTTCACTGCCTGAGAAATCAGAGGTTGTCAGGCAGTACAGGTCATTAGTAAGCAAATGAGACAACATAACAATTAGGACCAACACTCTCCTTAGTTAATCAGACTCAAGGCACTGACATCTATTCAGGCTGACATAATAAGGAAGTCAGGTTAAACAATTCTGGCAAATAGCAAATACATTTGCATTTCAATCTGAATGTTCTAGGGGATCAAGAGAAGAAAGTTAAACAAGAAAAAGTTTTGCTACACCCCAACCTTACTATATTTAGAGCTAAAAATTATTCATTGAAGGAAAGAGGGGAATGTAGATATTTTCTGGGGTGTGAGTTATCTCAGGTTCTTGGAAAGTCCATGGAAATCATAAAAATCTGCTACATTCAAAAATCAAGGTACTAGTATCTAGGAGTCTAACAATTTAATTAAATAAGCTGTAATTAATTTAATTTAGATTAGCATTTCTTAATTTTCTAGTTTTCTGATTAAAAAAAAAAATATATATAAGTTTGCCCAAGTGAGAAAAGAGAGACTTGAATTGGAATAAAAGTTTTACTTGTACAGTCATAGAAAACTCCTCAAAGGAATATTGTGTATTGCTAATATATTTGGGTATGTTTGTAAAGCATATGAAAAAATGGTATATTTGAGATAGGAATTGCAAGGAACATTGCCATGGAAATTGAATATAACAACTATTCATAGGCAAAAAAGAGTTGCAGAGCTCAGTGGCATTTCAGGAGATTGACAGCAAGTTCTCTGCTAAAGGCAAACCTACAACTGCACAAAAAGTGCACACTGATATGACAACATCCCCTGACTAGCAACAGATTCAGTCAAGAACATTTCTCTTAACAGAAGAAATCACATTTAGCAAAGATATACTCTAAAGATGAAAGGTTTTAGTAATGTGGATCAACACAAAAGACTGACGAAAATTATTCTCTCCAAATTCTCCTTCTTTCTCCTGCATACTCTAGAGAACAAAAAAAAAAAATAAAAATCAGATGGTCTAAGCATCTGTGTTAAAGAACTGAGGTACTGATGTCTTCTCACTGAGAGATAGGATGTGTGGGAACAGTTCAAAGCTGTGCCAGGGAGTTTTAAACTGGACATCAGGATGCATTTCTGTACTTGAGAGGATGGTGAAACATTGAACAGGCTTCCTAGAGAGGTGGTCAATGCCCCAGAGCTGTCAGTGTTGGAGGCATTTGGTCAATGTGCTTAATAATATGCTTAAATTTTTGGTCAGCCCTGAAGTGGTCAGGCAGTTGGACTAGATGATCACTGTAGGTTCCTTCCAACTGAAATAATCTGTTCTGTTCTGTTCTATTTTATTCTATTGCCTCCAAATCTTAAATGAATCACTGCAAAAATAGAAAGCTAAATCCAGAAACATATATTTGTTAGAAGCAAAAATCTATGCTATTATATGATTCTTCCTAAGCCTTTATATATCAGCTTTGGTATTGAGAGTATATTTGGTATATCTGAGTCTGCCTGAAGCCATTACTTGCTTTTGCACTAGAAATATGTAACAATAATAGTTGCCACATCACTGATAAACAGGATGTCTGAGTTTCAGAAATAAGCCAGCAAGTGACTAGGCCTATGATTAAAAATTTACACACCATTTGATAAAATATATATTGTGAAAGAAAAGGCTTTCCAATTATATAGGATTATTTAGGACAAACTGGCACTGCTTAATGAAACAAATCATGGAGATATTTTATTTGGTGGTATCTTTTGGAGATATTTAATTCAGTTTTAACTTCAGTAATTTTGGATGAACTTTTACAATGACAGAAAATAACACAGCCTATTATACAATGGGAATAGCACAAATAATTAATAGGCAACCAAGCATTTCAGATCACCACTAAGTCTGCCAAGGGAAGGGAAGGAAGACATAGTAATAACTCATGCAATGTTATTCAGCTATAAAAACCTGTTCATTATTCTTTCATTTTAACGGCTAAGCTTTGCATTAGTATTCAGTATGGGGAGTTTTATATTAAATAATTCAGCTGTTCTTTAAAATAACATTTATCTTAGAAGAACAGAGCTCAGCAGCTGCCCTTCGTCCTTCCTTCTAAAAATCCCAATTCCACAAAACTGGACTTTATTCTTCATCCAAAATAAGAGTATGGAGGAGTACCAAAAAGAAATCAGCTTGAGCCAATGCAAAAATGTAACAGAGCTCAGAAGGCAAACACAAAACAGAAGATTTAAAATTGTGATAGAAGCTTTTCAGAGAAGCTCAAAAGCTGTCCTTATGCCTTCCTAACTGATGGCCAGTGAGTCTTCATTCAGTTGGCTAAAGTAAGAAAGTAATTCCTACATCCTTTCCTGAAGCAAAGGAAAAGTAATAGTTTTAGTCAGCAAGAAAGCTGGTTATTAGGAGATTACCAGCATAAAAATTAGACAGTCTGGGATATTTAGCAAAGGTACGATTTACAAGGTAGACATGAAAAGTAATTTCACTGATGAGCAAGCAGAGGCCAGAGAGACAATTCTGCCATCAGAAGAGGCCACTTCTGAGATTTTCATAAAATACATACAGGCTGATAACCTGCAAGTGTTGTAAAACAAATGTAAGAAGTTTGCTGTTTAAAAGCAACATTTCAAAAAAAGGGACTGTAAGCTTCCAATCATTACACAGCTTTCAGAATCTGTAAATAAGGCATGTGGCTTTCACCTTTAAACTAAGTCATTCATTGTCTGGGGCATGGTCCCAGGGTGAGATACCTGTCTGAAGTTTCCTGCTGCTCTGTTTTACTTCTACTTAGCACTTACCTTCAAGCCCTGCTCTGCCAAGCTGTTACAGGTAGAGGAACCAGAATGGTTCCTAAAAATGAACCAGAATGGTTCTAATCCATCTAATCAGATGGATTAGAGGTGATTTAGCCACATGGGAGTTACAGTGATAGGATCTTAAATGGATAGATAACAATGCAGGGAAAAATAAGTGTCAGGGAGAAGCAACAGAGAAGGGAAATGAAAAGGAATGAGGAAATGAGCTGCTGTACAAAGAGAATGCATGAAGAAGAGGAAAGGAAAAGAGTAAAAAGGGAAGAAGAGAAGCAAAAGTAAGAAGAGATTTGTCTCTTGCAATGTAGTTGTTAAGAGTATATATGTTAATGCAGGAATTGCACAAGAATCACACACCACATCAAGCTACCTACAGAACATTCTTAAGTTATAAACGAGGCAAAAACATCCATCACTTCCACTAAACATGCTTTTCTCATGATCTGTGAAAGCTTTCAGACTGGGAAGAGAGGAAATGGGAAGGAGATAGGATGCCTCAGCCATTGCCTTTCAACTGTGAAATGAAAGCCTTTGAATATCCCAAGCAATAGCCAATATAAGAACTCAAGTAACTGATGAATTAGGAATGATAATGCTCAGTTAGTCTGATCTTGCAAAATAAACTAACCTGCACAGGCAGAAAACAATCTCCTTACTCCTTAATGTTGTTTCTACCATCATCACTCACAGTGCAAACTGATTTCTGCTTCAGTACAAGAACCCTGCTATCCATAATAAGAGTTTAGATAGAAATATTAACATTATTAAAAAATCCTCTTACATCTAACTGAAACCCTAGATTCAGAAGTAAAACTTTTTCACAAAGCCGTTTTGATTAAAGCATACCATTTTCTCAAAACTGGACTAATACAGAGGCACTTGATGCCAAATCTCTTTAAACCAAAGAGAAAAGTGAGAAAACCAAGAGCTCTTACAGGGTAAAAGCATATATACTGATAATTTTGATATTTTGAGTTTTACTGCAAATCAGAATTAAACCAAACTTCAAACCAATAAATATTCTTTCTCCATCCATATTGACTCCTTGTACTAGTGCTGCCTGTAGGTAGCTGGGAATATCCATATACTCAGGTCTGGATGCCTTTATCTAAGACTAGACAACAAGAGGAACACCTCTGAGTAAACCAAGGCAGAGGGGAAGGGAAATGACTCTCAAATGGTTTGAACTAATAAGCTCAACATTCCTCGTATTAAATAGTTAACTTCTGCATTCTGCATCACCTATCAAAAATATGTTAAGTGTGGGTAATTTTCCCCAAAGAATTTTCTGTCTGTACATGTTGACATTCTGTTTATCTTTCTCTGCTGCCACTTCATTCTTCTTTGTGATTTTGCTTCAACTCCTGTCTACATTTGCGTACTCCTCAAAACACACACTGGATTTCAAGAGCTCCCAAAAGATGTCCTTGAATTTCCCTGATCTTCTAAAACTCAGCATCATCTCTGTCTGTCCTTTCTTTCTACAAGATCGATTATGTCAATAAATATGGCTCTTATTTTTTTTCTGGATATGCCATGGTCTCTTCACTTGAGACAAACAGGTTTTATAACTCAGGTGTCTAACTCACAATTACCAAAGTTCAGGGCTCTACACCCCAATCAGCAACAGGGAGTTCTTGTTTTCTCTCTGAAAAGACCAAATACATCATGCATTCAACTACAACACAAAAATTATTTCAGTTAGTATTCCCAAGGGGTCATTTATGCACTGCTGTACTGTTGCTCTTGTATTGTTGCCTATTAATTTATTCCCTTTGTATCACATAACAAAAAAAGCCATCTCTTATCAGCTTCATCCTTTTCAGTTAATCAGTTTTAATACTTTTTTCCCAAGTAACAGGTCTACAATAATATTTTTCACTCTAAATATATTACTCATACTTTCTCAACTAAGAAAGTCATTACACTGAGAAAACAGCATATTGCTTCATCCAGGAAAATCAGTTTAATAACAGATGCAACGAAAGTTTACATTCCATAAACTCAAAAACAATATTAAAATTTGAGCGTTAAATTAAACAAATACATTAAAGATGAATAACCTTTATGAGCATTTATAAAAGAAAATTGTTTTAGTTGGGTTATAAATTTTTTAGTTTGCTAAATCAGAAAACACAAGTTCTAGAAACACAAAACATATCAGATATTGATTTCCTGTAACAGTGACTAAGAGATACATTCTTCAGTAAGTTCATTGCAACTAGAAAAGGTAATTTCAAATTTAGCTGTAGTAACTCTGCTTAGCTTAACCTCTAATTTTCAGGGAAGTGTTTCTGAGAAGCCCTTACAATTGCCTTAGAGTCTAACAATATTCTAAGAAATCATCAGGACTTCTTATGTAAGTGTGAGCTTCCTTTACCCAGGAGTACTACCCAGTAGTAGTTCTGCTTTAAATTGGAAATAGCTGTGTATTTTAAAAAAAAAAAAAAAAGTGGCCTAATTGCTTAGTTAGCTGATGTAGAACTAGAAATAGAGAAGATTATTTTATTTCCAGATGGGAGTGTCATCACCCCTTGCTAAGATCTACAGCATAGGAAGTAGACCAGGAAAAATATGTTTCAACTGGAAAAGTATACACATGTACTCTCCACAAGTAACTGGAAGGGTAGAAATATCTGTCAGATTTGAAATAACTGAAAACAATTCCTTGCTTGATTCAGTTAACACACCAGAGGAAGAGATGCTGCCCAGAAGGACCCTGACAGGCTTGAGGTGGGCTGGTGCAAACATCGGGTGATCCCAAGCACAAACACAGACTGGGTGGAGAATGGATCAAGACTTTCTCCCTTGGGAGAAAGATTTGGGGGTGTTTGTGGACAAAAAGCTCAACATAAGCAGACAGTGTGCACTTGCAGCCCAGAAAGCCAATCATACCCTAGACTGCATCACAAGAAGTGAGGGCAGCAGGGCAAGGGAGGTGATTCAGCCCCTCTGCTCTCACGAGATCCCACCTGGCATGCTGTGTCCATCTCTGGGACCCCCAACATAAGAAAGACACAGACCTACTAGAGCAAGGCCAGAGAAGGGCCACTGCAACGATCACAGGGCTGGAGCACCTCTCCTGTAAGGAAAGGCTGATGGAGTTGGGGATGTTTAACCTGGAGAAGTGAAGGCTTCAGGGAGACCTTATAGTAGACTTCCAATATCTGAGATGGGCCTACAAAAACAGAAGGAGAGGGACTTTTGACAAGAGCATGTGTTGACAGAACAAGAGAGAATGGCTTCAAATTGAAAGAGAGTAGGTTTAGATTAGATATTAGGAAGAAATTCTTTATTATGATGGTGGTCAGGCACTAAAACAAGTTGTCCAGAGAAGCTGTGGATGCTCATCCGTGGAAGTGTTCAAGGCCAGGCTGAATAGGGTAAAAGGCATGTCTACCCTCTCTGGCAGGGAACTGGAATTAGATGACCTCTACAGTCCCATCCAACATAAACCAACTTATGATTTACAAGCTAAGAAAAAAGTCAAGATGGATGATGCTACAGCCATGATCTATGACAATACACAACACACACCGCAGTGTATCCACTATATCTGATTCAGCAGGAGGAGTAATAGAATGGATGAGGCCACTATCTAGAGAACTACTTGCATTACTCTTTCTGGTTGTCTGCAGTACTTCTGGTAACTTCCCCCCAGGTCTCTCATATACCTTTACACTGGCAGATATGGCTCAAGAATTTATCATGCTTCAATTGCACTAAAGCAACATGAGTCACAAATTTTAATGAAATTTTAATGTGTGAAGATCCTTGAAAAAGCAAAATAATATGAGAGTTCAAATCAATGGTTGAAAGATTAATGGAATTCCTGCAGTCATAGAAAATTCTTCATTATAAAGCAGCACACATCCATATTATATACCCCAAAAAAACATGAGATGATTCCTGAAAACAACCACCATCGATTAGTAAGAAATCACACATACTGGAAATGAGATAGCAACTAGTCAGAAACAACATTGCAAACTAACCCTGACCAAAACAAAGATTAGCTAGTAGATGGATGAGTGGGGAGGGAGAGCGAGAATTTAATCTGTGACTAAAGGGAGAAAAATCCATTCTTTATGCTACTTACTCCTGTAGGCTGAAATATCAGTCCATCCACTTCATGGCTAACTTCTCTGGCAAAGTTTCCTTCCAGGAGCTGTAGAACAAAAGAGAAAGAAATCCTTTTTCCATAGAGAAATGCATCAAAGTGAGTAGCAGTGGATTATATGCTACTACTACAATCATTTGCAAGTAAACAGCTTATTTATGGTTTAACGTGAGAGCTTGGGAAATGTCTACGTCAACAAAGCAGCAGTTTCTACAAAGAATACTCAAGGCTAGAAAATCCTTTGTCCTAAAAGAAATTCTTAGAAACCAAGATGATTCTATATACTAGAAAATGAAGAAATATCAATTCTAATACAAGACACTAGAGTCATTTGTGGGAAAATTAAAAAAATCCATTTGCCATTTTAACATATAAGTAGCACTTACTTTAGATTGAACTTATTTCCTGAAAAATACTTCAGGGCATCATTTGAAATTCATGTTTGACAGAATTCCTAACTAGGGCATAAACCAGTAACACAGTTACATGGCTGTAAAACAACTCCTTGAATTAATTTGTATCTTGAATATTCCGTTTTATGCTTTCAAAGACTGTGAATTCCATATGGAGGCAAATATATCCATCAAGATGAATCTACCAGAGAAAAACCATCTAATTAAACAAACCTCTGAAACCAGCTAGTCAACAGTTATGAGAATTGATGATATACTTCCATATTAAATTATGACTTGCCTAAGGAAAAGCAAATAACCAAGGAGAATTACAACTGACAAGTAACAGCAAAAATTAGTATTACCAAAATATCTCTTTATTAATTTCACTTTATGTTTGACTGTTGAGATGAAGAATCTGTCCTGAAGTTGTAGATACTTTTAGTAATATTTGAAAAAATTTTGGCGTAAAAGTAACCACATGGTGATAAAACACACCAAATACAGAACTGGTAAATCACAGTCAGTTTTTAAAGCATCATTTTGGCCTGGTCTGTTAATTTTGTACAATGTCCTTTCTAGAGCTCAACTTAATGACCTGTTGACAAAATTATTCAAATAAAGTCAATAAAGTATGAAAGGAGCTGAGAACTAACACTTGTATCCCACTAAGGCTGTACAACTAAAAGAAATGCAATTTTTTGTTTCGTGGATCAAAAGCCTGATGACCAAATAATTCAAACAATAATGATTCGATGTATTCCCTTAAACCTGTAACTGTTTGCACAGAACGACGGCTCATTTTGCTATAGAAACAGCTTCTTCTCTTACCCAGTCCTTAGCCTATATTCATGCCTATGGCTCCAACAACAAAGGAAGCCTTCACTATTCAACTTTTAGATACAATTTAACAGGAAAAAACACACTAAGAGAGTACTCTCACGTGGAAAAATACTTTAAGAATATTTAATTCCATGTAAGAAACTATCCAATGAAACACAATTTTTCAGAAGAGAAAGCCCATAATTGAAACTTGAAGCTGAATCTTGCTGTTATAATCTGTTGCTATCTTGAAATTTACAGCTGAAGTTCACAATGTAATGCATCCGCTACCATATGACTACAGAAAATAACAATAAAATAATTCCAAATTGTTTCATAAATCTCTTGTTAGTCTTTGTTTTTACTAGAGCAATGAGTGCATTGGAAAAATATTTGAACACATGTCAATAAGTTTTTAAAATAGTGGGGGTTTTTAATTTCTACATAAGCTGAGTCTTCCACGGACCACTTGCAAGTTACTTAGCAGTTCCAACACTGACAGGCCAGTCATCTGTAATAAGAATATGCTTCAAACTTACAAAAATGCATAAGACTGATTTCATTAAATTCAGGTACCTAAAAACCTTTCACTGAATAATGTTAATATTAAGGAATAACAATGTATAAAAAACAAACAAACCAAAAAACAAGCAAACAAAAAAGAACAGAAATTTCAAATTAGTTGAGAGTACTTTTTATAAATTTATGACTAACTTATCAAAAGGCATCAACCAAAGTGGCAAAGAGAAATCAATAATCTCTGTTTCAGCCTCTGTTTTTGAAGTTCTTAAGGGCATTACAATTTGAGGAGATAGTTACTTCGGCATTGGAGCTTACAGAACTGAATTATGTATTCTTTCCCAAAATAAAACTTAAGAATACAGAAACAATCCTAAAGTTGGAGTATGTGGAAAAGCAGAAAATAATTATCATGCTGTTTGGCCTGAAAACTCTGGTGAGTCTGTAGTTTTTGAAAACTACATTTTAGTACTATTACAATTTGATAAATGGAGAGGAAAATATAAATTATAATTTTCCCATTTCAGAAATACATTCTGATGCTTTTCATTAACTACTTAGCCAGAATTACAAAATGTAAAGGTATCTGTCCCATCAAGCTGCCACCCAGTTTCAGAGTCAAACACATTCTCAGCTTTGAGGTCCACAGTGTTTTCACTAAGACAGCTCCTCCCGTGTGTCAATTAGATATTAAAGACAAAAAGAATTTTATATCTACAGCAAGCCTCCACAGATAACAGATAACTACACTTCTTTGTACTCCCAGTTATTCTGCTTTCATTCTCATTAGGTCAATGACATGTATTTGAATGGTAACACTCTAGAAAGGAATTTCGACTAGAAAGGATTAGCACCTAGGGGGAGGGAATGGAGGAAGGAATGTACATTTTCTCTGACATTATTCTCATAAAATTTTCTTGAGAATTAAACTATGTAAAGGTTGTCTCTGAATGGCAGAATACACAGACAGTGAATATTGCAAAAGGTTTGAAGTGACACAGAAATGAGCAGAAAAGGAATGTTTGACATACAAGCAAGTATTTTTTACTCTAAAAAAGTTACATTTTTTCAGTTTATGAACTTTAAATGTAAATATCATGGTTCATCTTTTAAAAAACGTTGTTCAACGTTCCACATGTTCAAATTTCTAATTAACTCGAACAGAATGGTCTTTTTTAATCGGCGCCATGATAAATGGCACCTGCTTGACTGGGATGACTGCCATGGATCAGATAAAGTGAAATGCATCTCAATGACATCTTATAAAAGATGGGTAAATGATGCATGTGAACCAGCTCTTCTGGCATCCAATTCCTTGTTGCTTCATGGCATCTATTTCCACCTGAGATCCCCTTTGTTCCCTCCTTTCAGCTTCCTTCTTCCCCATCAACACTGCAATAAGCCATATACTCATTTTACAGTTTATTACTTCATACTTTTCCTTTCATACTTTTCAACTAAATTTAAAATTATCACTACATCTAATAACACTTCTCTAAGCAAAAGAATGGTATAATTCCATGGATCAGGTGTAGCTGTATGATGAGTAACAGGATTTCTCCTTGCTCCTTAGCCACTGAGAAGAGCAGCAGTATGTCACCAAAAGAGCACTAATAACTTGCTGAGGCTGATTTTGCTAAAACACTGAACCAGTCAGAAGTTCTTCCATGGATAACTGAAAATTCACTCTTCAGAGATCTCCCTGTACTTATATCATCAAAGAAATCACTTTGCTCCTTCAGCAGGAAGGGGAGAAAATTTAGGTGCATACAGATGCCATACAATGCTAATAGGTTTTCATTAGTGTTTCAGTATTTCTGAACCAAGACACATAATTTATGAGTTTGCATATATTACATTATTCATAAAATAAATAAGTCTGGCAGGTACTACTGTGACTTTTCCTTCCCCTTACCAAGAAAAAGAAATCTCATGGAAACAGAACACAATGTGAATTATGAGGATTCCAAAACATAACAATTACTCTGCAAACTCATGCTCATTTTCTACAAAATAATTTTACTAAGGTCCTTGCACACACATCGCAATTATTGATCTCCTGTTCCACAATATACAAATACTGCTAACCATTTTGTCTCTATTTCTGATTCAAAGCTTACACTTCTTGCTAGCCTCCTGAAATACTTAGGGAAACAGAAAAAAATCCCTTTGAATGTTATAATACATGACAAATACATGTCCCTTTTCCTTGCTTTTTCAATTTCAGAACTGCTACATGCTTCACTTCAAGTCAAGATAGAACATCTCTGCCTGCAGTCCCTATGGAGTTTTCCAGATCCACCTTCAAATTACTGATCATCTAGACCTGCTCACTCTACAGAGAGCTGTGACAGGGAACATACTTCACCCCAAAGTATTAGTTGCAAATAAACTATTAATTGAATTGCCAGTCAGCCAGAACATAGAACACCTTCAGACATGGGCCTACTATCATTCCTAACTTCACAGAGCCAGCATCTTCACCATCTTAGGTTTCAGTCCAACTTAAAGGACCATCCCTTTCTCCAAGGATGACAGCCTTCACCATGAGCCTCAAAGAAAGTCCCACATACTGACAACTGACAAGATTTATAAACATGAGCTCATACATCTCTGTAGATAACCTACTATATAAATCTTCATAAATCCTGGTTTTGAATGACATCAGAAATCCCACAGAATTATTTTTATGCTAAGATCAGTTAAAATAATGCAAAAATAGTCTCGCTCAGATTCACCCCAACTATCGCATTTCCCAAAAATACATCAGTCTGTATCAGGCAATGATGGAGCCATCATCCAAACTACTAACATCCTAAACTCCAGCTTTCAGACAGTATATTTTGAAAAGGAGGCCTCCTGGAAAAGAACTAAGCATGCATTTGGTGGGGCATAAGCTTCGTTTCAGATGACATGCAGGCTGCTGTGAATGCTTCAAAATATTATCAAATGCAGCTTCATGTCAAGTGAAGGAAGCTGGTCCTCTAAGCTGTGGTCTCTGCTCCTTCCTCCTCACCAGAATCTTTCCAGTTTCCCCTGTCCTACAGCATCATGTCTTCTTTGGTTTGCTTTATGTCTAAAAGCAGAGAAGGGATCAAGAACGGAACAGCTGCTTTCGGTCTCAAAGCAAAAAAGCATCAAATAGCAAGTGAGTAACTATGCCATAAGGGAGAAAAGTTTCATATATTATTTAAAAATAAAACACAGAATCTCAAACTTTCCACAAATAGAAGTTGGCTAGTTCATATTTTAACAGAAAAAGAGCCCAAACAAAGTGTTCAGAGAAGTTTTGATTTCGGTTCACTGACTGAGTTACTACAAATATATGGTAAAACTTTCAAAACAATCTTTAGTGACTCTGGGGAACTGATGGTTTTGGGAACTAAAGGGAGCACATACTTTCTGAAATATAGATTTAAAAAAAGGAAAAAAAAAGCCAAAAACAAACACATGAAACTCAATCCATGCAGACTTATCTTTTTCACATTCAGGATAACAATCATGTCATCTAACATTGCAATGCAAGTAAAACAGCTGATCTAAACAAACCTAGAGCAAATTAATAATCTGGGGGCAGATGGGAGAGGATCAAAGACACATCTCTGGCAATTCTACTGCTTCCTACCCTCCCTGCTCCAAACCAGAAATAACTTGGATCACCATTTCAGACTAACTTTCAGACAGCTTTGAGGATGAAACCTTCTCCTCTCACACATATTTAAGTTCCTCTTCAAGTGACATGCTCAAGTGCCAAGTAATTTATTTGGAAAACTGTGCAATCTCAAATTACAGCATGCTGTGATGGAGAACCACAATCTTCATTAAGCTGTCCAACGAAATACTGCCTGTGCAATTAAAAAATTAATTCCTATTTCTCAGCAATTTTTTTCTTCCTTCAACTTTTCTTCCTTGCTCCTCTTTTTAGACTCTGACCAAGACATCTCTTAGAGGATTTTTTTTAGAAACAAGGTTCACATTTCAAACATTTCACAAGGAGGCAGATGTAACTCTTCAAATATTTCAATGAGTCCTCAAAAGATATCCCACAGATACCATTTTTTTAATCAACTGAAACCATGCCATTTAGACTAGACAGAATATTCCAGAAGGGCCACAGCAGCAAGAAAAAATGCGTTCCCTGTTCTCTTTCACAAGAGTCTCCTTTCAAGGAGATCACTGGATACTTGAGCACTTGCCAAAGTATTTGACCAGCCAATGGCTTGTAACCACTGGCTGCTTGCCTCAAAGTGGCTCCTTCCAAATAACTCTGAAGATCCTGAAATCATAGCCCACGGTCTCAGGAGTGTGACTAACACATGGTCATAAAGTAAAGATTTCTGCTTCAATGTTAACATTTATTTCCCTCACAAAACCACAAGTGATCTCTCATTTATATGCTTTCAAGTTTTCCTCCAAATGACCTATAAAAAATGTTGAAAAGCAGATTTTCAATAATTTAACATGACCCGGTTTCCTCTGCACTAGTCTCATTTCCTAATCAAAATATGATATGCTACCTTATGCCTCAAATAAATGAGGTAAGAACAGTATCAGTTGGAGTGTATCTGCATCAGGATAACATCCAATTCTGTAATGCATCCTCCTTCATTACTTATTGTATTTAGCTATATTGATCCTACCAGCAATAAAAGGCAAGAAAGAAAATGCATCATAATAACTGAGAGTACAGTTAGAAAACCACAGCTTATACTAAATATTCTTAAGCTAATATGCTAAGAAAAAATCATGAGGTAACAAAATATTTCCCGGCCCATGCCAATGACCAAAAAGAGGCATAAAGGAAAAACAGGATCAAAAACTGCAGAAAATAAATTAAAAACTAAGCTCTCTAAGAAGTAATTGCTTAAAGAAGTTTCCTATGCTAATTAGGAACCAACACATATTGAAGATAACTGCTATATTTTTAGTAAACCAGTGAAATTATCTACTTTGCCCTAACTGCATAAGGAACCCGAAGTATAAACTTCTCACTTGCTCATTACTTAAAAAGAAATTTCATGCTTTTGGGCTGTAAAATCAGGGCTGTAGAACTGTATGAAAATCCTTTTAAAAATGTTATGCTCAAAGCTCAAATCCCAGCTTTCACACAGCCATCCACTCAAGATGCTAATTCTAGACAAAAACAGAGAAAAGCTGCAAACATTATTTTGTCTCTATGAACACGTACATCTTGAAAGCACTTGATGTCAACCAGTAACTCAGTAACTAAACAAAAAGAATAAAAGTAAACTCCCAAGGTTCACCTGTTCAAAAAAATCAACACTATTTTGAACTGTATAATCTCTTGCAACAGCTGAATCATATGGTGAAGAAAAACATATCAAATGACTGTGTAAAGATACATGGGAATTTTTTCAGTAGATAAAATAAAAGAAATATACTTTTTATAAAACATTGTTTTATGGAAATACTTTCAATTTGTTAATTTACTAGAAACTCTGAAATCAATCACACTGAAAGACTAAAAATAACCTCTTTACCAAGTTAATCATACAGAACATTTTGGCTCAAAAGACATGAAAAACACCTAATTATGGCAATAGATTTGTTCCCTATAAGAATGAAAGCAGATAATGGCAGCATTGTGGGACTGATGTACACTAATATGATCAAGAGACTAATTATTATCCATGAATCATTTGTAGCATTCAAAACTTGATTAATGTCAGGTCAAGTTTAACATGTGATAGGTTTTATTAGTAATGCTCAGCTATCCCACAGCTTGTCAACGTACACGAGTGCCATCTGTTAGGTGTAGGAATAGCCAACAGCCACAACAAAAACACATTGGCTACAACTGGTCACTGAAGTATGTTTCAAGAATTACATAAGGAACACCCTAATAATTTTAAACACACTAGACCAGAATCCAGTACTAAAGACTTGCTAAAGATAGGAAACTTGTAGCCCAAAAAAGCGAGCATGCAAGGCATGTTTCCTCTTTTAAAAGGTCAATCAAAGGCGTGTTTAATAATACCAAATACTTCACAGACTGACCAGCTTCTAGCAACAAATTCTTTTTGCAAGAGGAACTAGTGTAGCTTCCTCTCTACACTCCTCCATGGATGTTTAGCAAGCATTCCTACAGAGAACAGACTGCTTTACCCTTTAGAGCATCGCTCATGGTATTCAAATACATATGGTCCTAATGGCTCATCTAGCAAAACACTGTTAGAGGATGCTCAATCTGAAATTCATATTCCACAAAAACCATTCACTGACAGCTTCCCATTTGTTCTAATTACAGATAAAGGCAAGAAGAAATCCTTTTGTGGGAGGATCACTTTCTAGTATTTCCCAGAACTTTGTGGGAGGTCAGCTTTACCAGGGGTCACCTCTCCCATGTACAGCCAGCCCATCATAGTAGGACAGCTAGTCACCTGGGCACTTCCACTGAACCTCCACAAGCCCTGCACTAGGAACAGCATGAGCAGCAAGGCTGAAATAACATGAAGTGGCAACAGACAGGTGCATGCACAGAGAGGAAGGAAAGTGACCTAATTCTGGGTTTGCTCTGGCAACTGTGTACTCTCCTCTGTCTATAACTAGTTAGAAGCTCAGCAGGAGCATTGAAAGAAACATTAACTTATCTCACAGCTAAAACAGCCCTCTCAGATGTATTATAAACATGCTGTCATTTGATGGCCCTCTTGCATTCCAAGTGGATGAAGCTGAGAGACTGCAGATCTGGGCTGCCACTGGTACCTCCATCTGTGCTTTAGCTCCGAGTACTCTGTTTCCTGCTGAAAAGTGTGATGTGCAGAGCTCTCCCAGGCTCCTCTGTGTCAAAGTCAAATATGTAAAAGTCAAATGTGCTGAAAACTTAATGCTAGTCAGCAGACCATAGACCAAAAATAACATAATTCCAAGAACCACAACTACTGCAGAGTGTGTATATTTGCCCATATAATTTCATAGTCAGTGACTGACAAGGGCCCAAACTACTGGGCATTAACGTTCTAATGACATCATTCTTCATTATCTTTTAGAACTGAAATTCTGCAGAAAAGTCTTCACTGGAGTCCATATATTTTTTCGAGAAGAAGACAGCAATAGAAATTCTAGTTTACTCTCATGTGATAGGGAATGAGTACATGTCCAAGCAAGAAAGTCAAAGAGATTCAGCCCTTCTCTCTGCAACTTGTTTTGCATCATGATGCACCTCTTAGGAAAAAACCAAGTTATTCCACACACTGGACTTTAGGAGCTTTCCCAGTTCCTACTGGAACTGCTGCCAGATTCACAAGGCAGTTTTACAGTCTGTTTTTTTCATAGAGAACTTAACAGAAATCATACATACTATCTACTGAAAGCTGTTTCTTAAATCTACTACCTCTCAAAAAGATTCAAAGAAAAGCCACTTCCAGATACATGAGTAGCTGGAAGTCACTGTAGTGTGTGCTGGGATCCAACCTTGGATGTTAAAGCCTAAGAACCATACTAGCCTAATTTCAGTACCCAGCCACACAGGAAAAAAATGCTATTGTGAACAAGAGTAAAATACCTTGTGAGGGTAGCAGGGAATGAAGTTGGATGGTTTTAAGTTTTTTTTTTAACATCTTCTTGGCTTTGCAAGTAATTCATTAACAGCCCTCTTCAAATATGCTAATAACACTAGCTGTATGCCATGTTTCTTAATTATTTGGAGATATTTTAGAAAAACCTAGAGGATGCTACCGTAAGAGCCCCAGTGAGCTATCAGCCATGTGCTGGCTCTGAATGAACAAATCCAAAGGTTACACACCTAATATATTCAAAACAATACCCAAGAATAACACAAGCACTATGTGTGTTAATGCTTAATTTGACAGCACATCTGCATTCCTGAATTCAAAATAAGCATGAGGGCATTTCTCACTGTCAATCTCTTCTCAAAAACACAATTGAGAAACTGACATCAATTAACTACGATGTTTTCAAATGCTTCTTTCAAATAAGAGAAATAAGCTTCTCCAAGAAACTTTAGCTGACTTTTGTGATAGCTTCAAAATGAGAGAAACATGGACTCCTTGAATCTCTGTGGGAATGACCCTGCCAAACAGCAATATATCATAAGACTTTTTCCAGATGAAGAAAAAGCAATATATTGCATAGCTTGGCCATTTTATTTACTGTGCCCTTCACAGTTCTCTGTTTCAAAATGCATGGTGCCTTCATTTTCTTTTAGGCATGGGGATGTTGCCCACATCACTCTCTCCACACTCTCCTACCTGGCAGAACATACCCATCAGAGATTACAGTCCTGCTGCAGCTGGAGGAGGTTTAATAGGTTTTGCTAGCAAATGGTTTGATCTATTTACAAATTAGCTGCAATCTATGACATTTCTGAATGGATGAAAGATGCTCAGTAAGGTCTGTAATGTCTTCACCTGAGCAAGGCTCTCACACTGATGCTTGCAAGCTCCCTAATACTCTGGGTTTGACTAAGAACTACATTCAATAGTTCTTCCGATGTCAAAGGAAAGAAAGGCACTGGGTTGAGTACCATGAGGCTGAATGAGCTTCCACTGTTACACACCTGACAAGGTTTATCTGTTACCCAGCCCCTGTGTAAATGTGTTATCCAGCCCCTGTGTAAACTGTTCTAACATAATCTGGTCTCTGGTTGTCAAAATCGTGGCTAGGTCTGTTTTAATTAAGTCAGATAACCGAGGATTTTGTTTTATTAAGCATTTCTAATAAGACTTGTCAACAAAGACAAAACTGTATATATACAATAATTCAATTAGACACAAAACTGATATACAAGAGTATAATGTTTTCATACATTTACTGTTACAATTCCTGATTCAAACTGGGCTAATATTCTGTATTCAGCCTGAAGCACAGATTTTAACACAAAAAATAAGGTTTAACTTTATATTCTGGATGTTTTAAAAAATCTAATTCTTCTGCTATGCAATGGCTCTTGAGGGCTTTCTTTGCCAAACTGTAAAGCCATAACAATAAAATGCTAAGACTTTTTAATGTGTTTATTTTAAAGATTAATTTTGTACAAGGTCTGGTTTTGGATTTTTTTCTCAAAATTTGGCATATCACAAGAAAAGAAACAGCTAGCAGCAATGTCCTCTAATCTTGCATCGTAACAAATTGCTTTAAATTTCACCACCACCTTTACCATTTTCTTTGTGCTTTTATTCATTTTATCCAAATTAAGCGCATGTCTCTTAAACATCATTCCAATAGGAGAAGGCTGATGGCTTCCCTGTGGAGCTGCATTGCCAGAAGGCAGTTTGCAAAGTGACAGGCTGTGAAGTGGCACAATGGACAATATTAAACAGTTGCCCCTCAATTAATGAGTGGAGTGACCCACTTAGTCACCACAGCTGAGTCTTCTAACTAATTCAGAAGATATCAAATATACAATTCAATTGCCCATACTGGCATACCAATTGGTAATTAGGTCCAAAAAGATTTGCATTTCCCTGCTTTGGTAATACACCATAAAACTGAAACAAGAAATCACTGCTAAAGACACTTTTCCTGCTTAGAAAGGTATATAGTATTTCCACTGCATGAAATACAGAAGAAATATTTTTTTTAAATGTCAGAATGTTCAAATCTAATGTTAAAGTGTTCAAACCTAAGCTGAATATGTACTGTCCTGATGTTTAAACTTACAATGTGCACCAAGTAGAATACCTCATGCATAAGCCTTTATTTTTCTGCTAATTTCATTGCTTTCGTTCTCACACTATAGTTTGACAAGTCAGAATTTAATTACATATTCCACATCTGAATTATTCTACATTAATGTAATTTGTACCACTAGCAATATCTAACATGGGCCACAAGTTATGAAAATAATCCTTCATGGAAATATCCAAGACTGTTTTAACTTCAGTAGATCACTTTCTGAAAAACGTGAAATGTAACTAATGTGTGAATAATTTCTTAAATGAAAAGAAGAAAACTTCTTTCCTAACCAAAATTTTACTGTGCTGAAATCTTATACTTGACCTTCAACATCACAAATAATACTAACCAAAAGCAAGTAGCCTAATCCTCTTCTGTTTACTCTAGGAAACAAACACCTTCTTGTTTGAGAATCGGTCTCCTTAAGTGACTCCAGCAAAGCAAGGAAGCTGAGGAGATAGCTACAGCTGAGTGAGTGTTTGCCCTAGCATGAGGGAACCCAAATCTAAGCAAGGAGCTGCTGCCTCCCTGCCCCACAGACAGCAAAGGAACAGTCAGAGGCAGCTGGACACCCCACCAGCACCGGCCTACAAAGCCTCTGCTACCCTCAACCTCCCACTGACAGATATAATGTTTACCAAACAGTATCCACATCACTGCAGGGCTGCAGCCAGCTGCATGAAATAGCTCCAGTTCAAGCACTGAATTTCAAGTGGCAGTAGCCTCCATTCACCTTAAAATCTGCAGTTTAGTCACCTGTTTCATCCTACAATTTACAAAGCTACCACTTCGGCTGACTGGCGGTACTTACCTTTACAATTCACGTGGTAAAACAACTTTGAACAATCAGTCTGAAGTACTACATGCTGGTATATAAGACAGCTGCCAAATGAAGATTTCAAATTCTAGTATAAGAATAAGGTATTCACTATTTGCTTACTAGTTTCCTCAGGTCAATGATTATCTGTGGTTCCAGGAAGAAAAACATGCAGAAAAAAAGATTTAAGTGAAGGTAACACAAGCACAAAAGCATCTAAGGGTGGAATAAGGCAATACTGCTTTTACACCATTAAACTGTCCATTCTTGGGGAGATGGAACAGGACTGAGTGAGGAAGAAATGTAAGAAATAAAGAAATTAAAAAAAAAACAGAACCAAAATGGTAGAGGGGACATGGGATAGAAGACAATTAAAGGTGATTAGACAGTAAATAGGCCAAAACCCTGGAATGTAACAGATGGAGGGAGGAATATGATGTAGGCCAGACACTGAAGAATGGTTGCCAACTCTGGGTCAAGAAATGCAGGACTGAAAGGTGAGCTGATTAAACTACTCCTGAAGGCACAGAAAATCAAAACAAAAATAAAAACGGAGGAAACAAGTCTTCTTGGCAATAAAAAACCTCCAGATGGTAACATTCCCTCTCCACTGAGATGTGGAATTCAAGATCTTCAATAAATAGACAGAGTATTTCACACTTCTGCATCCACCATTGTTGTCATGCAATTCTTCTGTCTTCTGTCCCACGACTGCTAAGCTTCTCCACTTGTTGTCTGTAGGCAACTTGGAGATACAAGACATGCCTTTGTCATTCTCAGTCAGTTTTGGTTAACAGCTCTCTTGGCAGACACGGATGAGCAGTGCCTGCATATTCTGCCCTTTATCAGGGCTCACTCTTTCAGCATGCAAATACTAGCTTACAGTTGCCTCAGCTGCCTGCAAAATACATCAACATCAGCGAAGTGTGCTGCACCACAGTCTCCTGCACCATAAGGAGATTAATTTTCCAAAGTAAACAATCTCAACAGGAGCTATATCTTTATTGGTGTAAACTCTAAACATTCCACCTCTCCTAACTACAACAACAAAAGCAGTCTTAAAAGCAAAAATAAAATCTCAAATGTCAAGTAAACCAGGAGAACAAAGTAAGTCACCTGTCAGTTCACAGATTTGGCTAAAAACTTTTAAGAAGATTCTAGAGCATTTAATCTTCTAGCAGAGATTACCTTCTCTCTAATTCCTCTAGGACAAGCTGTCATTTTAAAACCAGATAATAGTCTAAGAACTGACAAGTCATTGACATACAGCATGCTAACATTTGCAAAAGGTTGTTCATTTGACCTGTATCACTGTTTAACCTTTAGCCCTATTGTTCCACTGAGAGTGATGGGCACAATTCTCCATGGGCCCACAGACTGCACAGAAAGGAACTTTTTTCCAACTCCTGCTAGACAGAATTTTCACTAAACAATGGGATTTAGTGATGACATCCAGACTGAGACTGTCCACACAAAAAAGCCTTGCAAGAGAACTGTGAGTTGATTTAAGTAAGGAAAGCCAAGAGTTGGACCATTTCCAAGAACATAATTATTTCTGTGCACCTGTAGTTCCTGTTCAATATAATGAAAATAATGTCTTGTTGAAAAGCCTAATATTCCTGCAAATACAAGGCCAAGGTTCAAAGCCTAAGAGTATGAAGCATTTAAAGCAGCAACCTAAAGCTCAGCTTCTTCCACTGACTGCTGCAATCCTTACAAAATAGGTTGGGAGAATTTGACCATATCATCTCCTGGAGTTCTGATGCAATCCAATAAATGCAAAGAAAGCAAGCTATGCTACAAAAGTGATCAACCATGCAAGTGTAATGACAAACATCAAAAATTCAACTTTGCTCAAAAATGTCTAACAGAACCTGGAAGTTACATTAAAAGGAAATATCTATCACAGAACACATATGTTTCCAGCTAACACTAAAATACTAATCTATGTTAAATTGATTATAAAGGGAAAAAATTTTAGTGATACTGCTTTCTTCATCAATATCAGAGTTCAACAAGGCAGCATTTTAGACTCTGAGAATACACAACCTGCTCCCCAGTGATTGTCCATTTCTTTTGTCTTACCACTAAAACTCAGTCTTACAAAAAATAAAAATCCATCCAAACATCTTAAAATAACACTGAAGGCAACATTATAAAGACACAGCCCTTATTTCCAAAATCCAAAACTAAATCTCAAGACACAACTACAAATGCTGCCGTACTTTATAATTGCACTTTAAAAGTGCATTTCATTTCAGGGTAAATTGATTTTCAGATAAGAAAAAAATCAGTCAGTATCTAACTCTGGTATTAAAGTTCCAAATCCATAACTCTAAGAACATTTTCATTACTGGATGTATTATATAACGCAGCACAAAGTTTACTGCTGTTTCAAGTAATTACTTCCACTTTTTTACTGAAAATAACTAAGTCTACATGGAAAACACTTTTTTCCTGGTATAATTAAAAGTTTCAACCACTTTTTCTGCTATTGAATATAGCGCTGAGGCTCCTGGCCTTCTGAGTAATCCTTCCTACAGTCTACACAATCTAACACACACTTACTGATAATTTTTTTTTTTAATAAAAAGAATTGAATAGAATGTCTTAAGATCATAGAAAGGAATGATTTTGTGAAAAAGAGGTCTAGAGCATTCTCTTTTGTGAGGTTCAAACTGCATCCTGAGAATATGCTTCAAAAACTAAAGTTTCTCAAAACAAAAATGTGATGAAATACACTTGATTCTTTTCTTGATTCCAAGTAAATCCCAGCTACACTGAAGAAAAAAAAAAAAAACCACAAAAAACCAAACAACAAAACCCCCCAAACAACTCCAAATCATACTCTAAAAGTTTTGATGAAACCCATTCAGACCAGGTATGGCTTTTCCACATTTTCAGTCTTGAATATGCTGGTGCAATGAGAGCCATCTTATCTGTACCAAGGACCGCTACCTCCACAGATCTTTGAAAATAAGCTGTGGGAGTGACTTAAGTCACTTCTTCTCCCAGTGAAATACACTGGAAAGAAAACAGGGAAGAAACCCAGGCTGAGAAAAAACACAGCTTCTCTGAGACAACTCGAGGGTGTAAATTGTTAAGGATCTTGTGATGGTTTACCCCCAGCCAGCAACTAAGCACCACAAAGCTGCTCATTATAGTCAAGAAAGGAAGGATCCTGTTAGACCCTTTCTGAAGAGGAAAAGACCCAACTGCTCTTGGAAAAGAAAAGAAAAATGTCTAATTGAACATAAAGAGAAGATCTACCTAAGCAGGTCCCACTTGTCACCCTTTAGGATCCATTCAGCAGCACCTTTCTCTGCAGAGGGATTGATGGATATGAACAGACTTAGAGGACAGAAGGAATTCCTTGTCTTCCTGCAGACCTTGCTGCCCTGTACACAGAGCTGGCAAACCCTCTCAAGACTTTCATCACTGATGCAAGAGGAAGTCTGCTTGCTTTTTCAGCTATATTGATGAGGTATTCATCACTACATTTGTTGCTATAGTTGCAAAGATCACTGAATAAAAATAGGATAAAGCTCCTTTGGGCAAAACAATACTATTTTTAAATAGTCTTTTTTCAGAATAGGGCAATGCTTCAATAGATTGGACTATTGTTTATATTCTATTCTGACCTTACATAATGAAAAATTCACAAAGTTATGATGAATATGAAAATGCAATCCCTTTTCATTACCCTAAGGAAGGGTTACAGGAATCATACTTATCAAGTTCACAGAAGTATGAAAAAGGTATTTTGAGGTAAGTAAGAGCAACAAAAATTCTTAGCTTATATATTGATCTTTTGAGAATATATTTTTCTGAACACTAATCTTTTGAGCAGATACAGATTTGAAATCTATTTTGAACCAATAATTATTTCTCTTAAATGTTTACCAATACTGCCTTAGATAAAAATCCACATCAATAGTACTGCCACCTAAAACTCCTTACAGTTGTCATAGGGCATACAAACGATTCTCAAATATTGACATAAAACTTCTTGCTTATGGAAAACAACAATCAGATTTCAAGCCTTCTAAGAAGCCTTCTGATGTAAGAGTAGTAAAAAGAACATATTTCACTAGGTAAGACTGATTTAAAGGAGGATAAAAATACCCTATAATGTACATTGTACAAAAAGAAAAATGTGTAATCTAAATTCCAAAATGTAGAAGGTTTCAGAGTCTGTCATGATTGACACTTAAAGCACCTACCTCAAACCAACTGAAGAAAAAAATCCAAGCAAAAAACACCAAAGTCATACAACTACCCCAAATATCCCAGTAAATTGAAAGTGTATAGATATTCATATCTCTAAGATGCTTTTAAGGTGGTGGTAACACATTAGGGTAAAAATTGTTGACTGAACTGCATTTGAAACACAATCATCTCAAATGCAGATTGCAATATCCTTAAAGTTTTACCTGGTACTTCAGACTTATTGATTTCTTCAAAAACTGTTTTATAAAGGCCTGAGACAAGCAATAAAACAAAAAAGCCTCCCCACTTTTCAAAATATCCCAAGCTGCTAATCACCCCACAACAATTGTTGAACATTGGTTAGCAGAGGAATTCACTGGAAGACGCAACAAAAATGCTGAGGGAAAACTCATACCTAGCACTGTTTAACTGCATAAAACAACTGAAATCAAACTTACCTTTCTGGAAGTGTAGATGTCAAAAAATGGTTTGTTTCGAACACTGAATGGTTCCTGTGCTTTGTCAATGAGGCCACTTTTCATCTTTTCATGTCGTGGAAATATAATCTCTTTCTCTATACATGCAAGCCGAACATTAAAATCGCAGTCTCCGACAGGCTGTCCCTGCCAAGTTATAACAATCAGTATTAAAAACAAACATTAAATTAGCTGAACAATCTAAGTTTTCCTAACACAATATTTAGACACCTACAGATACATAGAAGTATTATCAAATTACTAGATTTTTCCCAAATGTGTGATTTTCAAGCATTTTTTCTCAGGCTATAAGAGGTTTAACCAAATCAAAGTTCACAGAAAGCCAGAAACCTGCAATATGCTTTCAAGAATACATGAATCAAACACCTAAATACCTTTAAAGTTAAGTAAAATAAGTTAAACACTCCCTAATTATAGCTTTTATATGGCAGCTATACTTCTCCACATAGCTTTCCTCTGAAGTCATTTAGATCATTTTGTTCACAATACTTTTAATGAAAAAGCAACAAGATTTACACATTTAAGTGAACTCCTTGTTCTGAATGCAGTATACTGATGCCTTGAAAGAAACATTAATTAATGTTCATTTTTCTGTCATAGAAAAGAGAAAAATAGGTGTAGTTGGAAAATGTGCTAATAAACAACAGCTACAAAAACCTGCAAGATATTTGATGGCTCGGTCACAAAAAGGCAGTAAAACCCTTTGCTAAGCCCCAGCAGCATGCCCTGACCTTTCAAGATCTGAAATAAAACAGCAGCTTTACATTGCTCTTTCTACATTTGGTGCATTGCACCAGATCAGTGTGAGTGTTCAAAATGCACATTTGTCAGATTAGTAACAGCTTGTAATGGAGTTTATTGTATTTTGAGCATTAGATAGTGAGGTAAACATGCTATGGGTATCACTAGAACAAAACAAGCAACCATCAACTAATAAATTCTAAATCTTGTTTCAACTGGAGGTGTCACTTTCACAGCAATGAGACACAAAACTTGTAGATTTGCATTGTTACAAGTGTGATACAGCATTGAAAGTTATTTACATGAGATCATCCGTCATTTTGCCACCTCATTCGCACAAAATAATTTTCAAAATCCATTTCTTTCATGGCCTACAGGGAATAAGCTCACAGAGCCTTGGCTTGCAAAGAGAATTCTTCAAAAATTGAAAGCAATGAGCAAAGGAAACTGGGAAGACATGGGACTCAAATCATCAATGGCAGCAGTATAGCTGAACTGGTCAACTGGAAAGAAGGGAAAAAAAAAAAAAAGGCAGCAAAATGACATTCTGATGAGGCATACNGAAAGCTGAAAGGGTCAACTGGAAAAAAGGAAAAAAAAAAAAAAAAAAAAAAAGGCAGCAAAATGACATTCTGATGAGGCATACAAAGGTAAGAGAGAGAGAGCAAGTAGTATCTGAACAGGTATCTCAGTAAGGAGAAACACAGAATGCCAATTTTAGACCAACATGAATTTAATCAGTTCTTTCCAAAATCATATTGGCTTTCACCAAAATCAACATTTCATGCTCCCAAAGTGGCATTAAGTTTGTCTCATATTTCTTTGCTAGCACTAGAACCTACTAAACCTCTGTCAAGAGTCCTCAGTTGTTCATGGCAACAGCTTTAGGAATGATGCATTGCTCTCATACCACTTGTAACTCACAACCACTTTCTTTCAGGACTCTGTTTCAGTCTACATGAGAACAGGCAGCGCAGCCACCACCACTCTGTGGGGAAGCACATCTTGTACAAAGCCTGAGGCAGACACCATGGCTGAAATGTCTCCTAATCTCTGTTCACTGATCCATGCTCGTGAAGAAGAAAGCTTAGCTGGCTGTTTATGTTGCCTTCAGTGTTCCTTTCAAACATGAAGGTGTTATCAGTAAAGAGCCACCTAAATGAATGGAAAATTAAGAGTATGGAAAAATACAAGGGGCAGGAAAGTGGTTCACTCTTTATTCATTTCTCACAGAATACATATGAATGATCTACAGGTTTTTAAGTGCCACAGAGAAAATGTTGGAAAACCAATCTTTCCTTCTTTCTTTCTCCCCCCATGTATAGCATACTTGAGTACTCATCTATGCAGTGGCTGAGCTTATCCTGGTTTGTACGTGTATTTAAAACACAGAAAACACATCTCAAGCGCTGCAACAACTGACTGAAGAACTGATTGAAGAATTCTTTCCTGAGAAATGTGAATATATATATATATATATTTTTTGTTTGTTTTTTAGAATTTCAAAGAACCCCATAATTCTCTAGGTAGATTTCAGCAAGATCTAGTGCACATGTTCTCTTCCCTACAGTACTACTTTCCACTCAGCCACATTTTATCATTAGGTCTGAAAGAGCAAATTAACTAATTAATATTTCATACATTTGAGCTTCCAATAAGCCAATAAGCAGTTAGGTTATTTAGAAAGCTTTTTTTCACAATGACTCCTTCAAAAAATGGTTTTGTACAGTGATTTAAATTTATTTCCATCACTGAACAGTTAAATTAAAAGCTGAGGCAACTTCATATGCACGATAAACCAGCTGAATCACTTTCTTTTCCTTAAAATATTCCTTTCACTTTTCTCATCTACTTGGACCTAATTATTTCCTGCAGTTCTGCCAATCATATATTTCTATTTTAAAGCTTGTTAAGTAGAAGGGTATATTACAACGAGGTTCCATCAAATAAAGGTCAAAGCTAGGTTGACATAAGATTATATGAGAAAGGAAAACACAGACAATGCTGCCAAGCTACTTCTTCATCAGACTAGTAAACTAAGAAGTCAAAGAGTACTTCATTCTTACAAAAGCACAGGACATAAGCAATAAGAAAATTAGCACATAATTGAATTTAACTAAGGACATGCTGAATAAAAGCAATATTGGAGGAGAGTAGCTCTTTCTTTGTTATTAGAACATTTCCCATAATTACAAAAAATGTTGCTAATATACAATGCATTTATCCCAGACATAGCCAAAATCTTGAAGTGATAAAATTCTTTGCTTTTAGCAAATAAGTAGGAGGGCTGCAGTAGGCTGCAATAAATAATTCAGAGACCCTGACAAAACCAGGAAGAGATTATTTAGTGTATAAAGCACACATTTAAAAGTTGTCAGAAACCAAGACATTGATGCATGTATAATCTAAACCCAGACATTAAGTAATAGCATGTTTTTAGGCAATACAGATGTTTTATTAACTTAAGCATTCAGATAATTAAGATCTTATTCCAATATGTAGGCTTTTACTTGTCTGAGAAGGATGAAGGTCACTACTGCTTGACAGCATAGTTACTGAAGTATATCAAATGCTAATTTCTGTTCTAGACAGAACCTTAACCTAAAATAAGTGTGTTAGCAAAGGCTAAAATAAAATTACAAGTAGCACGTATCTCCTACCTATGCTAGAAAGTTACAGTTCCTTCTCACTGTAAATAAAATGTATCCTAAAGTAAAACATCATTTAGACAAGCCTTAAAAGAAGGGTCATCTGTTGAAACAACACCTCTTCCTTGAGCAGCTGAGTTTTCTTCACCTGTTGAAACTCTGCATTGCGCTAAGGTCACAGCATGGTGTGGGCTTGCAAAATATGGTTTTGATGTTAAAACATCCTCCACACAACTTCAAAACATAAGATGAAATTTCTACCGAACTTTGAAATCCATCCAGGACTCAAAATTTCTAAATTTAAATTTAGGTTATTTCAAATTAACTTCTCAACAGAAATCATATATAAGTCACGTAAAAATCACAAAAAGAAATGGGTTTAAAAACACTGACAAATGGAGTCTGCAGCTCATTTAATATCCATTGTCTTGAGTAGATGGCAGAATGCAATTTATTTGCTGAATGGAGATGGGGGAAAAAAAAATTAAAAAAGAAGAAAACTAAAAAATGCTACCATCAAAAAAACCCCACCCACCCAACAAAACCAGTCCCTCTAACACTGCTCCAAATGGATGCCAGAAGACAGAAACTGGGCTCCTGCCCTCCACCTGGTTCACAGAGACCTCATTGCTCAAGTCACAACCTCATGCTACATCAGGTGAATAACTCAAATCCCAGGTCATGACATACAGCAGGACGGCAGGGGTTGCTGAGATGGGGATAAGAGGATAACATGATTTCTGCTGCACATCCTGCCTCTCTCTCCACAAGGACAAAGGTATCCCTGAGGATCCACCATCACCCTCCACATGTGAGTTTCCCTTCCCCTGTGTCTCCAAGGTTACCTTGTGGTCACAGCTCAGCAAATTCCATAAACCTTATACGTAAAGTTTTTTACCTAGATGGATGCAGTGAACACACCATGCTATACAGGTGCTAAATTCTGAAAAGTACTTCATCTCTGATTTCGGTATTTACGTGCTTTTTTCTGCAGTGCAGCTATAGTAAAAAGAAAAATAATGTCTGTGCTTCTGCACACAGCTGATAACCAGCATGGTCCAGGATAAACTGAGAATATTTATTCTTCTCCCCCATGAAAGACAGCTGAAGCCTACCCACCAGCAAAGCATGCTCCATTTGTTTCTCCAGAGCAGTACCTGAGACATGAATAATTCAGCACACACACACACAGAGCTATACGTTCCATGCACATCTTCACTTACTGAACCAGAGCGGAACATATGTCACAACTGTCTTGGCTTTAATGATTTTGAGAGAAGAATAAAGAATAAGCTCAGCCTGATATTCTACCCTGTGTTTAACGTTATTATTGACAATTCAAGGCACCCACAGCTGACACCTGCATTCCCAATGAAAGCCCATTATTAGCTCTCCCAACTTCTGAAGACCACACAGTCTAACAGTTTGCATTTTATATTAATGATCTGGCACATATTTCTTCTGACCATGTTTTTATAGATGCTGCTGTTTTTGTACACATAGCTTTGTATAAAAACAATCTAAAGGTGCTGTTTGAGTTTCCAAGTAAGATTATGACTACATTCAACACCAAAAAGGCTTTTTTCATTTCCTATGACGTTTTCTTTTTCAAGCAGGATTAAAAGTAAAGTCTTAGAGAAATGAAAAATTGTATAGAATTATGACACTGAAGATTTTATTTCTAAAAGGCAGAAGGCATGACAATCAATAGAATCTAAAAATTAATTTTAAAATTTTGGCAGTTCTCTAAAATTTTGGGGGTTTTCTAACTTTTACCAGTCAAATATTCAAAACATATGTGACAAGGGCAAGGAATTCAGCGGTTTCAAAAGGTTTCCAAAGTTTATCTTAGCATCAACAAGGTACAGTGTGTGAAATACTGTTTCAATTGTAACAATACAATCAGTGTGCTGCAGGAACATGATTACGATTTATATGTTGTTGTTGTTTTGTACAATGGAGTATCGCTCTGATTTATCACAGAACAACAACGGTTTGAAGAATCAGACCTATTAAAATATTGCCTGAGACACATATTAAATTACTGGTATTTCCTTAAAAAATAATCACTGAAAATAAATTTTAAAATTTACAAAGGAAAGACGTTAGTAGACAATGGATAACACCAAGGCCAACAGAACATACAAATATAGCTCCATGTTTTATTAGTAAACATAACTTAACAAAACAGCAGGACTGTCAAAACTGTGACTAAATAGATATGACCAAAACAGAAAAAGTAGATTGTACTACAAACATTGCTCTCTCCCTTACTCTTCTTGGATTGCTCAGAATTCACAATAAAAACCATAAAACTCTGTAATTGCAAATAGATGATAAATTTTCACCACTGGTATAAAGGTAACATATACAAAGCAGAATATTTACAATCAGCTGAGGTGACTGAATTATGATTCTCATCACCAACACTGGGCAGTAAAGAAGCAGAATTATGGAAATAGGCATCTAGCACAGATGAACACCTAAGCCCTCTCTTTTGAAAACAAAGCTCCAGTTAGGCACTGAAAGCTTAGTAGCTGCTATTTTCAGAGAACAGACAACTCAGTCAAATTCATTGATTGCATGTTCAGTGACTTCATTTAGAAATCCTTCTGAGCCCTCAAAACCAGAACTCAACAAGGGGATTTTACTGGGATATAAATGATTAAAACAAAAAGGAATCCTGTTCTGTCTAGACTGGCTGCCTCTCCTCACATAATCTGAGTAGATGAACTTCCCATTTCAATTACAGAAGGAAAAGTCATAGTTCTAAAAAACCTTAATTATAAAATAGATATGTTACTATCACCATGGGATATTTACACACAAAAAGACTGCATATGGAAATATAAGTTTTAATAATTCATTTTACACTGAATTTAGGCTATCTTCAAAGTCAAACACAGGATTTTACTGCTTCAAATGTTTCTAATTATTTTTCCTAGTGTTTGTTTTGCATGTAGTATGGAGGTATTCTTACCTTAATTGGACCACCTGGTATCTGTTGCAGTGAATATTTTTTCTTCCTACTTCTACTCTCCTCACATTCCCATTCTATCAGCCATTCACAATGACTCTTCATAGGAATAGCTATGGCTGGGTTTTCACAAAGCTCTCTTTACGATAAAGAATTATCACTCCAGTGAATTAAAGAACCGTGGGAAAATTCCTTCATCTTAAAAACACTATTCAAGCCATTCCATACTTGAAAAGATTGTGGCACTGGTGTTTTTAGAATATAAATCACTTCATGGTATTTAAAATAAGACTGTCTAATACAGTTAGTATGAAGTCTTGTAAAAACTAGAAATGAGGGAGGGAAAAAGTAGTAACAATCAGCACTTATTCACAATGACAATCTTAGAAAAGGAATCACCTACATTGCCTAAACCATGATAGAACTAAAAATTAAGTATCAGCTTGTACCACCTGAAGACTTGTAAATATCTATCATTTCAGTACACAATCTGTTCATCGTGTACATGGTTAGCTTATTGGTAAGAAACACTGAAAATTTAATATTTGTTTCAAGAGAAAGTGGTATTCTTCTTCATATTTATTTTAAATAAGAGAAATATTCTAAAAAGGATGAAAATACAACCTTCACATTCTCTCCAAGACCATAACAGTCACTCAGGCTATTCAAACGTGTTGGAATCACAGAATGGCCTGGGTTTGAAGGGACCTTAGAGATCATCCAGCACCCTGCCATGGGCAGGGACACTTTCACTTGAGCAGGCAGCTCAAAACCTCATCCAGCCTGGCCTTGAACACTTCTAAGGATGGGGCACCCACAACTTCTCAGGGCAACCTGCTCCAGTGCCTCCCGAAGCTCACAGTGAAGAGTTTCTTCCTATTATCATCTAAACCTGCCCACTTCCAGTTTAAAGCCATTCCCCATTGTTCTATCATTACAGACCCTTGTGAAAAGTCCCTCTCTAGATCTCTTCTAGGCTGCCTTCAGGTACTGGAAGGCTGCAATAATGTCTCCCCTAAGCCTTCTCTTTTCCAGACTGAATAATCCAAATTCTCTCCCAACTGGGCTTGGAAAAGAAAATACTAGTGAGGTCCTGCTTTCAACCTTCATAAAACCAATCCTGAAATATACAGTTATTATATTTGCTACATCTTTCTGATTAACTTTGACTATTCCTTTTTCTTTAGCTCTTTTCCCCTAGAAACAGGAAAAAGATGGGAAGACACAGGGAGAAAGCTGAAAGAACGAAATATTGTTGCTAGATAATTTGTATAAAAGGATTAATTAAAACTAAGTTAGGGAAATAAGACATCACAATATTGGAACACTCTCACTGCTTCCATATGACATTTCCCCAATACACTATTTGGCCTATAGATTTTTGTTTTGAAATATATTGGACAAGAAAAGTCCTGTTTAAGACTTCATTGCCAGTACTTAGTAAATGGGACATGATAATGCAACTGGAAAACTTGCCCCAATGTAAAGTTTTTCACACCTTCCACTTCAGTTGTGATTACTGCCACATTTTTGAGAGATCTGAATGTTTGCTTGAGACAGAAGCTGGGTTTAAGTCCACTTGGCAGTTCCTATGGGAATGACTGTCATAAACTATGAGCTGAAGGAGACAGTTTTTCTATTTAATCTTAAGCTTCTGCAGCATAAGAAGAAGATAAAAACATACTGCAGATAAAAAGTGAGGGTTTTTAAAGGTTTGAATCATGAGAAGCAGAAAATTGTTTAACAAAGATACTGAGAAAAGCTCTGTAAGGAAACCTAAGAACAAAAAAATTGGTTTTGGACTTTATGCTCCAAATTGTATTTAAGGTTTAAAATATCTCAGTTATTTTCATTTAGAACCCAACTTAAACTTTCAGGTGTGACTTTGTATTTTTTTATAGCAAGTTTCATCATTTGTTGAAAAAGTCATCAGGGTAAGCAAGAGTATAGACACAGACACCCGAAAGACATAAAGGATTTAGTATCACGGTAACTTCTAAAGCTACTCTTGGAGAACTACTTGTCCTGTATCTCTCTTCCCCAGGAGTAACACTTTCTGTCTCTTCCTCTGACAGTAAGTGAGAATCTGCCATTCAAAAAGTTTCTGATGAGATATGCTTCATGTTAAGGTATAAGAACATTCATATTTTGAGAAAACAGGACATAACAGAATTCAATCCACTCCCTTTTGCTTTTATATAATACTCTATTAAGCATTTTTTATTTTGGAAAATATGGAAAACAAACCACCTTCACTGTGATCCATAGTGCCCGCTGGGGTGGGAAAAGGAGGATCAAAGTAACAGATGTAAGGGAAATAAAGAAATCAATGGGTTTTTTTCATACAATCTAACCAGCAAGTAAAACAATCAAGCTTCAAACTAATTACAAGACTAGAGAATGCTCCCCAGCAACAAGCAGCTCATTAGATAAAAAAAATAAGAGCATGAAACCAGCAAAGACATCCTGGTCTGCATGTACTAATTACCACTCTTCAACAATAATTTACTTATTGCGCACATCACATTGAAGGAGATCTTCTTTAAAAAGGGATGCAAAAATGAACAGAAATGCTACTTTTCAATTGCTGTGGACTTTACTGAAACACAAGGAGTAACAGTGAAGAAAGCACAAGGTAGCTGTCTGAAAGTTTACCAAAGAAATAGGAAGATTTTCAAATTGTGCTTCTCAGAAGTACAAGTCAGGTTTTAACGATGGATAAAAGATGATCAACAGGGAAGGGGAATAAGGCAAGAAATACTTTAAAGTGACAACTAGCTATGATACATCAGTCCTACTTCACAGACTCAAAAGCTTCTGCAGCATCACTCCCTTACTGTGTTGATTCTCCATCCTATAAGCCAGCATTTATTGCTCTTCCTGTACTGTAGTGCTGCCCTTTTGGAATTCCAGGATACTCAAATGCATCACCTGGCCCTTGCTTTCAATAAGCAGCATCATAAATACTGGAGGAGGAAGAATAAGCAAACTTAATGCATAATGCACCTCTCCCAGACTGACAGCAGGAAGCAAAGCAAAACACAACTGAGTGGATGGTCTATATTTCATTTACCTGACAGCCCTGAGCCATGAAGGAATGAGGTGATATCTATTGAAAGGTTGAGAACATAACACACAGCAGGAGCACCAGTACAAGCATTTGGGTGTTTGTTAGATAAGTCTTCACAAGAAGTAATCTAAAGGGTGCAAGAGCAAACATGCCCAGAGCATGCTGACTTTGCAGAGGACTATTAATAACAGAAGCATTTTAAATCTGTATTTTCAGGTGATACCATCTGAAAAAGAATCTCAGAATTAAAATTAAGGGCAGAAGGGTGACCAGCAGCCAGGTGCATTTGTAAACAGGAGAGATGCAATTAAACACTTGCATCTCTGAATTGTGCCCTCAAAACTTTCACAGTACAACATAAAGATAAGGTTAATAGGTTAATAAGTGAGAGACAGCATGGACTGTGAGCCTTACATTGCTTTAAAATGAGGTTTGTAACAGAAAAGCCAGACATGGTAATATTTTACAGGGATTTAAAACAAGCGTTTTTCCATGCATTAATTCCATGAGCACATTGGCTGTGGGCAGGATTTACAACCAGCTTATCTGTTTACCATGACAAATTTTATCAATAGCAACTGCATTGCTACATTTAATGACAACCAAAGAAATCTTGATCTTGACTTAATTCAATGTACAAAGTATTAGGAAATTTAATCAAAATTCTATCTCCTTTCTAAGCATTTAAATAATTATTCTTTTTCAAGCATTCAGTCTATTCTTAACATTGCAATCTGGTCTCACAAAAACTTGGCTGGAGTTTAAAAATGTAAAGGCCAGGGTTAGAAAGGAAAAGGAAAGTTGTACTCATTTTCAGCATCTTTGCTAAGAATGAATTAATTAGATCCTACATCATGCCAGAGTTACTTAACTAAGAAAAAAAATAGTTGCTTAAGTTTAGTGTCCATACATTTACAAGTAGCTACGGAATATTATCTAAGAAAAAACTTCTCAAAACAAGGTTTTGCAGGAAGAACTGTCTCCAAGAAGAAGATGAAGGAGATGAAGACACATTCTTTTGTAGATTGTTTCATATGAAAAGGGATTTGGATTTGACTGCATTTGCTTCTGGGGCTATTAATTATTCTACTGTCAGCTTCCTCTGTTAAATTAGAATCAGCCACCAAATTTGAAATTGTAGTTATACAGCTGCAGTTACTATAATGATGAACTCAGCTACATACAGACACAAATCAAGAACCTGAAAAGCAAAGTGCACTGCAGGGATTTAGCTCTGTACTCATTAAGACTAAACACCATAAGGAATGTTGGGTATTAGCCTTTTATGTTCAGAGGAACATGAAAAATCCAGATTTCTTGTGTGTGGAGCTCACAAAGGTCGAAAGGCATGCTTATTTCACTAGGATACAGCCTTTCCATGAATTTGATTTTAGGAGGTGAGATGAAAGCAGTGAGACAGCAATGTCACATTTTGAGTTGCTATTAATACCGATCAATGCCATGCCTCAGACTGAAGAAAATTACAATAAAAAAAATCCTTTTGAATCTGAAGAATCATTTGTTTTTCTTGACACAAACACCTCTTGCAACAAAATGGGATGTGTTACAAGCTTTTAGAAACTAGATGTAACAGAAACAGCGACTAAAAGAAACAGCCAAAGGATTCCATCAGCATCCTTGAAGACAAGACTTTTGCAGCAGCTACACATGATAAGCATCAGAATTCAATACAAAACTTCTCATGGAAAGAGACAACCAAAATAATTGACATGTTTTGCTTAAGAACTCAGGTATAGGTTTCTCCCAATCACTGAAACTCAATTTCTATGTCTCCTTCCTCCTAAGACTTTCCTGTATAGAGCCAAATACACACTATGTATGTCAATCAGTCTATTCCCTTAGTTTTCTTTTGTTTCTTTCCAGAATGCTGCTATAGTTAATTCCTGACACACTACAGCAAACCCAAAAAGTAAGTAACAATAAGCCTCACCGATAACAACATGGATTAAAATCTGTAACAGGTAAGTCCTTATCCACTCACTTTCTCTGCATTATGAATGCAATATTTCAGAAGGAGTGTTCTGACAAAGCTAGAAAACTCTGCAATGCTTAGCTAGCAAAACAGGTCAAGCATTTGAGAATAAGCTCAGCTAGGAATATCTTAGTTCACGAGATCTGACTAAATCATGAGGTTTGCATGAGGAAAGGTGTTTATCAATAGGGTTTGAATGTGCATCTCCCCAGCTGCAAAGCTGCATCTCCAAAAGCAGAGTAAGCTGAGTCATGTGGAGGGTGAGACAGGGGCCATGCTGCAAATCTTGTAACTCATGATGGATAGCAAGTACAGTAACTCCATCATTCACCTTCATTCACCTCAACCACTTTCCAGATCAAAACAAACAATGCCAAATTCCAGCACAATCTCTGTTTCGTGGAATTTTTTGAGTGAGGGGTGGTTTGTTTGGAAGGCAGGGAGGAATGTTCTGGTTTTGAGCAGGACCAGTGCTTCCTGTAATTCTTTTATTTGAAGATCTGCTAAAAAAATGAACAAAAACCTAACTTACACAACTTATATAGAAACTTACTCTTCCTTGTCATTTACAAGTTATATTACATTTACCTCTCTTGGTGATAAAATTCTGTTGATCACTTCTTGCCAAGCCAAACATACTTGGGTGCCCATTTTTATAATTAAGCTTCTAAAATTAACCTAAAAAACAGCTGTGCTTTTTAATCTTTATAGCAAGGCGACTGCTAATGACTTCTTGCAGCTTAAGCCCTGCTTGTACTCATACTGATAACATTATCTTAATTTGTCCTTGACTTAAAAAAATTATCACATAGTAACTAGTGCCTCTCTCTCATTCCCACAGCGCTTAAAACACAAGTAAAACCAAACACCGCTCAAAACCAGACTTTTCCTAAACACTGACAATCCTCTGGAAACCTACAGATCATTTTTCCTTGTTTGTCACGTGGGATTCATCATGTTAAGTCTGGACACTTCACTACAAATCAGGGTTTCCTTCCCTTTCACCCCAAAACAAAATTTAACCAAAATAATTATGAGTTTCGGAAAGTGTTATTTTGCTAGTATATGCACATCCCAAATTGAATGACTGTACACTTCTAACATTACATGTTTACTTCAAAGGAAGTGTGATAGCAGTGAAGGCAGGTTAGATTTAAAAGGAGAGCACAGACAAGGCAAGACATGAAGGTTAAAAAACATGGAACCATAGTTGGAGAAGCAGGTAAGAAAATGTAAAGAAAAAATAAGAACCCACGAGTGGCTAGAGAAGACTGTATTTTTCAGAAGAGTACATGGAATTCTTGCTTAGGGAAAAGTCTTAATGGTAGGAGGGATCCAGGAAACTAACACCTACTTTTCAGAGAAGGCTAGAGAAAGGACATCCAGATACAGAATTAAAATGTGTTAACAAAAAGCTCATAGACCTAATCTAACACATCTTTCCCACAAACTACTCCTTTTAAAAGCAGCTGTCCTAAGTCACAGTATGACTATGCTTCCAAGAATACCTAAGTAACTTCTGGTGACTGGTACCAGGCCTACACTTGCAATTTTCATTTACACTGGGTGATTGAGCTGATTAGTATCTCACTCAAGACTGGAAGAGTCAACTGTAGTTTACTAATACTGTTTTTGTCCTGCTAGGAGCACTGAAACAATAATTTTGTTTGTCCAGAAGCATTAACAGGTAGTAGTTTTTGACTAATTTGACTACATTTAACACATTGTTGTGGTTTAACTACAGTAGATGCTCAGCCTTCCACAGCTACTCACTCCCCTAGAATAACATGGAAGGAGAGAATCAAAAGGGTATAAGTGAGGAAACTCAAGGTTTGAGATAAAGAGAGTTTCAAAGCTATAGCAAAAGCTGCACGTGCAAAAAAGGCAAAGCAAAGAAATAATTCACCACTTCCTGTGAAGTGTGTGCCTGAAGGCAGGTGTTCAGCCATCCCCAGGGCAGCAGGGCTCCATCCCATATCATGGTGACTTGGGAAGACAAATGCCACCACTACAAACATCCTTCTTCCCCCAGCTTTACATGCACAGTACAACATCCCATGGCAAGGAATGTCCCTTTGGTCATTGGAGTCAGCTGTCCCAGCTGTGTCCCCTTCCCTACTCCTTGTGCACCCCAGGTTTACACACTGGTGCAGTAGGGTGAAATAGAAAAGGGCATGAAGTCGTGCAAAGGCTGCTCAGCAGTAACAGAGAACATCCCTGTGTCATCAGCATTATTCCACACTGATTTGCAAATCCAAAACACAATACCATATGAGCTACTATGAAGAAAACAACAACCAAAAAAGTCTGTAAATGACACAAGCAAGAGCCCCCAGATATTCAAACCTTTATTGTATTTGAAAGCTGCTTTTATAGAAAATTAGTTTTCTATTTCCAGTACTGTTTAACAGCTCTTTCTTGTGATCACTTTAGACTTTAAAGACTTTATTCCTACACTCTATTCAACTTTTCCACAACTTCTGCAATGTATTTCCTTATTATACATTTTCCCTACAGCCCGTGCCACCAGGAGACCCTGCTGTTGAGGACTTAGAGAACCAGTTGCCTGGTTTCAAACAGAAAATTGAGCAGGAGGTGACAGAGCAGCCTAACAAGTACTGTGAAGCTCTGGTAACAAAACACCAGGCTAACTCCTCCATCCCCTCTTGATTTCACTGTCTAAATAGCTCAAACATACTCTAGACATGGGAAATTTTCCAATAGTGTCTAGCAGACTGTTTTAAATGGCAATTTTTTTCTTGAGCAAGTGGAAATAAATCAATATGCATTGCAAGTCTGCTTTCAACCTAAATCGTGATGCATTGCTTGTTACCAAGATGCAAAATACTTGTTACCAAGATGCAAAATACAAAAAAAATACTCAAATGCTTTTGGTGTTTATATTTACTCTGAAGCTCTTACTTACATAAATAAGATTAAAATTGAAGTAAGAATTCATAACTAATGATAAGCAATAAAACTGAAAGTACTTACATTAAACTTGATAATGTCGTATATCAAGTAGCGAGGGACAACCTGTCCATTAACCTTGTCAATGATCATTTCCTTAAAAGAAAAGAGAAATCATTGGCATTTTTTTCATAAATACAGAAGAAGAATGTTGACACATTTATACGTAGTGCATATATCTGCAAGCATGATGCAATCAAACACCGGCCACATCTTTATTACAAAAACTATTTTACAACAGGTCAAGATTATAAAAATATTATTGTGGTCTTAAAAGTCTCTCATGAAGCATTCAACAAAACACCAGGAAGCTGTGCTAGGGCTTCCCATTCTGATTTGCAACATTTATATATGTTTCCCCATAGCTTTCAAAATCTTGAGTGAATAATGAGTTTTTCAAAACCTCAGTAAGAACTGTGATCCTGAGCCAACCAAGCACTACTGGAAATCTTGCCCACATTTAGAAGTACAACATCAAGGATGTAAATAACAAGCATTCACATTCATTTTCTATGCTCAGGTTGGATATTTTCATTTTAACAACATCCTAGGCAGCAGTGAAAATGGCAATTTGCTTGAATGTTGCACTGTGACTAAACAGGATGGCTCCATCAGACAGAAATATGACAGACACTCTCTGCATTACATGGTCAGTTAACATCCAACATGTACCAGCAAACCACATTGAAACAGGTCAGGTAGGGAAAGAACATTAACAATCAACATCCAAACACAAAAATGTTTCCTGAACTTAAAGGTACATACAAAAATTACCTTACGTGGTGGTGCTTACATCTGTAACTCAGGCTTCCCATGACAGGAATTAGACATAGTATATAGAGTTTGATGAACCAACAAGGAAGATTGAAAATGATAACAACCAACCACTGGTAGATCTTTTCCAGAGACAATTCTGAAATAACCATTTCTCTAAATGCAACCCATCTTCTCCTTACCTCCCTCCTCTACCTGATTCTTGCCTAACAAGTTGTATCTGCTACAGATTTTTTTTTTTAATTAAAAAAACATTAGAAGTTAAAATTTCAAATTTACACAAACAAGATAAAACAATAGAAAAACATGAAAACAGTTCACTATGACATGATGAAAACAAAATCAGGAGTTCAAGAACTATTCCAAAAAAGAACATTACATCAATTCAGTTTTGTTCAGTTAATGTCTTGCTATTTTTATGCCTTATAACCTTTTAATTTCTCTCAGAATCCATAGATGCTACAAAATAAACCCAAAAAAGTCTGACTGACTCATGTAAGATTAATTTTCAGTCTGTACAACAATAACAAGATTCTTGAATTGTACCTAGCATCTAACCACAATTTGCTTTGAAAAATAAGCAAGGAGTTCAGTTGTAAAAACATAGGCTTGTTTTAAAGAAAACATAAACCTTGAAGCATTTAAAACTAAACTAGAAGACATGAACATACTGTTCTCAAAAACCACTGGGAAATCTAAGTTTCCTACTTAATATTTTGGAATCTCATCTTCTGTGAACACAACACTGAGATGGAGACTGGGATTTCAAAGCCATGTGCAGCATTCCCAGGTGTTGTGAATGACTACCTGAGTTGACCTTACACATCATTCCACAAAATCTTCCTTAAAAATTAAAAACACATTAACCCAATGAGTGACAACTATTCCTTTGTAATATTACAATATCTTACCTCTAAAAATTTAGCCACAGGCAAATAACATGTGCAGAAAAGGTCTACATAGAAGTGATACAACAAAATGCCATTCTGCTAGTGTCCAGTGCTTAGGCAGGACACTGGTGAGCTCTCGAAGGAACAGCAGACACAATGCTGCAATGCCTTCTTTGGCAATAAATTTTATAACTAACTACAAGAACAGATGGGTACAACTCAAGAGACAGAAGGCATGATATGCAAACGTGGAAGAGGGTGTAAAGATATAATGCTAGGGGGGAAAAAACCCCAGGATAAAAAACCCCACCTGAAATTCCTGATAGTAATCAGGTGAAACAAATAAAGTAACAGTGAAACAAAAGAATTGTTTTTCATTGAGCTCAGTTGAACAGGCAGGTGAAACAACTTTTTTTGAAACACATTTAATTGAGCACATATTTAGGGTTTAAGGACTCACTTTCTCAGTATGCATATTCAGAACCTCAGCTTTGATACAAAGCTAGCATTTGTATGCAAAACCCTGAAAACATTTCAATGCCTGGTATTACAAGATTTTATGCCTAATTTTAAAAACCTGAATCTCTGCATACTCAGTTTAAGAAGGATTATAAAATACGACAAAGAGGACCAAGAACTGTTTTTAAACATCCTTTGAAGTGTTTATTTTTAACTTTTTCTCTACTTCAGATGTGTAAACATTTTTATTTGATTACTGATCAAACAAGCTTTTTTCCTCATCTCCTCCCTTTCTTCCTCCCCTGCCTCCTGTTCTCTTTGACATCCTGACTGAAATCCCAGCTACCAGAGCAAAAAACAATAGCACAATATGCCTTAGAAGATGAGATGACAAACTCCTGCACTGCTCATCTCCATCATGACAACAACATTCCCTGCTCCATTAGTTACGCCAATACAACTGTCATAAGGCAAAAGCTGTAAAGTGAGCATAAGAATGGTTCAGATTAGAAATGCTCTAACACATCATTATTTTACAGTCTGATTTCTGAATCTCCCTTGAAATTATCAGAATTGAAAAATACACCAGGGACTAGATACCAGAGAAGATGGGAAAATGCAGTATTTGAGAAATGACCACAATTAAACTCACTCATTCTGACCTGAGTAATAACCTGATACCGTAAGATTATATTTGAGCCAATTTTTAGATAATTAAAAACTTAACCCCAAATCTACTAACATGACATGTCAATACAACATAAAAGTATCCATAAGGCATGCCTGCATCCATGCAGTTCCTTCTACAGACTCCATGCAGATTTACAGCCAGTATTGTGTGTTTTAAAACTACCTCTGCTATTACCACTTCTCCATTAGCTGCTAGGTTAAGTACCCACCTAGCCCATGGGCCCGAAGACCAAGGCCCAGTGATCAATTAATGCAGTGTAATCTGGCAACACTGTGCTGGTGTTAGTCCCCTCAATCCTGTGGGGTTGCAAAGCACAGCTGTACAGTATATTAGACCTGAAACAGGGCTAAGAGCTTTTTGCTGGACAAGTACCAGAAGGACAATGCTGGACTGAGAGCTCATGGGCATTTTTCCTTGAATCACATCTCTAGAGAGAGACTTGGACTTAAAAAAATCCAAAATTCAATCGCAAAGCAAAGGATCCAATTTCACCAGCCACTTGCAGAATGTTTTTTTGTTGACATAGAGTATGGAATCAGATCAAATAATACATCTGTTTGTTGTTCCTTTTCCTCCTGTGCCTTTTCTTAATCCTTTATCCATTTATCTTTAACACAATTCTAGTCACTGCTGTATTTAAGGAATGAAAACAGGTTTTGTTTCTTGCCTTTTTTCTTAAATCTATTTTGCATAAATCCATTTTGCATCAGCTTTCACAAACTCAAGAAGTTTTAAGTTCTGTAATTTCTGAGACAGCTTACAAATAGGTAAGGTCTCTGCTGATACAAAACCATAAGTGAATCTTTATCTCACTCTCCATTTATGGAGTTCCTGGCCCTCTTAAGTCTTCAAGTGTGAACAGTATTTTATATAAAAATGAAATAGGTTTAAAAAATGTATTAAAATTGTGAGTTATTTCAAGCCTAAGAATGCCTCTGCATTTTCTACCCAACTGTTCCAAAGCTAAGCAGAATGCTAAGAAAGCTCCTGAAAATAGCTATTTGGCTTTTTTGCATGACAGCCAAAACATTTGGACAAAACTCTGTGCATTCCCTCAGATAGCACTATGGATGCAAAACACTTGGCTTCTAAAGGAATAAGTCATACTAGTCACCTGCAGGAGAAATTTAAATTAGCTTTAAAGAGCTTTGCAGAAAACTTTCTTACATGACAGAAGAACAATTGCAACTGAAAAGCTGGAGATGAGCAGAGAGTGTTGCAGATCTGTCATCACCCAAGATGTACCTGATCACATAAGAACTGTTTGCAAGTAATTTCAGCCTGAAGTGAACCACAAATGCATCTGAAATTCTCAAAGACAACCACATGAAAGGCTTACACCAGGGGCCTTAAAGCAAGTTAATAGATCCCTGAATGCATGGAAATTGCCTTTATGAAAGTTTCATGTATACTGTCATTCTAAATGATGTTAGGGGGGCATCAATCTTTTGTATTCTTAAACCCAGTAGTTGTTTTCTGCACGACACTGATATTGCTGTTTTCTCTTCCCTTTTTTCTCATATTTTTAAGAATACTGCAAAGCAATACCAATTGGACCACCTCATTCTCTACTTTTTTTTCCCTGAGAGAAAGCTACTTCAAGGACAGTGAGTATGAACTACTTCTGCCTGTACTTAAAGAATTAACTTCACCACCCCTTCAAGCACTAATTAGCAAAATATGTTAATTGATAAAAAGCCAACTTCTTTTCATGGATTTAAAAAATAAAATAAAATCAATCATGCATCTATCTAGAGTAAAGGCTCATTCAGGGAAATTTTCATTTGGCATCAACATTAAACAAATATTCAACTACAAAGTTAAGCTCTTCTGATGCTTCAAATAATAGGCAAGTCTTATCCTCAAACCTGTTAAAGGAATTTCAATTGGAAGAAAAAAATATTCCAGCAACAGCTTTTTATTTAACTGACCATACCAAAACAAATTTAGAAATCTGTATTATGAAAGCTATTTATCTATTGAAAGGTTTTAGTTTTATCTCAGGGTACTTCATTCAATCAGTACTTGCTCATTTCATGTCATTTTACTTTTCACTTTATTTAAAAAAAAAAAAAAGTGTGGGAGGAAAAAAAAAAAATAACACNAAAAAAAAATCACACTAAGACTGATTTTATGCCAATAAAGTGTAACACCAAAATGCACTCTTAACAGTCAAACTTTTACAGAACAACTAATTAAGCAAGGTTATAGTTCATGCCCTGGGTACCTGAGAGAACTTCAATTATTCTTAAGAGACTTAAACTATAAATCTGGGGATCAGAACACACCAGAGACCTTCTTCCATGCCCCACAGCTACATCATGCACTTATCTCAATACCCCTGTCTTCCACCATGTACATATCAGCCACCTTTACTAAAACACCTGATTGAAATAAAGACAATAAAAATAAATAAATAAATAAAAGAGGAGCCATTTCCCTCAAGAACACCCAGGACTGCACCATATGGACACTAGCAAGTGATTACTTTCTCAAGAGCCTTAGAAGAAGCAGAGGAGAGAAATAGCAATACCAGGCTTTTTATCTCAAAAGTATGGAACCTAATGTATGCCATTAAGAATAATATTATGTATATCATTAGGAAGCTGCCTGGCTGAAGAGGCTCCTACCAGACACGACAGCTTGTGCAACCACTTCTGAGCTGACAGCATGGCATTTCTTGCATTATGCTCTCAATTTTTCAGTGAAGCAGAGGTGGTGGAAAATATTCCATTATCTGCTTCTCAAGTACATTGTTCCTTGCAGCAATTATCCTCTCAGATTCAATTTATACACGCTTCACATGTAAATGTGTGTTCAGTAAGACACATCATTCACAGAAGTGACAGTTCAAGTAGAGCACTGACAACAAGGGCCTGAGAAAGGAAAGAAAGTTAATAAAGACAATATGGCTGAAAAGTGCATCAGGCTTCAGAGGATACAAAAATACTTCATCAAGCAGGAGTTACAGAACGCAGAGTCTCCGATACAACTGAAACATAATAGGAAACTGCATTGATCTTTTAGTGTAAGAGCTAGTGAAATCCTCTGGGTCATGTGAACTAGGACAGTCAAGAAAGAAATAATTTCTTCTTGTGGCTATAGTTCTGAAAAGTTTGCCACCAATAGTCCAGCCTAGCCTCCAAAACACAAATCCATATGTTTTACAGCTCGTTTCACAACTGGCTCGAAAAGCTCATTAGCAAATTTACATAATTTAAATTTGTGTATCAATTTAGAAATGTTTTAGCCCTAAACAAATATAACTAAGCCATTTCTAAATCGCTCAAAAATTCAGATCAGTGGAAAATAAAGGTGACAGAAACCAGACATCAATCCACAAAAATGTATCAAAACATGATGAAAATGTTATCAAATTTTAAAAGTATTTCCATGAGCTATATAAGATTGACCATGTTTACTATTTCAAAACATAAAGCTGTAGCAAGAGATGAAGTTCTGCAATAATTTTTTTAGATTCTCTTCAAGCCTTTTCCCATATTCAGAGAATGTCATCTCAATACCTTGATTTATTTCAAAGACAAACAGCTCCCCCCAGAGCAGTCATCAGTCCTACTCTACAGGTAAGTCATTTCTTACAAAATACAACTCCCACATTCAGCCAGTGACTGAACTTATATTCCTCCTGAAATACTATGATTCACTGATCCAGGCCTAATAATTTGAACAAAAGCAAATAGCAATGAAATTGTGACAATAATTACACAACATGCTCCTTACCCCATCTAGAAGAGTGTTTGTTAGATGTGTGCGAAGATCTTTACGAAATGGAAATTCCAGGTTGGATACATGAAAAATGGAATTGTCTCTATCAATCATATACACTTCATTCTTGCCATCAATCAGCATCATGTACCTGCAAAGGCAGTGTTAAGATATTGTAATTACAGGATATCCTCAGAATCTCTATTTTTTTAATATATATATATTAAGTATTAAAAAAATGTAATCATGACAGATATTATTAAAAAAAAAAACATTTTAAAAGGATTTTTTTACATTTAAAAGTTTAAACCTGTAAACTAACCAAAGGAATATCCCATTACATATGATGTTGTTCTCAGCAATTAAAATATGGGAGAAGGGAGAAGGAAGAAGGAGGGGACACTTGGAGTTATGATGCTTTTCTTCTCAAGTCACTGTTGTACATCATGAAGCCCAGCTTTCCTGAAAATGGCAATACCTGCCTGCCAATGGGAAGCAGTAGAAAATTCCTTTTTTCCTTCTATTCATCTCAACCTTCATCTTTCTCACTTTCACCCTTCTGAATCTCTCCCCCTTCCTGCTACAGAACGTGTGAGCTTAGTTAAATCAGGCCACACCTTAGATATTCTTTTCACATGGACAAAACTACAGGGCAACAATTCTTCAACTGAGTCCATGTAATAGACCTCTTAAAGCCCATGGAGAATTTTCACTGGCATTCTGTATGGAAACAATGTTTTTGTTAAGCATAGCTCTCTGCATGCCATCTTCTTTCATAACTAGATGATTTGGATGGTCCTTTCCAATCCAAATCATTCTATGATCCTATGATATCTATGATTCTGTATCTTACTTCAGAGAGATGCTGAGAAAGAGCATGTGCTGACTTTGAAGACAGAAAAAACTCTCGTCTCAGGACAGTGAATCACTTTCATGTAGACCCATCTGTCTGGGTCTCATGGTAATATACCTGTCTAACTTAGAATCTCAACAAGTTCTCTGCTTGAGAAAGACATTAAACTGATCCAGAAATGTCTCATTTTGAAAGTAGTTTTCTTGAGGTTGTTTTAGCTGAATGGCAGAAAACTCTACTCTCCCAATTAAATAAATTGTTAAAATAAAACTCTGAATGTTCTCCATACAACAGAATTTATGAAAATTCTAATTACTACCAACATAAGACAGAAAATAAATTGCTCGAGGATAGACTGACAAACAGAAGTGTTCTATGAGCAGCTAATAATTGAAACTGTGCAAGAAGCAAGAGATAGGCAAGGTTTTGGTGAAACTGAATTTATCAGTTAATGAGGGTTTTGAGCTGATTTGTTGGCTGAGGTTTTTTGTTTGCTTGTTTCACTCAAAAAGCTTAAGTTCATGTGCTTAATGTCAGGTTTAAAGTTTTCTGCAGATGACACTACAAGCATTCAGGGAGAAATCTTGTAGACTGCTGAACAGTACATTTCTGAATATTATTTTGATGTACCATGGCCATTTATATTTTAAGAAGTTAATTAAGGTATTAGCAGATAAGCACTTACACCAGAATAGAGAACACGCCTCGGGCAACACCACAAAGGCAAAGAGAGTGATGATTTCTCAAACACATTCACTAGAGACAGAACACAGGAACTTAACTGTCATGCCTTGCACTGCCCACTGTGAACACTACTTGCTATTACAGCTGTACATTTATTACTAATTACCTCTATTGTGTGAGAGCCCAAAAGCTCCAATTAGTAACCAGGCCCCATTGTTTTAGGCAAGTACACAAGATGACATGGTCCTACATCAGAAGGCTCAATCCCAATGTAAAACCAGAGAAGTGAATAAAATAACAAAGGCAGAGCAGTAACAAGAGCAATAACAGAACTGCTCAGTCACCTCTGAAAACTACATGGAAGCAGGGAATCATGTTTGAGCTACAAACTTCACCTCTCAGAACTGTCAGTGCAATCACTACAAACCAAGAAATTCTGACCAACAGAGGATCACGGCATCCATGTAGATTAATCTCACAAGCAGATTAAATATCTAGTCATAGAAATGGTAAAATCTAAGGTTTCATTGTCACTGTTGGACATGCAATGACACACACCGACACTGTCTGGTGAAAAGGTATAAAACTATTTATTACAACATTTGACTCCATATTTATAGTATTTTTACACAGACCAGGGATTGGAGGAGAAGGTTGACACCTCTCCCATCCCATTGATCAAGACAACTGCCCATCAGTTGTTTTTTACTTAAAGAGGAAGTATGTAAACAACCTCATCTTAACATAAACATGTTCTAATTATAACTCCAGTGTGTGAGAAAGAACTATGAACTCTGAAAAACATCAGGCTGTAAAGTGCATCAGAAAACTGAAGAAACCAGGGTGACAGCTTCATTAGAAGCTACTTTTCATTCACTGAGGCAAGGCCTGTTATTAATTCTAATTGGATACTATTATTAACACAATAATTCAGGAAATAGGATGAAAATTTCATTAGCAGAGTGACAGTTCTTGGCATTAGACAAACAGATCTCCAAATCACCTACCAGAGTATTAATAACTTTAATTTTTAAACTTTAAAAAATGTCAACCATAAAATAAAGTTTTCTCTGCAGAAATCAATTGTTTTTAGCATACTCAAATAAAGACAACTGTATCAAAAGGCTCATTTTCCTACATATATGTCCTATATCATGCAGTCCACATCAGTTGGGCCCCAAACACAAGCTAAAAGAATTATTTCATTAGACTTGCATTTTCAGTTGAGTTTGTTTTGGTGTTGGTGGTAGGTTTTTGATTTTTACACCATTTTTAAGCTGACATGAGCTACACTTAAAATCCCAAGTTAAAAACAGAGGTTTCCTCTTTATGTGGATGTTTAGCATTTTTCATCATTAAATTTGAAAGTGTATTTCAGGAAGATATTACTTAATGCATAAAATAAGGTAAATTACTTGGTGTTTGTCAATCTACAGTCATTGAGATTAAGGAACAAGAACAGAATTGCATTTCCTGATCTCCAAATCCAACACTGTACCCACTGGAACATGTGGCCTCTGTCCTCTTTTCCAAATTATTAGGATTCACAAAACTGGAATTGAAAATATTCCCCCAACACAATACCTCACTACACATGGTGTAGTGCTGACCAAAACATATCTACCACAAAACTGAGTGCCTATGTATTCACAGAAGTTTTGCCTCTGACTTCAATTTTGTGATGTGCTTTATCTATGTTTAACTTCTTTCTCTCAGCCAAAATTACAGCAACCACCTCAGCAGTAAGCTTACATATGTTAATTTTGTGCTTTATAGGAGTTTTAAAACCTTAAGTATAATATAAAAATATAACATAGCTTCCTCAAACTTTAAGGTCCTATCTTCTGAGCTTGAGTTCAACACACAAGTAATTTTCTAAAAAAAAAAATCTAGCAAATGGATTAGAGATATTGTTTCAAAGGAAGCTTAAAAATTCCACTCCTTTAGGAGCTTTCTTTGCCCTGCAGTATTTCTTTAGACAGGCTACATCAAAGAAGATTATTTATTTTGACACAGTGCTGCTGTTGCTGCTTTTTTTTTTCATTTTCCTTTTTAAATATGCCCGTGTCTGTATTATCACATTAAAGAATGCAAAATATAAGAAATTCCATCATCAACTCGAAGCACAAAATACATAGCAGCTCTCCATTCCAAAGGGAGTGCATTACACAGCCTGGAATTCAGCCTTGTGAAAGTGCTGCCCTCCCACACAAATAAGCATTACCCAAATTCAAATAGCAATTAGCATCTCTAATATGCTCACTGACGCAGAGGCAACAATGAAATCCTGCTGCAGATATGATTTTCAATTTCTTATTTGCCTTTTATGATTGGCAACATTTCAAAACCACGAGCGTGTCCCCACTCTGTAGGTGGATCACCTAAGACGAGGCCAAGTCACATGAGTGCTTTACTTTTGGACCCTGCTACTCCCTCCTGGCAAGAAAGCATCAACTTCTGGCCAGATGCACTGAGGAAAAGGCCAAGAGAATGAAAATTAATGACCACCCTTTATCCACTGACACTAGGAGATCATCTATCTGTGTCACTAAGCTGCTGTTGTTCCATGTCCTGACCCAAATCCAGACGGTGCTGGATTTAGAGTAAATTTAAATTAGGAGAGTTTGAAGCTGTCCTGTGGCACATGGAGCAAGACCCTAAATCCCGATAAATGGGGAAGGCTCAGCTTGCTTTCTTCTATTAATTGCTGCTGGCAATGGTTGCTGCTTCAAAAGATGTCTCCTCAAGGATGACAAAGCCTGGATACAGGGACACTAACACAGGAACTTAAAAGACTCATAATATTATTTTCAACGTGTAAACAAAAGGAAACAATGTCTTTTTAATCAGCACACTGACAGTTCTGTCACAAACCACTTTCTCCAAAGTTGCACACATTGTCATTTGCATGAGTACACAGCACACCAGCCAGCAAGAAACACTGCTTGCTACATGCAGAAGCTGCTGTAGAATTATGTATTCAACAGTCCAAATTCCAAATCATTTTTTAAAAAACACGCAGACTTTTGGAAGTTAGTCTGCTCTGAGTATACCAACACTTTGTATTTCTCTTGCTTATTTCTAGGTTAAAGTATGTCATCAACAGTCTCCACAGCATTTTAAACCAAAAAATCCCTTAGATTGTGACTGACAGTCATTTCCAATTAACAGCCTCCATCCAGCTCCAATATTTCTCATTCATGACCTTGCATTTTCTACAACTAAATATCCTTCCAGTTTTAATATTCCACTCCTCAGTGAATTCAGTGACTGATCTCCCTCATCTGTTTATCAGAACATACTTGGATTCTGCTTCAAAATACTTAATGATAAAACAAAATTAGTATTCAGGATCTCTATCTGTGGCTTGTTATGCATTTTCTTTAAAAACCACCCACTGCCATTTTCTTTCAATCTGCTAGAATTCTAAGATGGGTAAAGAATAATCTTAGCCTCACTCTTTCTAATAAATAGAAATTTTGTCAAAGTCCAGAAGCATTAGATATCCCCGTCTTTCTAGGTCAAAACCACAATTTTTCCCTTATATGAACTCCTACCAAAATGGTTGAACTCAGAGGAAATCCCATTCCTCATCTATACTGCAGACTGCATTCTTCAGTCACAGTAATTCTGAGTAATTCTATTAACTACTGCCCTTAGGGCAACCAAATCTGTCATTTAATAAAGAGAAAACCTGCATTTTTGATCTATTTTTACCTCTCACTACAATTATAATTATTTAAATTTAAAGCAAAGCCTTAGGATGACTGATTAAAACTTAGCTTCTAAAATCAAGACTTTTTTTTCCCCCCCTCAGTAGGAAAACACTGTTACTAAGCTTTTGATTAGTACATAAATGTATCTTGAATCTCTTACTACACTCAGGAGCACATGGATTTGTCACCTGTTAAAATGCTCCACCAGATCTCCACCCTCAGAATTCAGAATTCAGTTCCCAGTTAACTTCCACAATGGTAAAGTGTCTCCATGGGGTGAAATGACCAGCTCCTTCTGCTTCAAAACTGCCTTGGTTAAACTCTTTTTATGGAGGTGAAGACACTCAGCTTGCATTAGATGTTCTAGTGTGCTCATTGTAACAGCTCTGATCAGGCATCTGCAGCAGATTCAGCAGTAACCCAGAAGTCTTTAACAATCCTGTAGTGATTATTTTAAAAATCTGAACTCTGTAACAATTCCTTATCCTTCAGTTATTAGGAAAATAAAATGTTACTCCCCATATTTTATCGTGCATTTTGCTAAACAAAATTAATGCTTTCCAGTATTTATGTTACAGTCAGGAATGTTGTCTAGTTCATCTGTTACACCAACATCTAATTTCATGAGAAGTCAGAAAGTTTCCAACATCTAGCTTAATGCTCTGTATCCTTAGTTCAAGATACCACTGCCCTGACTCTATGCTAGTACAGAAAAAAAAATAACTTTCTTGTCCTATTGATCACCTCATATATCACAATGGAAGGGCTATGCTTGATTTTGATATTCATAGCACAATTTCAGGTGGAAAAGACCTTTAGGATAATTGAGTCCCAATGTAGGCCTGACACTGCTAAGTCCACCACAAAACCATGTCACGAAGTGTCACATCCACAGGTCTTCTAAATACCTCCAGGCATTGATGGATTGATCTTCACCAATCACTCTGCTTATTTGAGACAAGGAATTTCATTTCCACAAGATTTGTTGAAGTGGTATTCCAGATAATGAAGTAACCTTGTCAAGTCACCACTGTAAGTTAAGAGTAACCACACAGCCTCCATAATTTTTATTACTCATCAGTCTCCTCCGCAGTTATCTCACTCGGCATCAAAATCTTTTTCTTATTCTTGCCTGCCACCACTCTCCTTCAAACTCTGAATGCAAGTTTCCCTTTTCATTTGTTCCCCTTGACAATGCAAGGTCCAGAGGAGTTATTTTGTGACTGTTATGGCCCTGAACATCATCAAAAGTGAGGCAGTGGATCTGCAGATGACATTTACTACAGAAACCTTCAATATGCCCAAAACTACAGCAACAAACACTATAAGTTTTGATATCCAAAGCGTACCACAGGCAGGAGGAGAAGAGATGTGACCACACTTCCCCACCTTACAAGGTTCTAAATTAACTGTCAGCTAAAAAAGCTCATATAGCAGCTACTTTTTAGGGTTCAGTAAAAGCACAGAACAGCAGCTGCAGCCAAACAAACAAACAAAACAAATCAGCAAACAAATAATTAGGTCGGATAATGAACAGGGAAATGAAAAATACAGAAAAAATGTTGCATCATTATATAACTCTATGGTTATTGTTCCCCTCGCCTAGGGAAGTTTTTAACAAAGGAGACAACAGCAACACTAAGGACCATGGAACAATGCATAAGAATTGTGAAACTATCATAATTTCTCCTAATAAAGTATTGCAGTTGAGACTGAGTTCAAACTTTAGCTTTTCCTGTTTTATAAACCAAAGCTAAAGATGCTTTAATTAATTTAACAGATGGTAAATTCAAAACCAGAGTAAAACTACATTTTCTATATAAAGTATTATTAGACTGTGAAACTGCTGGTAAAATGAAGAATTTAGCAAGGTTAAAAAAGACTATCCAGTTACAGTGTTTTTCTTGTCTGTCTTCCAGGGTTTTAATTAAGTTAGAGTGCTGTGGGGGTTTTGTTTCTTTATTTTTAGAAGGATATTAAACCTTATGGGTTAAATTTAAAGTTGTCTTGTAATCATTATTTGACTTATAACAAAGGGTAAATTAAACTACAACTAGTATGTATTGAAGAGCTCTTACAGTGCAGTGTGACGTAATTTGTCTGATGTAAAACAAAATAATTGTTAACAAGCTAGAAGATATTACCCAGTAACAACCAGTATACTAACAGATTAATTTTAAATACTAGAGTCTCTTTGTTTGACCCCAATTTTAATGATGGTAAGTGCATTTCTCAATTAGTGATAGGAACACTGTTGAAAATCAACTGCATAGTATAATGTTCTGTTGGTTTTTTCTTAAAAGCTGCAAGATTAATGGAAAAAACTATATCTTGAGCTTGACAAAACTCCTGAATTGTTTTGTAATTTTTGCTGTTGTAGTTACTAACTTCATTATTTACTGCAGATAGATTTTCAAGCTTGCTTGAACTTCTTCGGCTCCGTCCCCCTCCACAAACCTTTGAAAAGATCTTGCAGATTTAGAGCAAAATACATGCCTGAAGCAACAGGCTAAAAAAATATATATAAGAAAGAATAACAAATTAGTTTAGCATTAGATGACAAGTAGTTACATTGCTTCTTTCCCCAAGCAAGTGAACCATAATGATTCTCATGGAGGGCTGTAACAGAGCAGTCATGAAAAGAGTAACACAGCTTTGAAAAAGGAGATCCCCTTAACTTGGGACTGATTTATGCCAGAGCACATTCTGGGTCAATTCTGCCTGCATCACCAGCACAACCCACAGCAGGAACACAACTGCTATTTGTGCTCGCAGAATAGATCAGCTCCAAGAGAAAGGGATGCCCTAGATATCTGTCTAGTTCAGCTTCACAAACTGAATGTCATTCTTCCCTGACTGAACATAAGCCGTCACGCTTCATGGATGTGTCTGTAATGCCCCCCAGGAGAACCAGCAGCACAGGATGTACTGTTCCACTATTAAAAGTGGTCTGGGAGAAAGGAAAATAAATAAATAGGCCAGTAATCACTGATACTGGTTGCTCAAAAATCAGATATACATGCAGGCAACACCCTTTATCTGGATCTTATTAGAACATTTTAGGACTACAGTTGAATATTCTAAGATTAGTATTCACAGCACAAGCTACATAATAAGCATTTTAATGCAGTAACTATTTATAAATAAACAAAAGAGCTTGCTTATAAGACAATCTGTCCAAATACTCAAATAGTTACATATGAATAATCAAATAATAGGTAGCATTTTTGAAAGAGCCCAGAATTGTGACCATAAAAACTTTGTGTGTTGTCAGGACACTTCAGAACTGTGAAGTATCAGGCCTGCTGCTCCACAGAATGCACTCCCTCTATAGTATCTCATCAGCAGTGCTCATTAAACACTTAAGGAAGGGACACAAAACCCTTCTTTCAGAGTCCTGGAAGTATTCAAGCACATATAAATGAGTAATCACAACCTAGAGCAAGAATGCTTTCTTTGGCCATTCAAGTCAATTTGGATCCAGATGAAGGATAACGTGTTCTGTCACACCTATTTGGTCATTCTTCTGCATTGACCCCATGACTGTAAAAGGAAGATCTAGGGAGATGAAGAAGTAACAGAGTGATATGGATGTGCTTTAGTAGCAAATACATAAATACACCATCACCATCCCCCTGCAAAAAAAACCACAAAACAAGACATATTTTTATGTCCAATGGTTCCATATTAGTCCAACAGTCCATCATATCCTATGCTGCCTCATTTGACTTACAGTCTCCCAATAAAGAGAGACCTCTCCTGGTTCAAAATTGATAGTTCTCTGGCAATACCCACAAGACTGGCTATCAAAACCTGACAGCTTCTTTTCTGCTGTCAAAGTCTGCTAGCCAAAGCCTAGACATGCCCTTATTGCCTGTACAGTAGGGAAAAGAGGGGAAAAGGACAACATGGCAACAGGTAGAGATAATGAGGCCCTCTTGTACTAAACCTTCCTTGCCCTGAGCTAAAATAGCTTTACCTAGAGACAGGGGACATGCTAAACAAACCAGAAGTGCCCCCAATCCAAACTAAATTTATCAAAGTTTTATTTTTACACTCTCAAATGAAAACTCAAGTAAGCATACAATATTTACGGGTTCTAATGCTGTGGAAAACAGGTGAGTTTTAGTCTCATAATCCTAAATCTACTGGCCAACAGAACTCTATGGGACAATTATTAAGATGCAGAGTGAGCAACAACTCACAGCTCCTGAACCTCCAACTCTCTAATGTCAAAACACATAATTCCTGCTCCTCCATCCCATTTCCTCTCCTCTCCACTCCTCCCTAAATGCACAAAATAAAACCATGAATTAGGCATCTGCTTTTTAGAAAATTAAGAGGAATGCTGTATAGAGTGCTTAACATCTATGAATTGCTCCTTTCAGCAATCATTAGAAAGGCACTTTATACATTTTAATCCTGAACATTTATGTGACCTTTATATACTTTTTTCAGAAGCTTCTGACATTATGTTATCATTACACACTTCAAAGTTAAACTGCAGGTTCCTAATAACTATTAGTACTGTAGTTCATAAAAGCTATTTATTTAGAGCTTTTAATCTTGACTGGGAGTAAAAGCTTTACTGCAATCATTTCAATAACTTTCACAACTTTAGCTTCCAGACAAAATATATACTATCTTCACTTAGATACATTATTCAAAGTAAAGTCAGTGAAATAAATTCCACATAGATTGCAGCCTCATTCTCATCCAAAATTCTTCCATCTACAGAGGCAGATGCACAGAACTAGTCTAAAATGGGTGAGCTTCTTTTCCCCTAAAAAATAGTTAAAATAATTATGAAGAAGGGCCGCAAGGGACAATGGCATGTAAACAAAAACTGCATTTTTTTCCCCCATGACCTTAGAAAGTTATAGTAAAAACACAGTGTGGAGATTGGAAGACTGGACTAAGAATAGTCACTTTAATCTTTAAAGTAAGGTTTTTGGCTCCAAATCTTTTAAGTGTCACCTCATTTTGACAATTTCATGCAAATAATAATAGAAAAATTCTTACAACTACTTCAAGACATTCAATGAAAATAATATAATACAAATGTCTGAAGAACTGCTGTCCTATACACACAAATGATGAATAATTACCAGTTGAGGCTTTGCCCATTGCTGATAGTTACATAATACAATTGAATCAAGCTCATTTAACTTGCAATCAAAAAACTTGGGTTAAGCCCAGTTGTTCACAAAAACTGTCACTCCTTAAAAAAAAAATCCATTTGGTCCTCAAAAGTCTATTAAGCACATGCCCAACCCTGGAATACTTACATCCTTTATAATTTCCCATGATTCACTGAAACATGCCACAGCCACAGAGAAGGATATACAACACTACCAACTAATGGTGCAAAAATGATTAATATTTAAGCCTATTTCTTAAGGTAAGTGGGGACAGGAAGAAGGAAAAGGAAAGGAAGGTGTTGTTTAAAAGCAGCCAGATGATTCTCAGGTTCTTCACCCTATCCTATGACTAGGAGGCTAACATTCCTTCCTTACTCCAAGAGCACAAACATGTATTAATCCTAAAGATAACTCCATACTCAAAACACAATTTAAAATAATTCATTTTCTCAGTAGCTATCTGGGTCAGAAGGCAAGATGACCAGGGAGAAAGAATACCTTGAGAAACACTCTTTTACTCATAAATGCTTTGTTGTGATTAACAGCACTTAAATTTCCTGCTAACATCATTTCTGAAGATGTCTGAAAATCTCAACACCCTACACCCTTCTCTAAATTAGGGAAGAATGCACGACCAATTGTGCAAAGCTCTACTTCAGGAACTTTCCACTTGTGGGCAGAAAATTTCACATCCATGAGAATCTGGTCATGTAATTTCTACAATCTAAAAATTAGTCTATGACTTCTCTCTCATCCCCAATAGTCTCCTTCAGGTTCAACTCCACATTAACATCTTTGCTCCCAGGAGACAGGCTTTCCATTGCAAAGCCAGGACATTCCAGATCTCCTTTCATGACAATCTGGTCTCTTGTTCTTATTAATGATGAGTTCTCAAGTGTATAGATTTGGGATTTAATTGGATTAGCACTACTCTCCAGTCTCCTCTGTCCTACTTCATTCTCATTATTATCTCAACTTTTTCTCCTCTCTTTCAGGGATAATAGTTTTTCCATGAACCCATCCAAGTACCTTTTCTTTAAGCCTTTGCAGACAGGCAACCATTTTGTTTCCTTTTGCCACCTAATTTTGGGCTAGTACCTCTTACCTCCTAATTTCTAAAACAAACATCTGTTTCTCAGTTTTCTCCTTTTTTTTTAAGAGTTGTTCTTTAGCAGTGATGATTTTTGCACAATTTACTCTGGACCAAATGACTTTAAGATAACTTCTCATATTAGGAATTTGCAATTTCTCAGTTATGCATGTATGCCTCATCTCTTCATGTAAAGGACCAAAGAGCAAGGAAAGAAAAATTATTGAGCCACGGAAATCAGAGAGAAAATTCAACCTTGTTTTCATGACATTTATAGAAAAGTTATCTTAAAATATAATGAGTAGATTTTCTTCAAGTAAGTGTCAAAAATATGTTTCTGCAAAGGCTGCAACTGCCAATAATTTTGAAGTTCTTAAAAAAAAAAAAAAATTTCTTCAATTTCTCCAAAAAGCTGAACTAAAAAAAAAAATCCAACTGATGTCTTGATTGATACATTCAAGATAAATCAAACTTATTTAATTAATAAACAATAAAAAATGCCCATCAGTTTTATCATACAATTAAGTGTACATTTACTATTTTTATTTTGTATTAGGATAACAAAAAATTAATTACTTAGGTTACAGGCTTTTCTTTTAATGTAAATGTAATTTGCTAACCATTAAAGAAAAAAACCAACTTCACAGATGTACCTAACTATTTTGTTACAAACACATTAGACAATTAGCAGCAATTCTCAAGGAGCTGTTTTATTCTGCATCTACTTATTCACATTGACATATCTGCAAGCCATCAAATTTGCATGAATATTTTTCAAATTTAAGAGCCTTTGGCAAGAACTACCTGTCCTGCATTTTTTAAAATAGCTGCCTTAACATAATTGAACAGCCACAGTATTATGATCATATTTATTATATTTCACTAAAACTGCATGTGTACAGATGTGAAAAATAAAAAAGGTACTCAAAGAAATGTAGGAAAATAACTTACTGCCCTTAATATGTTCCATTTATATGTTCCAATGCAGGTCACATTTTACCATTGTAAAACCTAGCCCTGTTTGATTGTATTGATTTGAATTATTCCACAGCCGTTTTTAAGCTTTTTTATTATTCTTAGTGGTAGCAGTCTTTTCTTCAGAACTGGTGTCTCATTACTTTACCCTGCCTGAACATTCAGCTCCACTCATTAGAACAAGCATCTGCTACAAACAGTATTAATGAGATCCATACGAAGGGGTACAACAAGCCATTACCCACCTGGGCTAATCATTTTACAGTACAAAGCTGATAGTGCAGAGTCACCCAGCAATGCCTGGAACATTCTGTTACAATTACCTTACTCAGACAGTAACTACTGTTTCAGAAACAGGGCACTGCAAAATTGCATACGTTTGTAAAGATGTACCTGCCTTGTAGCTACTGTTAACATACAACATATATTTCATCTCAACAAAGCCAAAAGGCATGATTTTACTAGTGGGAACTTTGCCCTTTGGCTTATGAATAGATTAGCATTAAAATAAGACACCAATAGTTTGACTACTGTTCCAATAAATAAAGAGGATTTACACCAAACCAGTCAGAATAGCTGCAGAACTCAGTGATTTTCATTTAAATAATAATAATTTAAAGCGATATGATTTTAGAGGTGGCTTTCTCCAAAACAGCATGAGTTTGCATACAGTATTTACTTACAACCAAGTAGCTGGTACAAAGGAAATATTTCACCAAAGAGTGCCCATGCTAAATGAGCTTTACAGATCTTTTAATTTAAAGTTCATTTCTCTAAACCTAAGATACAAATATGCACATCAGCATATACCAGCATTTACAAACAGGAGGGGAGAAGTATTAGTTCACACTGCTTTTTTCCTTTTGGGACAATCATGCTCCAGAAGGAATGCTGGAGCAGAACCAGGTGTGCCATGCTGATACTTACACAACAAGGTCTCTAGAAACCAGGGACAGAACAAGCAAAACCACACAGAAGGCACAAACTCTTCAAGTCACAACAGACTAGGCCAAGTAATAATAAGGCAAAAGATTTTGAACTCAGAGCTCCAAGAGAATGAAGGAGGATGTTTTTAGACCCAAATCAGACTAGAACTCAGACACCTACAAAAATATGTAAGATAATACTCCAGTAAATCTCTCCAAGATATTTTATAGAATCACTATCAAATATTTAACTAATCAATTTCACACTGTTAGTCAACATTATATGAGAAATAATGCCCTTTTATTTAGTGAAATACTTTCTCTTTTTCTAATAATATGGGTAGAAAAATACAACAAAGCTTAGAAACCAAGAAAACGTGCACAGTTGTACCACTGAAAAAATCCCCAAATAATGGGGGAAGAAAAGAAAAAAAAATGTTAAAAACCAACCCAAAAGAAACACCACCACAACACCACCAAAACCAACATAGCTCTTAAAATAGAAGATGAGAGGTTCAGCTCCAGTCAGAATCTAGGATTGGCAAATGCTTTTGAAGAAATGTAGAAGTCCTTAGTGAAGTTACTGACACTGCATATCAGTTCAGAGAGTGTATTAAAAAAACCTTCAGTCGTGAAACCTCTAGGAAAAACTACTGCTGCAGAAATAGAATACAGGTATTTAACAAACAGCGAAATTTAAGAAGTTGGGCTAAGTTGAGCAAATGTTGCTATTAACTAAAATAAAACTGTTTTATTTCAGTGAGAAAGTGTAACCAAAAGATATTAGTCCAGTAGGGTCGACAAAACAGCAGTGCTTTTTAAGCAAAGAGAGAGAACAAAGCAACAAAAGAAAAAAGCATGCAAGCCTAATAATATTCTAATATGCAAGGTCTAGACTGCTGCATCTAAACCACTTTTAACAGAATAGCTTCAGAGATATTTTATGACAGGGGTTCCATCTCCAGACAATGTAAGCAGGGGATCCATAAATGGGTCTCCACTTGCTGATGTCTTAATATTAAATTCAAGAAGGTCATGCCTGTCAACACAAGCATTCAGAATAACTGATGAAAATCTGTTTAATTGCATATGGAGTCTGGATCGCTGGAGAACAACTACATAATTAGAAGCATGTCCAATGTAAAAGTGATAATAATTTTTCATTTTTGATTAGGATACATATCATGCAAAGTGTCTAAACGTCCAAATAATAGCTCAGGTTTTCATCTTTAATCTCTCTTTGCTATTACTTAAGGTGAATTTCATTAACACTGGATCTCTGTGGCTCCATTTTCTTCTCAAAATATACCTATCAATCTGTGTATCTCCATAATCTATTACCAGTTATTACATTTAGAAAAAACTTAAAAGAGCTATTTAGTTCCTTCAGTTTTGTTCTTCATCCATTCTGTTTTCCCACCATTCTAAAACTAAAAACATAGGAGAGAATGTTCAAAATGCTGAACATTTCTACAATAAATTACATGTACACTTTAATTTCTTTCACAAAATGCAGTCTTCCAGGTACACTACTATGTTCTGCATAATTGCAGAAAAACGTGGGCATCCCATCCACACATTTGAGTAAGAAAATGAGACTATTACATAAGACATCAATTTTCCAAATTAATAACATAGGATACGACAAAGGTCAGTTTAAGCTGGCTAACTTCATTTGTTCAGGGTCAGCAGCTTTGGAATGCCCTATGCCCTGTACTGCTCTGAGAATATGCCTTGACCTCCCAACACCCCACTGCTGTAACTTCCCACCCTGAGGATGCCTGCACTGCACTACCCAAGCCCTTGTGCATACAGCCAGTGTTAGTAAACCAATTATTCCCAAACATTTCTTAATGCTTGGATGCCATATTGACTGCAAGCTTAGTTTGACTTTTCACACCGTGCTCAGCCCAAGCTAATAAACCCTTGAAGCAAAAACACAGAGGAGAGACACTTGAAGGGTCTGGGGTTTTTTTATACAAGACAGCTTAGTTCTGGCTGAATTGTGCTGAATCCTGACTGACTCCACGTGGAGCCACTTGGTAATTCTCATAAGACATCCAATTCCCCATATTCTCCATTATTTCATTATCTAGGATACTCTATTATTAAAAGTTATATAATTTATATTTATAAAAACCTACTGTGATAGAGAACTTAGAAAAAATTTTAGAATGTCCAATTAGGTTGCAGTTTATTATTAAACAAAAGGCATCTCTGCAATGAATGTAAGAGAACTGGTGAGGGAAGATAAAATTATTGACTCTTTAGCTGACATGAACTACGTGTTTGAACAAAATATCATAGTTTGAATCAAAAAAAAAAACCTACAAAATTTCTAAGACTACCCAGCTTCTGAAGGATCAATTAGAAGTTTTAATTTAGGTTATAAATAAAGTCTTCACCTTAGCAAACTCTCACTGTTATGTAAGATTAATCTAAGACCTTGGGGGCAAGTTGTGGCTGACAGACAGGCAAGGGTTATGGAGAAGAATAAGAGTACCTGCCTTTAACAGGCAGTGCGTAAAACAGCTGCTAGAAAGAAATTTGGCCACGAACTTCAGCAAATGTAGAGAACCAAGACAGAATAAAAATTATTCTCTGGAGCCACTTTTGTCACTGTGCTTTGTACAAGTAAATTCACTTTCCTAAGAAAATACAAACTGTCTACCAAATTTACTGTGTTTTGTTTTTTCATTTAAAATGAACTTACCGTGTGCCGTCTGCTTTCCAGCTAACTTTGTATGGCTTCTGCTCCAAAAATTTAATATTTTGCTTGTCCATGGAAACAGGCTGTGCTCCAGGAAATCCAGTCCTAATTAAAAGAACCATGTTTATTAATGGCTCTGCAATAAATAGTCACACAGGTATACACATTCTTTACATCAGGCTCAAGTCATACCTCGTACCAGACCTGGCACAAGGTTAACTCTGAGTTAGAACATCTTCTCCAATAAAGCATTTTGCAATAGAAGTCAAAGGCTTAACTCATAAGAACAAAGTTATTTGCTTATGACAAAACACTAAATTATGTGGAACTTCAAAGTTTTAACTGCACAGAAAGAGGTATTGAAATTAAAAATTACAGGCATAAACAAGTTGGGAAGCAGAGTGGATCACCAACTTTGGAATGGAAAAGTTCAGAATCATAAACATCAAAACCAACCTTTTCATTAGCATTGGACACCAATCCAAGTTGGCTATAAAAATTAGTATTATACCTCCGTACTGAAGTGTAATAGCAGTTCTAATTGGTAGAAATAAACCTTCTGCTTGAGAAAGAACTAAATTTTACACAAATAGCTGGACTAGGCTACATCTGGAATTCGAACAGCAATGGATTTTGTTATCTCAATGGAAAAGCAATCCTAGAATCTTGTATCTTAACATCAAAAACTGATCATTCAATTTCACAGCACAGTGCAAGACTTTCACTTCCAAGTGTTTTTGAGGCTTTTTTTAAAAAAAATCCATCCAAAAGTGGTCACCTTTTTTCCTCATTTTTATAATAAGTAGTTTCATTCTGCAAAAATATAGCACTTATTTCTAGACAGTGTAAATAAGTAAGTTCTAAATATTCTCATACCCTTCCCATCCACAGAACTGCTGACATTTTTGCTGTATTCCTCCTAATTTTGGTTGTGTTGTCACCTGGGTCACACATTTAACTGTTATTCCTTCCAAGAAAATTGCACCCTAAATAAAAAAAAAAAATTAAAAAATTAGTATTAAAGCCTTCATAAAATTGTATCAAAATATGTCAATACAAGATTAAGTCTGTTTTCACTAGTGCAATACTAGTTTAAACATTCCTTAAGGATTTAGTGCCAAATGCCAACATATATTAGCTGAGCCTTTCCAGGAAACTCACAGGTGAGCCATATTATAAACCCAGGAACTGAAATGAGTTATTTATGAGGAAAAAATACAATTAAAAAAAAAAAAAAAAGGCAATAGGGATAAGCTAGTACTTAGATGCTAACATTACTTAGCTAATACTCTCAAGAAAGTTGATCTAGGACAAACTTAGCAAAAGAGAAAATATAAACAGCAGATTTCTAACAAAATATTTGCATAAACATATTTTTATAATTTATTCTCAATCTAAAGCAGGTTATTAAAGTGAAGTTACTATCCTGAATGCCCCAGAAAAGCCTACGTAAAGCTAAAAAAAACAATCTGGAAATAAAACTCTAAAATAACTTGTACGTTCTAGAAAAAGTTTGATGCCAAAAGGAATAAAAACAAGTCTTGCATAACAGAACACATGAAAGCCATCAGATCTACAAAACTACAAAATCAAAGATTTCTATGGAGATCTGAAATCAACCAGACTTAATTCAACAGAACCTCAAATAAATTTTCAATGCACATGAAGATCAAACCATGACTATACACCTGTTGAACCCTGCATGTTAAGATACAAGTACCTCATATCAGTTCTCTAAAACTTGAAACTAGCTTTAACAAATCCAGCTGCATACTACTGATATAAGGAGTAGTATTTTCTCCTCTGCATTTCCATACACTGTGGCACTCATCTGTAACACACTTGAACAATCCTAGGAACTAATCTGGCAAAAATAACATCATAAATTGGTAATCTTCTGCCGAAATAGTATCCTAAACTAGCTCACTGTAGGATAACTCAATACTAGTGCCAGCACAAGAGAAGCAAAAGGGAAAGCAGGGAAAAGAAGGACCACAGTTTTTAGTACAGCCTGCAGGTAGTTAAGATTGGCTCAGTCACATCACCAAATCACATTCTGAGAACAGAACATCCTAAAGAAATATACTGGTTCATAACCTGAACTACCTTGAGCTCCACAGACTTTCTGTGTGTCACTCACCCCATACAATTTACATGGGCACCAGCCGGTGCACCAGCACGCAGGGGAGTGGGCGAGAGAGGCAGACAGCTACTCGTGCCTGGCCAGCACATTGTCTGAATTCTGATAAGCACTGGAGAGCACCAGGAAACAAAGCAAGATGGTTCTGCCTTGCTGCTGTGAATAATGGCAGAGTAGAATGGCAGTATGACTGCTAAGATTGAAGCAACAGGCAGGGAATGGGAAAGATTTTCCAGAAAGGAAAAAGTAATAAACACAAAATTCGTACTTGAAAGTGTTTCTTGCAGATTATCTGCTTCAAGTATAATCACTAGCTAAGGCACAGCACTATGAAAACAATGTGAGTCACTTGGGCATTCGTGCTTGGCTAATTTAGCACTCCAGGTTTCATGAGGACATTCCTTTGAGAAGGTGCTAAAACTGTGCCAGAACCATGCAGTTTTTACCCTGCTGTTCAGCTACCAATGCCTTTGGAAACAGGACACTGGAAACCACAGTGCAGAGACTCCAGAGAACTCAGATCACCAGGAACCCATCGATTCCTCAACACTGATACTAAACCAGGAGTTATAAGCCCTAAAGGATCCAAGGAAACTACATACACTTATTATCTACACTCTGCAAAACCTTCATACCATCTGTACTAATCAAGCTTGCCCCACTTGCCATGAATTTCTCCACCCATCACTTCAGCTGAATGGGAAGTGGCAATGTGGATCATCCTGTGTTGGTTCATATCCTCAACACCATCTGGAGAAGGAGGTGAGTGGGAACAGCCCCAAACACACACCTTCCTGACCCTAGCAGCTATCACCAGACCTGGGTAAGAGCTGTCTGCAGCTACTCAGACTTGACTGCATGCCAATAAGCTCAGAGACTGCCTCCCAGAAGATAAGAAACATTCCAAAACATGTCAGGAAGATACACCTTCTAAAATGAAGGAAGTGAGAGACAGGGAGTTACACTGATCAGCTTAGATTTAATACCTAGAAACACAATTCCAAATCACAGTAACTGCCTCTTGGCATGTACAAGCAAAAAAGAAAACAAAATCATACTAATTATCACTCAGTAGCAAAGGTGTTCCACTAAACATTTGTTTCTCATAATGAAACAGGCTTCACTGAATTGGCACTGTGTGCATTTGCCTTAGTTTGTCTTTTGTTTGCTTATCTTGTCCTCATAGAGGAACTCAGAAAACATGGGGTAGATGTAACTTCCATAAAACAGAAGAGTAACCTGTTTCAAAATTTGATTCAGTAGAGTTAGCATTTCACTAACAAAATGGAAGAATCTGCAGGGTCTGGTTTAGGCATAAGATAATTAATTTATTTCCACTAAATTTCTTATTAGCATTCCTATTTTTGTGACATGTCTAACTTTAGTAACAGAGATATAGACTGGGATGGTAGTTTAAGATTCAGTGTTATCCTTAATTTCAAAAATGGGCTGGAAATAACACTGCAATTCAGTATAAACAAAGTTCTGCACTTAATAATGGATAAGAAATTATACAAACACACACTGGTAGATAATTAGAGAATAAGACATGGAAGCAGCAAGAGACCAAAAGCTGAATTAGTATTGTTCTGCCTTGTGAAAGGCAATTATGTTGAGATATATAAACAGAAGTATTAGCCTTAAGACATGTGAAATTAATTTCTCCCTATTAAGCCTTACTAGGATGGCCTCAACTAGAGGCTTGCATTCAATTACAGGCACCACAGCATCAGGAAAACATGAGTCAACATGACAGAATACAAAAAATAACAAGAAAGGTCAACAGTCAAAAAATACAGACTATAAGGAAAAAGTGAACTAATAAGCATTTAACATGGAGAAGAAAATAACACCCATATTCAAGCACATAAAATGGTGCTGTCAAATCAAAAAATAGTATTTTTCCCATATCCTTCAAGATGCCCACAGCCAGATCAATAAGTGCAAGGGTTAAACTTTGCAAAAGAGAGTTGGTTAGGCAGAAAAACCCCAAGTCGCTAATATTTAGAATCAATGAACTGTGTTAGTTAACTAATAAATATTATCCTCATTACATCAAATCATTTTAATTGCTTCCTTCTGTCTCACAGATGACCACAAGACACCTGCACTCAAAGTCATGAAGAAAATCCTTAACAGTCACCATCTCTTCCAGATTGTTTCAGATGTCACCATTCATTTCAGAAGCACTGCATCTCACTACCCATAAAGTGCAACTTGCGTGGGACTAGAAGAGACAACATTCCTTAATAAACAATAAAAGTTTCATTTGACCCATAAAAGGTTTGTAGGCACTGGCTCAGAATTACAACTTTTTGTCTGATTTGCAAAATGAAGTATTTTTTTTTCCTGAAGTGAGATTGTGAGTGTCAGTTAGTAATGCTGTTTTGATGCTACAATCAATACTACATGCACTGACAAAGTCAAAACTTGTTTGGATTTCCTGCAGTGTGGCACTGCAACAAGCAGATTTCCTGGTACCTGTCAACTTCCTTCAGATGATGACAAGGAAACTGTAATGGCTTTATGTTCTAATGATTCTTACACTTTCTGTAGTATAGGAAAGAAAGGCTGCCAAGATTTTTTGATATCAAAATATGGAAGTTTTAGTGGAAAATGTTGAAGTAAAGTTTCTCGCATCAGAGTTTCTGAAATGGACAGCATGCTAACTTCATTTCACATGCTACCTAGCAGTTGTTTCTGACTATTCATTATCCTAGCAAGATGCCTGGGAGCTGTCTCCTCCTTTCCTACTAAACTTTTCTTCTGTCTCCACAAATATTTGGGTCAAAATGAGAACAATTCAGAACACTGCTATCACTACAGCTACCTCTAGTTTTATGCTGCCTACCCCCAGGCTTTCAGGAAACAGACGAATTATATAAAGGTGGAAACATCTACTGCAGGAAACCAACATAATTCTGAAAATGTAGCCCTTTAGACAGTAAAATAGGAATATCTGAGCAAGAGGTATTTACCTGATACTCACTCCCCCTGTAGACCGCACATTTACAAGGAATCACAAACAGACTGTATCCATCTTTACTGAGTTAAGCAGTCCCATCTGCCAGCCAAGAACCATGGTAAAGAATTCTGCCCGTTCCTCCTCTTCGTGTCAAAGAATGTTCCTTCAGAGCTGCAAAACTGAATTATACGAATAGGCATATTAACTAGATGACTCTTTCTTTTACAAATTATCTAACTCATCATTAACTTTTAGTTATTAATATGCTTATTCGTATAATTTAGCTTCCAGCTTTCAACAAAACTATGGTGGCAGACAAGAAAAAGCCTGGGAAGGCTGTATCATTCCTGTTAAATAGACCAGTTGAATATTATATTTGATGAAAAGAGGCTGTCATTGTAATTCATCATTAACACCTCAGTCCCTAATGCATCAGAAGGCACATAAAAAAATCTTTAAGGTTCCAGCCCTCCCAAAAATATTTAGAGATCAATGTTTTACTGCAAGGCTAATGGAGGAAGTGGCCATAACCCCTACTATATTTTTACGGTATGGGAAATTTTTTATTCCAGATGAGGGACAATTTGAAAGTTTTCGAAGTTCATCTTGCTTCTTTAGACTGGATTTTGTACTCCTGTCAGGCTAATGTTTTCCATACTCCACCTGTAAACTTTGTTGGCCAGCTGCAGTAACAACAAAATGCTTTTTTGCTGCCTATTTCAATATGAGGATTTGTTTGAAAACAAACACACCTCAGCACACAAGTAAAATAATTCAGTATTATGAAAAAAAAAAAATCTATTTTTGCATTCAGCAATAGTCTAGCCTCCTTTATTTGCAAATAAAAAGGTGAGCCAGGAATTTAAAGAGAACTAAGTCATTAGTCTTCAGATGATACAAATATATTCCTTGACCCTGAGTATTAGTTCCATATCACGGTAACTATAGCAACTTATTTCATCAGAATTATACAGATGTATGTCAGAAATCACAGTAAGTGATCAGCCATATTTCTTATAAAGCTAAACCAGCTTTGAATACAATACAATTTCAAAGCTGCCTTATGCTTTTCAAGCTCATATTGCTTTTTGTTAATCCAATTTTCAATCCTACAAAATTTTCCAAAGAAAGACTATTTATCAAAACGAGCACTAAATTTTAAAAATTCTGAATTTTATCCATGACTACAAAAAACAAGAGCTGTTTCCACCCAACTCTAATAATATTTCATCTCTAAAGACAGAGTGAATAATTAAAAAGCACTCTATGATCTCAAAAAATTGTCATAGTAGGATTTTTTTAAGCCATTTTTATAATTGGAATATTTGAGGTGTTGAATATTAAAGTTCAAGGTTCATATAGGAAATACAAAAATGTTTACAATGGATCTACAATTTTTTCCAGTTAGAGACAATGCTTCCAGTCCCCATATGCAAGAACAGTGACACTTGCATAGCATGTACGATGAGGTAACTGATGGGTGTGAGGTTAGGAAATTATGTTTAGCAATTGGAATATTAAGTTCCAAATCAAAATTACCAGTTTTAGGCGTTCTTTTCTCCTCTTGCCAAAGGAAGAGCTTGATGATCCAGGTTCTGATTCTGGGCCTCCAGTTTTACCATTATCATCATCCTCCTCTTCATCTTCATCAAAGCACCATTCTGGTAGCTCTGGTGGTGCTGGTGCATCATCTTCATCGCCATAACGACGAAACAGTTCCTTCAAATAGTCACCTTTATAAATACCTGGAGGTCTGGCCTGAGCAAAAGTAGCCACAGCAGCCTCAATACTGTAAAAAAAAAATACATTGAAAATCACTCTGGATGCTTAATTTACATATCTTAGTCATGTCATGCTTTACCAAACATAAGAATTATGAAAATCAATACAAATTCTGAAGTGGAAATTGCAGAAACATTCCTTATGTTATTGAAAGTCCATGCTTAGATCAGTCTGGTAGCAGTTACTCTCGCACAGGATTCTGTATAACTCTGTAGGCACTGCAAATGTACTCAAGTAACTGCAGCTCAGGCTTCTTTGAGTCCTTACTGTAGCTCTGTGTTTTAAAACAGATAAAACTTTCTTTGTTGCTACAGAGAAGCAATGGGTGACATGCAGGTAAATACCTGAGGATTGCATGAACACAAAAAAAGACCAAAGAAACATATCAACAAACTTAAAGAAGAAAAATGCAAATGTTTAAATTCAAATATGGTTACATTTTTCTCTGCTAAGAATCGTCTTTCCTCTCATTAGAGGTTTTGCCATCATACTGAGAAAAACCACCCAATCTTTTTAAATTACTTATCTTTCCAGAAGTTTCTCATAAAAGGACTGTGGTTCAGAAGCCTTTTACTACGCACCTAATACTTAATCTTGCTCAAATAAATTGGACACTGGACCACAAAAAAGTTAGAAACCAGAACTAACAGTCATGCATCTTTGCCAGCAGCTGGAAAACTCTCCAAAATGTACAACAGTAAGCACAATACAAGGGTTTTATTGTTGCCATTTTCACAGATCCCATGAAAACATTTAACTAAAAACACTGGATGTAATTCTATTTATCATGGCTGTGAAGAGCAGTAATGCTCTAAGGATCAACGTTTTAAAATCTTACTATATAGGGGAGAGGAGAAACCACAAAAATAGAGAGCTGTCCCTGTTAGGCTTCTTGACAAACATGTGTCTTGAAACTGGAACAAAAGCACATACTACACCCTGTGACAATAATTTTTTTCAGATATTTAATTAATAATGCTTTTGGGGTTTTTTGTCTGACCTGTACAGTAGGGAATGGAGCCTGAGAACTTTACAAGGTAAATTTTCCAGAATAGACAGAAACCGTGTCTAAGAACCATTAAGGTTGATTCAGTCCTCTGATCCTTGAAAGAGGAGAAAACAAGATGTTCTCCAGAGTGACACTATCACATGGTATGATTTCAGAAATGACAGTTTAAGAGTCTGAGTTACTTAGAATGACCTTTCTTCCCCATTTTGTTTTCTAAGACTCCTAATTTCTTTCTCACAAGGCATTTTTTACTTTGCTACCTTTCTTAAATTGTTTCACATCTTCTATAAAGAATGTCACTGAAAAGACAAAAACAAACCAAAAGTTATGGGGTCCGAAAAACGCTCAAATTTTTCTCTGATGATATTAGAAGAATTCTATAATCTTCTGGAATAGATGGCAATGAAAGCCAAAAGAGGTGACTCAGGTTTCAAATACAGAACCTTAGCTGAAAGAAAACAATTTTCCAGGTTCTAGAAACAGCAGTCTTTGGGAAAAATGAGTTGTTGAAAAGAGAATCAAGTAAGGTTTCTGACCTTACTGGTCAGAAAGCTGAACAGCTTTCAGGCCTTTCTCTAAACTAACTATAAAATACATCCCACTGTACACAATACAGCTGCAACACTCCCACATCATACACTTAAGGAATGAATACAGATGGATTTTTCCATCAGGAAGATCTTATTTCCTCATTAGCAAGAAACAGTGCCTTGTTTTAAAGAATGATACAGCAAATTAGATTTATCTTGATACAATGCTCAGCATTAACCAGCATCTTGCCAAAATTGTTTCTTTTGCTGTGGACATTTTTTTCCTACCAGGGGATATCTGGATGTTCTATTAAAATAATCTGACAGAGATGAACAAACTTGATATAATTAACTGCCCAAAGCAAAAAAATAAGACATGGCTGTTGAGTTTTAAAGCTTTTCTCATAGAGAGGTGGCATAAAAGCAGGAGATCCAGAGAGATTCAAGCGCCTTTCCTCTTCAGAGAAAAAGGATCGATTTTATGTCTCATTATTGCACGCTACTTTTAAATTGTTTGATTAAAAGCATACAAATTTTCTAACTCATAGGAACAACGAGAATGATACTATAGACATTTGTATCTGTGTCTACTTCTGTACACAGCTAAGATCCTGTAAAGATTCAGTCACCCATTACTAATGGTTTTCTGTCTCCATTACTCCAAAGTCTTTATTCAGGTTTACTAACAGACAGTAACCACCTAGTTCTTTGCAAACAGCTTGCACATGTATGCTAAGCACAATAACTGCATGTCCAGTCACAAGAAAATCCTGCAACAAGAGAAGACTTTTCTTCACTTAAAGGACCACACATAAGAAATATCAGAATGTTTAACAGGCTTGCCAAGGAACATGACTTTCACAGGACTCTGTTAAGAAGGAAATAGTGTTTTGTAAATACTACAAAATGAAAGTCATGCAAAAGTTATGTCCAACAGGATGGTATAGGCATTGTTTGGGTTTGGGGTTTATTTTAAAACTAATGTTATCTAAAAAAGATAATTACTCTGTATGAGGAAACCAGCATTTTTAAAAGATGGAAAAATGGGTGAGTCTGTATAGAAGCATGCTGTAGACTTTAGTCAAAAAACAAGCTGGAAACCAGGGCTTTGTCTGCCCCCAATCCTTCAGAAGTATGTATGTTACTCTGCTGTTGCTCTAGTCAATCTCTTCAGATCTCAAAAAAGCCCAAAAACCTACACGCACACCCACACGAAAAAGTACGGGAAATAATCTTTCAGGAATCTCTGAACTCCACATTCCTACTTAAAATGTGGGACATGTCCTGGGAAAGAGACACAATATGATAAATACACTGCTAAAGGGCCACACACAGCAGGTACAGCTGACTTTAGACCTACCAGATCTAGAATTCCTGACAGCAACAGGCTAAGCTAACAAGGGATGACACAAAAAATGTTAATATGGGCTGTTCACTCAAGATTATTAGGCAGCTATAAAACAAGCAATAGTGTATACATTAGCATAGCTGTCAGGACAATGAGTAAAACATACTGAAGAACCCTTTGGCCACATTCCACAAATCCCCAGGAGCTAACATTCAAAATTACCTCCAGTCCAACTTCTCAACCAAAAAGGCACAGATCAAAAATCCAGTTCTATTGAAACCATGTGTACAATGAACACCTAGAAAAGACAAGAAAATGGCATAATCACTTGCAAGTGGTTTCAACAAACATATTTATTATCAAAAGTGTGAGTTTGGATCCTTCCACCTTGATCTGCAACATTAAAGGGTTATCTTCCTTCCCATCAAGGCAGCACAGACCACATAAGGCACATAAATCTAAAAGGCAATTTATTACATCCTTTCTGCAAATTAGCAGCAGCAAGGGTGTAGGACACTTCAGTTCATCCCAATCAAGAGCACTAACTTAATGCGATTGAAATATGGCTAATACTGATAAAATTCACAAATCTGCTCAAATGCTTGTCAGAAGGCAATATAATCAAATTCATTAATTGAGTTTTTAGTGGATTCAGCAAGCATGACATTCATTTCATACCATCAGGCAAAAAATCATATTCAGATTACCTTACCTCAAAATTAAAAGGTGTGCCAATAGACCACAATTCTATCTCAAATTCACTATTACCATGCTAAGACCAGACTTACTAATTTTGAAAAAATAAAAAGAATCTACAAAAAGAAAACTATACAACAGTATAATCATCTTGAATTACTTATCTTTTCATTGTGAAAAAAAGAATTAAGTCTTCAGGCTCTGTTTTGCTGAACTCATAGCCCAGTGAAAGGAGGGATACGCTGCATTTTTGTTTTCTCTCAAAGCAAGAGCACCATCTAGTGATAAGCAGATCAGCCTCAAAACTTGTTCTACTAAAAATGTCGTGAAAGGTTCAGGCAAGATATTGCCTCTTCCTCCTACTAAATTTTAAACTATAAATATCATTAAATATCATCAAGAGCAACTATTCTTAACGTTTTTCAGTTGTTACCATAGAATCATAGAATTGTATAGGTTAGAAAAGGCTCTTAAGTACATTGAACCCAACCATTAACCCAGCACTGCCAAGTCCACCACTAAGCCATGCCCCTAAGTGCCACATCTACACAGCTTTTAAATACCTCCAGGGATGGGGACCGAACCACTTCCCTGGGCAGTTTGTTCTGGTGCTTGGCAACTTCACCTTTTGGTGAAGAAATTCTTCCTAATGTCCTAAACCTCCCTGGTGTAACTTAAGACCATTTCTTCTTGTCCTGTCACTGGTTGTCTAGGGAAAGACACCGACCCCCACCTGGCTACCACCTCCTTTCAGGCAGTTGTAGTGAGTGACAAAGTCACCCCTGAGTCTCCTTTTTACCAGGCTAATCAACTCCAGCTCCCTCAGCCACTCCTAATAAGACCTGTGCTCCAGACCCTTCAGCAGCTCCATTTACCCTCTCTGGACGCACTCCAGAATGCCAATGCCTGAGCACCAGTGCCAAGTACTGCAGGACAATCACTTCCTAATCCTGCTGGACATTGGCCTTCTTGGCCACCTGGCACACTTCTCTGCCAGGCAGCTTTCCAGCTGCTCATCCCCAGGCCTGTAGCATTAGCTGGGATTGTTGTGACCCAAAGTGCAAGACCTGGAACACAACACCATGAAGCAGGCCAATGAAGCTTTAATTAATTTCCTCATTTCTCTACCACAGCTAGTAAAGTTTAGTAACAACTCACTTGACATGTATTCAAACAAAATGTGAATATCTATCTTCCTTTACACTCCTCTACACTGAAGTATAAACTTTTACAACTGGACAATCAAAGAATACCAAAAAGTAGACTGATAAAAAAAAAAAACAAAACAAAAAAACAAACCAACTTTAAGTGAGTCAAAAAAGTGTGTATTAACTGTAACAGGATCGGGTTTTGTGCCTGCCCCACCAAGGTTCCCTTCTTGGTAAAGCAAAGTAAAAATTACCATTAATTTTTTTGATTCATCATTTCTAACCATTTAAAAATACTAAAAACTGTGTAACTTGCATCAAATTAAATGAATTTTAGCTTCCTTATATAATTTATTCCTAACAATCATTTCTCCTTTGTTTTCTGAGGAAGCAAAATTTGGCGCATCACTTCCTTAAGGTTGGCAGGCACACTCCTGTCCTTCATGCTGCTAAAATAAAGTTTCCTTCCTGTATTGTTCTAGATGAATTGAAAATTTTGATCACTTATCTTTCTCATTTCAGTCTCTGTTCATATCTAATCGTGACATTGAGAACAAAATTGCACACAGTTGCTATCACTAAGTCCTGCAGCTGATGCTGCTGCCAAGAAGGTTAAGTCAATAATTTTATACAGATAGCAAAGATAAGAAGTATCTCAGCATGAGAACAAATGGCTTGGAAAAGAAAGATCAGACAGTGTACAGTACTTTCACTGCTGTAGACCACTTTCACTTTTGATAAGCATCCTCCATATCAGTCTCCCGATGCCCTGTCACAGGAAACAAGTGCCCAAAATGACAAATTTCAGTAATTCACAAAAGGGAAATGGAAAATTCCAACATTTCTCTTCTACTATGAAAGCCTAAATAACATGTTGTCCTAAAGTTTAGTCAACATACTGTTTTCTCCTTGGCTCTTTCTAATTGACTTTTTTTTCCTATAGAGATGAAATGTCTGAATAATGGAAAAACATTCCACAATTCATCAAAGTTAGTGACTCAACACTAAAAATGGCATTTTATAAGTTGAAATATGAACTAAATGGGTCTTCTATTTATAGGATATCACCATGCTATCTATGCATGGATATATATAAATTGCTGACCATAACCACTATTTCAAGTTCTAAAATATTACTGGAGGACCAAGTGGAAGAACTGCAAAAGGAGACTGAAAACAAGGAATTGCTAAAAGAAAAGTGAGTGGGATCAGTCACCAACAATATCTTGCTACTGGAATAAGTTTTGAAATACTGTTGGTGACTGGCCTCACTCACTCTCATTAAGTAGTTCCTTATTTTTTAAACCACGTAGTTGTGTTACCATTCAGAGAACACACAGGTCTCTGTCCTGGTTTCAACTAATTTTCTTCACAGTGGCTTGTGTGGGGCTGTGTTTTGTGCAGAACACAGGGCTGATGATATAGAGATGATTTTGTTATTGCTGAGCAGGGTTTACACAGAGCCAAGGCCTTTTCTACTTTTCGTGCTGCCATGCTGGTGAGGAAGTTAGGGGTGTCTGGGAAGTTGGGAGGAGACACAGCTGGAACAATGACCCAAACTGACCAAAGGGATTCTGCAGACCATAGAACATTCTGTGCATAGAGTGGGAGCAAGGAGGAAGGGGGGAACGTTTGCAGCGATGGCTTTGTCTGCCCAAGTCACCGTTCGGTGTGAGGGGCCCTGNTGCTGCCATGCTGGTGAGGAAGTTAGGGGTGTCTGGGAAGTTGGGAGGAGACACAGCTGGAACAGATGACCCAAACTGACCAAAGGGATTCTGCAGACCATAGAACACTCTGTGCATAGAGTGGGAGCAAGGAGGAAGGAGGGAACGTTTGCAGCGATGGCTTTGTCTGCCCAAGTCACCGTTCGGTGTGAGGGGCCCTGCTGTGCTGGGGATGGCTGAACACCCTCCTGCCCATGGGAAGCAGGGAATTCATCCCTTGCTTTGCTTTGCCTGTGTGCGTGGCTCCTGCTTTCCCTGTGGAACTGTCTTTAGCTCAACTCGTGAGTTCTCTACCTTTACCCTTCCCTTCTCTCCCCTCCCCATTCCCACCAGTGGAGAAGTGAGGGAGCAGCTGGGTGGGGCTTGCCTGCTGGCTGGACTTAAACCACAACAGTCTTGAATTAAACTACATTCTGTGTGCAATAAAGAAGTAAGCAAGTATCTAAAAGAAAACTAGGTGAAAAAAATGTGTGACCAAATTAAATCTCCCAAGCACTCAGAAAAAAAATAAATCTCGGTGGTATTGCATCCTGCAATAGAACAAGAAGCAATGGCTACAAATTGAAATACAATAAATTTTGTTCCAATATGAGAAAAAAATTTGTATATTGTAAGAACAAACACTGGAAGAGGCTGCCAGAAGAAGTTGTGGAGTCTCCAAGCTTAGAGGCTGGTCGAAAGCCAAATGGGTATAGTCCTCAGGAAGTCGCTTTAGCTGGCCCTGTTCAAAAGGGCAACTGAGTAGCTGATTTCCACAGGTCCCGAAAGATAACTTCAGGTATCCTACCAAGTATCTGGATGAATCCTAAACTGCATGACCAGCTCAGTTTACCAAGCCCCTAGCAACACCTGCACAAACAACTGTTCCATGTACTCCTAAGTCACACAGACACTCAAATTCAAGAAGGCTGCGAAATTATCATCCAAGAGGATTGAGGATGACACCCATTCTGACTCTGGAAACCCACCTGCAAAGGAATTTTCTTGTCTCTGACAATTTGCAGATAGAGATGAACATTACCATGACTGACAAAAATCAGAGTAAAATAGTTTTAACTAAACCTAGAAGGGATGCAAATTAAACTCAGAATTTCTTTCTCTCTGAGTAAAACAGAAGTATGCTTAGAACGTCCAAATAGTCACAGCAAGACAGTAAACCACAGAAGAAAAGCTTAGCCTAGTATCAACCACCAGTTTTGTGAGACTTGCTAAAGAATCTCTGATAATTCAGTTAGTAAATATGACTTCAAGTAAACCAGACCACCAAATGTCAACACAATACATAACTTGCATTTGTATCAGCAGAAGTTATAAAACCACAGTGCAAGTATCATGTATGTGTAGACAGCTCTTGGGCCTGTATAATTTTCTGCATTAAGTCAACAGCTCTTCTCAAACTGATGGATGCAGAAATATACTATTTTCTGTAAAAAAAAATATTAGTTTTGCAGTAAAAGTAATCAAATTTATATATGCATAAACACTGCACTGAGGAAAGTCCTTTGCTCATAAGAGACTGCAGTTACAAGCAAATATGAAACAAACTAAGAATAAAAACTAATGATGGGCATTAGATGGGTGTAAGACACACCTATAAGCTCTGAAGGATTCTTGTCACTGAAGTGTTCGCATACACGGATAAATGTTTCTGTATTCTCAGGTGTAGGGCACTCACCATGCCTGAAAAACACAAGAACATGTGGATTAGGAGACACCTGGGGGAAAGGGAGGGAAAAAACATAAATTTATTCAGTGTGATCTTTCAAGTTAAAAGCCAAAGAAATAATTAAAAAGTGAACACAACTTACCCTTTACATTGGAGCTTTATATATTTAATTCCCTCTTTCTCAATATCGTTTCTGTCATAGAATCTAGTGGTGTTGGTCAAGTCTACCAGCAAACCCATTTTAACCTAAAAACCAAAAAATATAATTAAAAATAAACTTATATATGTGGTTCAAATACCAATGCATACAAAATGTCTAAAAACATAATAATTAAAAGCAACCACAGGCTATATTTTTAAGTTTAAAAATAATTAAATATTACATTTGTTTGTAAAATCTGTATTTTACCACCATTACAGACATCTGCACTTCTTTGTGAAAGCTGGTGTCTAAATTAGCACTTGTTATCAATTCAAAAACTTCAGTTTGCTACAACCAACAATTAAAGAAATAAGAAAATTCTACTAACAGCAGGAAAGTCCAGTAAAGAGCTACTTTAACATGCTAAAAAGACAAACATGATGGAATCAAGTGCTTTTATGCAAAAAAGAACAATACTAAACACTGGCACAGTAAAAGTTTTGTGAGAAAAATTAACTACTGAGACTTACATATAAGTACATTCTCAGAAAAAATAAATAATTTTAATTTACGTGTCAACTAGAGTGCAAAACAATGCAAAAGAATGAACACATTTTCAAGTTTAAAATTAATCAAATTAAATTCTTAAAAACATCTTATTTAAAGCTAAAATGGAAAACAACTTCAGATATTCAAACATGCTGTCAGTAGCTAAGGGGGCAGTGTCAACTACTCAGACATTAGGGCGTACCAGAATCCAGGATGCCTTGCCCATTCTACCCCAATGTGTCCCCTTGTGCATCAAATTATTTTTTTAGTGTTTGTTTTTATAGATGGAAAATAGGTCTTTCAAAGAGCCTTGTTGAAGTTACTATGTTTTTAAGAAGGATGGAAAGCAGAAATTCCACTGGGTGGCACAAAACACACAGTATAAAATATATCCTACTGATCCTTGTTCCAAACAAAATTTCCAACAAACCCACCAGTTCTTCTGTGCAAAAACAGCTGACTAACATACCTGAGCAAAGAAAGTATTTCTAGTTTCCTGTCTTGTAAGTGCAAGCAATTGCTTTTGGACAAAAAATTCCATGTCAGGCTTTCAGATAGGACCAAGAGACAGGCAATAATTTAGCAGTGTGTTTGGAAGAATTACAAAGTAAAACACCATTTCCACACAATCCAGAAAAGTCAAAATCCAATTATAACTAGATTACAGTTCAGAAACAGCTATTTCACATGAATATGTTGTTTAGAAGATCCCTAAAGGAAAATTCCCAATTATCTACAAAGATAGCTCTCCATGATGTTCAAACCTCTGATGACATAAGTTTGTAATACTTATATACTTCCATATTACTTTTATTCAATAAATATTCAAAAGCATCATGATGTTATGTCAACAGCATTAAAACTTCTAAATTAATATCTACATCAGTTCTGAATTTCTCTTTGTCAACTTTGCATATTGTATTCAGAATACTTTATTTACTCTTATTACTGTGTTTTGCAGAAATACAAACCACCTCACAAGGGGGTCCACCTGAAGACAATGTTACACCACCTGAAACTTCCAAAATGAAGTGTCAATCGAGCTGCTAAGCATGGAGACTGACAGTATCCTAGACAGTGATAAATCCTGTAGGAATTACAGAAGGGCAATTAATGAAATTATTACTTTCATCCCTCTCCATTCCCTATAGCATTTTACAAATGTCTCCAAGACTACTTAATTCAGACCTGAAGGACTTCTCACTTGCTATTCTTCTGCCATTCTTACAGATCATTTCAATCATATACAACTGAAGCTCATGTGAAGTGACACTGTTCCTCACACATTCCATGGAGCAGTAAGGTAAGTAGGCATTGAGTGTCATTTATCCAAAGCTATAAAAGCATTTGTAGCATATAGAGCATATAAGAACTGAAAGCAGTTTTCCTGCTTTACAGAAAGCCTTGTCAATTGCATTCTCAGTCCATGGGATTGACTGCACATAATACATTTCAATATAGAGAGTGCAAGGCACAAAAAAATTATAAAGAAATTTTTGAAGAACAGGGTGATTATACAGCATATCAAAGTATACCACTACGATTTTCAAAAAATCCACACAAAAAACCCACCAGTACCACTGGAACAAAATAAAAGCCTTCCCCTCACTTCCTCACATTCCAGATATCCCCAGGTATTAATGCCTTATGCATGTGCTCTTCTGCTGCAATAAAATGGGCTTTGCTAGATTCCTGGTTCTCCCTAGACACTGGAGATTGAAAACACCCTCCCCCAGGAAGGACAAAGCATACTACAACACACTGAATTCACTCCAGTCTCAGGAATTTTTTCTTGCATTTCTTATTTGAGGAAAATAGTTTAGGTCAGTGATTGAATGTATCTGTGAAAACAATAATGTGGCTGAAAATTGGTAAGTAGTTTTCCTAATAGAGATTCTGTAACTTGAGCATACTAATTACCCAAACATTCTTTTGAGTTAACTAATGCCCCAGCTCTTTTTGACAGAAATAAATCTACCTGTATAAAGCATAAATTGTACTAACCTACCTACTCAAGAAATAAATGTTAAAAAAATTTGTTCATGCTGTCACCAATTGCTCCTGCAATTCGTTTAAGAGAACATTAAGATATTATGCCAATACTGGTGATCAGAAGAAAAATAGGGCTGCCACGGCTAATCAAATCAGTTTCTAACATTTGGATTTTCAGCAACCAGCTCCAGGAGAAAAGAAATCACACAGAAAGCTTGTTAGACAGTTCCTCCCAGACAGATGTTGTCTTAAATGCTAAACTGGTATCTTCAAAAATCTGTAGTAACAGCAGTATCTCTCTTACAGAAATCCAGATGTAAAAGTTGCTGCTGAAGTCTTTTATTTGCAAGCTAAATTATATGGACTTAAGTAATAACCAGTTTTCAGAAGTAATTATTCTGCAAAATATTAGCACTAAAAGACACACTGCAAAAAATTACAAGAACCATGCACAGTGGGAAAACTCATTCTTACAGGGCTCCTCAATTTCACATTTATTGCATTGCTGACTTGTTGGAAAACTGCTGATCTACAAATCAGCAGTTACTCCAGTAACCACTACACAACCTGGTAAATAAAAAAGATATATATATATATATATATATATATTTAAATAGCAAACACTCATCAACATTGCCAGGGTCCAATACAATGTAATAGATTTGACAAGAACAGAGAGTTTGAGAGAAATTCTATGCTCTGCTTGTTAATCAAAATTACCAAAATATAAGTGGGGATCCTCATGCTACTAAATTTACTACCAAATTCTAATAATCTGATGTCACTCAAGACATGAATTTGTAGCATTACAACAGAACTAATAGATGTGACTACTGGAAAGGCTATAAAGGTTTTGATTATTTATTTTTGGTGGCAAATCACTAAGGAGTAGTGATTTAGAAATTCTGAGTAAGGCTGTGAAGTTCTCTGTAACTTCAAAATATACAAAGAATTTTAAATTATTTTAAAACATGAATGAGATTGGTTTGGGAAAATTTTCAGGTATGCCTATCAAATCTAGTCAGAGTCAAAAATAACATAATACATAAAAGAGGAACTCAAGTAGAATTTAGATGCACATGTCAGAGATTGAAATATTACAGTTTATGGCTTAACTATTTTTATGAAGGATTTTTGTCCATTAAAACTGTATAATGAAGCTACACCAATAAAGGCTGCATCATGAATGCCCACCCTGAATGGGCTCACTGACTGAGGCCCTGGACTGTAAGTTGATCTGAGATAAGGTAAAAGTGACACTATTCTCAGGTCTGGGCTGGGGGAGAATAATTCCACAGGAGAATCAAGCCCAGCAGCTTCAGGGAGGAGCCATAGCCCCCAGGCTTATCTGCTGCCAGGTCTGCACAGACTCTCCCCAGACCCAACCCGAGGGGAGGAGGAGCGGCTCTGGGTGCGCAGCCTCTGGGCTGAGGCAGTGACCACCCTGCACAGACGAGCCCAGCTGAGGGGACCCCCACCCCAGGAAAGCCACATGTACAGGACATTCAGGTGAGGGACAGCAGAGGGGGTGTCATGGTCCATCAAAGGCCCCCTGAATGGTTCCCCAGACCCTGCACCAGAGCACGTATGCAAAATGATGCAACTGACACAGAGCCTTGCAAGGGACAGCACCAAACTGTCCCCTGCTCAGGGGAGGTACCTGGGCATTCCCACCTGACCCAAACATGTATTAATCCACTGGATTTTATACTTTGTGAGGGGGACCCTCCCCAGCAAGAAGATCAGATGGAGGGGAGCAGCAAGATGTCACCGAGATCCATGGAAGAGTGTATGTTTTTATTTAATCATGGTCACTCCTGTCACTCTTTCTGTGCCCCACACACCTCTTTTTTCTATTTCTTTCTTTCTTTCTCTTTGCTTGTTTTACTGTTATATAAACTACATCCATGTTTTGGTATTAACATTTAACCTTGTTTGGTTTTAATCTTGTTTTAGGAAATATTTTGAACCTCAGAATTCTTACTGTTTTATTCATAGAGAGTTCTGTTTGATCCTCTGTGATTAGAGTGGATCATAAAAGCACAGATGCAAGAACTCTAACAAGAAAAATGCTACCAGTTCAAGCACTGAGAACAGGCACATTTGCTTCTCTGATCGCACTTTCTTATCACATTACTGCACAGGTACCTCTACCACTGCTACACTGAGTAGTTCACCATCTACTTCATATCTAAGCCTAAATAAGATTAATAAAATGAGGATTCTCATCTTTTAGTCACCTAATTCTTCCAATGTTTCAGGTCTGATACTGTACAACAAATTCAGAATTAATTTAACCTGATTATCAGCAAAAAATAATGAAAAAGCCCACAGAAAAAAACACCACTTGCGTGATTCATCTCATAGACACAATCAAAACAAACGGCACTTAACTTCTATATAAAGTTTAATAACCAATTAAATTAATTAGATGGTAGGCCTTTCTTTGCCTGGCAGGCTCAAAATCCCATTTCCCACATCTCCAGATGCACTGGACTGGCCACAACACTTCAGAGACCTACATGAAAGGCTGGAAAGGTCCTGTCCCCACCTTTATTGGCACAGTAGTGCTACACTGCAGAACAACATGCAAACTGAAGCACACAGATAGAAATGGGCAAAACAGAGAATGAAGAAGCGAGCCAGAACCACAGGTCTGTAGTGGTGGATGCCACGAGGTTTAATAAGGCAAAGTGCAGTGTCCTGTGCTTGGGTCCCAGCAGCCCTGGGCAGTGCTACAGGCAGGGGGAGGAGTGGCTTGAGAGCTGCTGGGCAGAAAGGGACTTGGGGATGCTGGTTGACAGCTGGCTCAGTATCAGCCAACACTGTGCTGCCCAAGTGGCCAAGAAGGCCAGTGGCACCTGGCTTGGATCAGCAATGCTGTGGCCAGCAGGAGCAGGGCAGGGATTGCTCCCCTGTACTCAGCACTGGTGAGGCCACACCTCAAGTGCTGTGCCCAGTTCTGGGCCCTTCACTCTAAAAAGGACATTGAGGTGCTGTAGGGTGAATAAAGAAGAGCAACAGGGCTCATGAAGGGTCTCCTAGTGAGGAACAGTTGAGGGAACTGGGATTGTTTAGTCTCAAGAATTCAAACCTGCAAGAAAACACTTCTGGAAATCCATTAATTGCAGACACCTGGAAATGCAAACAAATAAAAAAAAAATTCTGTACAGGTCCCAGACAAAGCCATCAACCATTTTTTCCTCAGATCTGAAAAGCAACACTTGAGTAAACATTAATAATGAAAGCAATGTTTCAATTATTAGAAAATTTAACTTTACCTTCAGACTCTTTAAGTAGTTGGACAACATACTCGGGTGAAAACGATTTTCTTCAGCAACCTGTTCATCATATCTTGGTCCTAACATTGTCTTCAAAGGTAAAAACTTCCCTATGAAAGATAATAAAATTTTGCAGTATTTTATGTATATGTACAATTACAACTTAGCATTTCAAGATAACATGCTGAGCAGTTTTAGATATTCACCTTCAATAGTAAATAATTGCAGAAATAGAACTGTCAATAGTAAATTGGAATATTTTTTAGTTATGAGCTTTCAGAATTCACAAGTAAGTTTAAAAGTTTAGAGGAAATACAGGTCAGTTCATTTAAAACAGAGTAATTTAACTTTTTTAGCCAACTTTTGGGGTTATTTAAGTTGGGGGGTTACAGCAATAGAAATATAGAAAATGTAAACTCAGTACAGTTAAAAACATGAAAACAGCATCTTAAAATGACAGTTTGTCATCCAATCATGTAGACACCAGCTCTGATTACCTGCAACTATAACATACAGAAAAGATCCCTGCAAAAAAAAAATTATCAACACTCTATATAGTCTCAAATAAGCATCTACCTTCCACAAAATAGACATTAGAAACCACAGAAGACAGACAGATGTGGAAACTATGAAGCCTTATGCAAATGGTTAGCTCAGGTTAGATGTTAGTGAGCAACATGAGAAACAGCTTCACTGTTCACCTGTCTGAGACTGTTCCAAAATCTACAGCTAAAAGGAGAGTTATTCTGTCACACAATCAACACTCACATTACACAGTAATACATTACAGTCACTTCAATTTGTTTGACTGTTAGAAAAATTTCACTTTATTGCCCTTTGCCTTTTCATCCCAACAGTTACACACCCTCCATCCACCCTGGTAAAGGCTGTTGGCTTGGATACCTCCCCTCCATTTCCTCATTTCTTCAGCTACCTAATTTTCTTGCTTCTTTGTGTTCCTTCAACACAACCATTCAGCCTCTCTCTCTATCAGTCCTTCCACTTTAACTTGTAATACTCCTCTGTACAGACCGATTATGCAAATCCTAAATTTACATGATCTAACCACAAAGATCTATATCGCCGTAATTTTTGCAAAACAACACCGTGCTTGAAAGTTTTTTGACATTGCCATTTGTCACACCCACACTAACACATCTACTCACTCATTATGGAACACAAAGAATGTAACTAAGCTTTTTTTACTAAGGCACTCAAGAATAGGAGCTGCACAGAGGAAAGAGTCAATGGCTACATAAGAAAACCACCATCCTTTACAAGATGCTGGGAAAAGAGAAGAGGGGGAAAAGGGCCTGGATGTTACAATTGTTTCCTGTAGCATCTGATTTGAGGCTGTACAGTCGCACAGAAGACTCTCCTGTTCTCCATCTTCTGGAACAGAGAATGAACACGTTCATTCTCCTCCTAGTAGCAAACCTTGATTTAGTGTCTGATTTTCACTCTGATTTCTTTTTGAGCAACCAAAATACGTTCCTGTTCGCTGACAGGAAAAGACAGACAAAGTAGTTTAGTCAGCACCCCCAGCAGCATTTGAATACCTACAGACAGTTATGGAAATGATGGGTATTTCATATAGAGCCCATTTACTATGACTTTCAAAGCTGAAACACAGATGTTTGGAAGCATTTAGGTGCTCAGCTTCTATAAATTCCAGTTTCTTCTCCTCTACCTGGAAAACCTGCAATTTGGTTTTTGTACAGATGCTTGAAAATCCTCCTTCCCTGTATGCATACAAGCCTCTCACAAAGTGTCATCAAGCTACTGAAAATCTAAGCTTTAATTCTAAATACATTTCCAAACTTTTTGAGGGATATGGACAAGTATAAAGGAGGCAGTAGCTACTGTCTCTTCTACAGCTTTGCCTTACATCTTGCGCTAAAGAAATCATGCAGTAACAGCTGATTGCAACTCAACTTAAGCCTCCATACATAAGCTTTTGAAGATTAAAAAATCATATGCTGAATTAGGTGATCCAACAGTAACAAAGTGATACTTTATATCAAAGCATCCCAAGACATTTGAGTACCTAAATTACATTACGACACTAATTGTAAGTCCTCTGTAGAATTTCCAAATTAACTTCAAAATGTTACTGGAACCCTGACAACTGATTATTATCTACTTCCACAATTAAATTCAAATTTGTCAAATAGTCTTGGTAAATGGCTATTAAAAACCATTTTCCAAATTAGTTACCTGTCTAACAGATGGTATTTCTTTAGGCTGAAAAATAGGTAAAATTCTAAAAATAAGAGCCCAGTATATCAGAGCACAGACATCAAGTGGATAAGTCTGAGGGAAATCAAAGCGAACAATAAAAATCATCACATTTTTTACATGCACATGCTCCAACTTTGTCACATTTTTTATCTTCAAATCTAAATTCTAGAGCATACCAGTGAAAAAATACTCTTCATTTAGCCTAATTTTATGAGACATGAAGCTATCAACTCAAAACATGACATACATAATGACCATGGTATGTTTAGATTGAGCATTGATTAGGAAGGCTAGACTGGGTAAAGTGACTGAGGTTAAGGAATAAAATAAAATGGTTAAACTCACAATTAAAAAAACCCAGTATCTCTAAAAAGTAACATTTTTCTGATTCAAGAGAACTGTGCTGGGTCTAAGCATCCATTTATTTTATGCATACTAGCATCCTAGTACATCATCATCAACACAGGCCAATAACAGACAACTAGGAAAGAGAATAAAACAATGACAATCCATCATCAGGTTATTGCCCACAACTACAACAAGCTATAGTTCAGAAACTTCCTGAACCACAAGCATAACTCTTATTTAAGGTGCTTTCTCATATACAATGTGGATGTTTTCCGTAATATCCCACAGCTCTGGATGCTACACGTGTGTCTAGAACAGGATTACCTAATATGCATCAACAGGAGGCTGGAAAACACTGCTGAGACACTTCTCATGCCTTGTCTTCTGTATCTTGCTAGCACTTTCCATGGCAAAATTGCCAAGAGAATGGGTTTTCAGTGGCCATGCAAAGCAGATACCTGCTGAGATGGTGATGCCAAAGCAGCAAGGCTGAAACAACCTGATCACTTCAGATCTAGGCATTCAGAGAAAGCTCTTTTCATCAAAATGACTGAAGTTCTACTACAATGCAATAAATGTGAAAATGTGTGTTTCTGAGGAACTGCTGTACCATAAAACCAAAAAGTGGCACAAAACTACCAATATTTAAAGAAGTGAACTGAAAAATAATGGGAGACGTAGATGAATTCACCCTGTCCAGGATAAAGCCCCCTGTTAACCTGAATAAACCTAATCTCACCAACAGCAGAGTTTCAGTACAGAGTTTCATTAGCACTTGTACTGAGGTCATGTAGAAATTCTAGCTGCCACAACCATGAGACAAGAGCATCATGATCAAACACTCGATGAATATGAGTCCACAGAAGCCATACAAACCTTGTTTAGCAACATTATTATTAATACACTATCAGAGGGAAATAAAGTCGTATACAGGTCCTTGGAAGTCTGATTTAAACACTAATTAAAACTAGAATGTAACATATCTGGGAGACAGTACCAACAGCAATTAAACCCAAAAAATTATCTCCCATAAAACGGCTAGATGTCTTTGAATGTAAAACAGCAAAAAAGGGAAGAAGACCAATGGCATACCATTACTTCTGGTAAGTTGTTCACACTAAAAAACTAAAAATCAGGTGAATGAGAACACATCCTGATAAAGCACCCAAAGAAACGAGCCAAGCACTTTCAGTTTTTTTACTGTGCATTAATTTCCTGTGCATGGTCACATGGAATGGAAAAGAATTACCTTGCAGTTCCTGAATAAACAAACACACAAGCAGTGATGGCACAGCAGATGACACACTGATGACCCTCATTCATGCTTACTGTAGGTTGCTATTTCTGAGAAACCATGGTTCAGAAGACAGACAAATAAAAGCCACAACTAAAGAGATCAAGAACTTGCTGAGAAGAAAAACACAGAGTAAAGAATCATTAGTCTGTTTTTGTCATGGTCAAAGGCTTAGGCTATCAAATCTCTCTCATCAGATAAAAAGTAATGCATGCAGCCACGATCAGGAGAAAGAGATAATGGACATGAACAATCCAACAAAACTGTTATTTAACTGAGCCAATTTCAGAGAAGGAACTTGAGAGAAACCAGTAACCCACGAAATGAACAACTGATGTTAAATACTGATAAATGCCAAATAATGCATATTGATGATTATTGAGGATTATTGAGGATTAAATCAACTGAGATGTCTCACCAGGTTCTAAATATAGACATCAGTGTCTTCCATTCCACAACCAATTGCCATCAAAAAAATGTAAGGTGATGTGGAAATGTGGGATAGAAAACGCAGGAGTTGAAACCATTAAGCAAATCATGGCACAGTGCCAGTTTAAATAACACACTGAGTAGCACATGTTGTGTTTTGAAAACATACCTTGACATCATCACAGAGAGGGATATGAAAGGAGTGAAAACTAGAAAATATTGCGGGGGGGGGAAACAACAACTAGGGGTTGGAATTGCTCGCATTATAAAGAAAAGAAGAACTTCAGAAAACTGAAAAGAGATGTTTGTTTACTTTATCTCATATCAGGCAGCAGAGGAAATATTCACCTGAAGTCGTTATGATAGCTAACACACAATCAAAAACGTGCCTCTAGATGATACTGAATTCACTGCCACTATATGCCAGAAGACTAGCTACTGAGTAACAACCGAGACAGTGCGTTATGGGCAAGAATATCCAAGAAGACAACAATCACTGGCAAACCCTGGAATATGAGTGTAACACTGGAGTGCAATACTTTAACTCATTTTCCAGCTAAAGAACTCAGGAACACTTTGGTGACTGGAAGGGCACTGTCAGTCAGCGGAGTAACAAATTGACACAGATAAAACTTCAGAGCATTCGCGAAAAAGAGAACCAAACATCGAAGAGGCTGTAGAGAGGACTGGTATCACAGAATTGGTCCAGGTGAAGGGGACCACAGAGGGTCATCTGGTCCCATCTGCTCAAGCAGTCATCCTACAGCACATTGCACAGGAGTGCATCCAGATGGCTCTTGAATAACTCCAGTAAGGGAGACTCAACAATCTCTCAGGGCAATTTGTTCCAGTTCAGACACCCGAACTTTAAAGAAGTTCTTCCTCATGTTCAGGTGGAACTTCCTATCCATCAGTTTCTGCTCACTGACTCTTGTCCTATTGCTCGGCACCACTAAGCAGAGCCTGGTTCCATCTTCCTGACATCCCACCTTTAGATATTTATATATATTAACGAGATCCTCTCTCAGTCATCTCTTCTCAAGGCTGAACAAGCTCAGCTCTCTCAGCTTTTCCTCCTCAGAAAAATGCTCCAAGCCTCTGATCAACGTAGTACCTACACTATGGCACCTTCTGCACGGCTGGCTGTCACCTGTCTCATCAGATGTCACAGACAAGGAAAAGTTTTAGCCCGAAACTGAACCAGTGCAAAGCGAGAGCCCAGCACTACGGCTCCGGGGAGCAGGAGAGGGCCCGCACCCCTGCACCTCTGGGAAAGGCCGGGGCGAGTCCGTGTCAGCGGGGGGCACCGGCCGAAGGCAGGGCGAGCCCGGCGCTGCAGGCAAAGCGCTGCTGCGGGCCGGGCTTTAGGAACAGCCGCCCAGCGGGAGTCAGGTCCGGGACAATCACCGGCCAGGAGCTCGGGGAGGGACACTGCACAGCCGTAGCCCCGGGACAAAGAGCTCTGGCCGGGACAGAGGGCGAGAGGCCGCGGCGGCCCCCGGCGCTGAGGAGGAGCGGGACCGGCGGGCAGCGGAGCGCCGCAGGGGAGGGGGCCGCGCCCGCTGCCGCCCCACGGCCGCCCCGGGGCCGGGCAGGGCCGGACTGGGCCGGGCGCTCAC
>VYXF01000839.1:55241-67809 GCA_013397295.1 Polioptila caerulea
GGTGTGGGACACCTCCCCCAGGTGCGGGACACCTCCCCCAGGCAGGGGACACCTCCCCACTCACCCACGCACTGGTTCCACTGGTAGTGCTGCACGTAGCCCTGGGGGCAGCCGCAGCGGTAGCCCCCGAGCACGTTCTGGCAGCCGTGCTGGCACCGGTGGTTGCCGTCACACTCGTCCACATCTGCACCCAAGGGACACCCAGGGGGCTCAGGCACCATCCCCTGGCCCTGCTGAGGGCCCAGGGACCCGCCTGGCACCCTCAGGGACCCCTGCAATCCTGAACTGAGTGACACCCCCGGCTCCCACACAGCCCTGCTGGGATGGTCCCTGACTCAGCTGAGGCCTGGGCTGACACCAGCCCTGCTCTGCTTCAGGCTGAGGTGTCTCCTGCTGGAATATGGGACCATTCCCTTCCCCAAGGATCATCCAGCCCAACCCCTGGCCCTGCCCAGCCACCCCAACAGCCCCACCCTGCCCCTGAGAGCCTTGTCCAAACACTCCTTGAACCCCCCTGCACTGAGGCTCTCCAGAGCCTGGGAATGCCCCGGGAATTCCTGCCCAGGGCAGCACCCCCAGCCCCAGCCCCACCTTCACAGTTGACCCCGGAGCTGTCCAGGGAAAATCCCTTCTGGCACTCGCAGTTGTAGCTGCCCGGGGTGTTCAGGCACTGCCCCTTGGCTCCGCACAGGGAGGGCTGAGCTGTGCACTCGTTGTTGTCTGCAAAACACCGGGAGGGCTCTGTGGCCACCTGGGAATCCATCCCTGACCACCTGAACGTCCACCCCTGGCCCTGTGGCCACCTCAGGTGGTGGGGCTGAGCCCGGCTGAGCAGCAGAGGGTGACTGGAGAGGGCCAGGGCTCCAGAGCCAGAGTCTGGGGGCTGGGCAGCCTCTCCTGAGCCGGAGCTGCCCCGGGGGAATGCTCAGGGCAGGAATTCTGCTCTCACCAATGCAGGACGAGTGGTGCTGGGTGAAGCCAGGGGGGCACTTGCAGTTGAAGCCCCCGATGACGTTGACACAGAGGAACTGGCAGTTGTGCTGCTTGGTGGAACACTCGTCCAAGTCTGAAGGGACAAGGAGAAGGGCTCAGTTTACCCCGCAGAGGCTGTGACACCTCAGTGTCCCCGTGGATGCACAGAACCAGCCCAGGAACAAAACCCCTGCTGTTCTCAGAGGAGCAGAACAAACCTCTCCCCACGCCAGGGCAGCACAGACACATCTGACAGATGCAGGGAGGTTTCCCTGCCTCTCCTGCCCTTCACAACCCCCAGGCTCCTCACTCTGCGGTGCCTCAGCACGGGGGGAGGTGGGCACAGCCCCAGCCTGGCTGGTGACAATGCCGGGCTCAGCCTGGCAGGGACACCCAGCCCTGAGCTCCCTGCAGCTCGGGATGTGCTCTGCAGTCTCCAGGAAAGGGCCAGGAGCGTTTTTTCCCTGGTGAGACACATCTGGAGCAGGGAAGGGTGAAACCCTCACGCACCAGCCCAGCGTGGCTCCTGCTCCCAACATCTTTCTGCTGCCGTTTTTCCATGTCTGGTGCCCTGTCCCCTGTCCCCCAGCTGCCAGGGGGAGGCAGCTCCCTGCCCCTGCCCCCGTACCTTTGCAGACCTTGCCGTCCTCCTGCAGGATGTACCCCCGGGGGCAGGAGCACTGGTAGCTGCCCTCGGTGTTCTTGCAGATGAAGTTGCAGGGCTTTGGGGACTGGTTACACTCGTCCAGATCTGCACCCCGGGGACAAAACACATCAGGTTGTGCTGCTGGGCAGGGTCCCCTCCACCCCTCGGACCTCCCAGCCCACTCCTGAACACAAGGTGATCCCAGGTTTTGTGGCTCAGGGGTGAGATATCCCCACGGATTCTGGCATTCCTGGGGGAACACCCCATTTCCACTCTCCAGGAAGCAGGTGAGCAGAGCCAAGGGCTTGGGGGAGCAGCTCAGTGTGAGCCAGCACAACAAATCTGGGACAAATCCTGCAGAGACACAGCTGTGATTCCAGAGGTGCCTTCTATGGCAACATCTGGATTCCCAGCACAGCTGGGTGGAACCAGCTGTGCTGCCTGGGGTGGGGCTGGCAGCTCCCAGATTTCAGCTCAGGATCCCAATCCGGGCCAGTCCCTGTAACTCCTGGGTTCGGGGGAGACAAGGAACTCATTTTGAAGGAGTTCAGCAAGGACTCGGAGGCGCTGAAACAGGCGGAGCCCCGGGGCGGAGGGCGGGTCCGGGTGGGGTCAAACCGGGCAGGGCAGGCCGGGGGTGGCGGGGCCGTGCCCGGCTCACCCTGGCAGGCCGTGCCCGTGATGTCCGGGGTGTAGCCGAGCCGGCAGTGGCAGCGGAAGGAGCCGATGCTGTTGATGCACTGCCCGTTCCTGCACAGGTTGGGCAGCACCTTGCACTCGTCGATGTCTGCGGAGAGAGGGAGGGAGGGAGGGGCTTCAGTTTTAACTTGAATATTTTCCACATTCTGCACTGCATTAGTTTGTAACTCTGAACTTGTGAAAGCGTCAGCCAGTTCTCCTCACAGCTCAGTCAGACAGAACAAGCCTTTGCCAGTCCCAGAACCAAGGACACGCTGCAGCTTTGGGCCCAAAAAGTGTAAAAAAAACAGCAAAATGAGGGGAGAACCTGGGAGGGTGGGACTGCATAACCNTCCAGGAAGCAGGTGAGCAGAGCCAAGGGCTTGGGGGAGCAGCTCAGTGTGAGCCAGCACAACAAATCTGGGACAAATCCTGCAGAGACACAGCTGTGATTCCAGAGGTGCCTTCTATGGCAACATCTGGATTCCCAGCACAGCTGGGTGGAACCAGCTGTGCTGCCTGGGGTGGGGCTGGCAGCTCCCAGATTTCAGCTCAGGATCCCAATCCGGGCCAGTCCCTGTAACTCCTGGGTTCGGGGGAGACAAGGAACTCATTTTGAAGGAGTTCAGCAAGGACTCGGAGGCGCAGAAACAGGCGGAGCCCCGGGGCGGAGGGCGGGTCCGGGTGGGGTCAAACCGGGCAGGGNAAAACCAGCAAAATGAGGGGAGAACCTGGGAGGGTGGGACTGCATAACCTGGGGCTGGAATTGGACAATTAACCCCAAATGGACCAAAACTTATTAAAGGATGAAAACTGCCCCGGGGTCTATCCTGGGTCCATCCTGGGTCGATCCTCCTGAGGCTCTTGCCCTGCCCAAGCTGCATCCTTTAAAGGCCTTTTGATAAACCCCTGCTTTATTCCTTTCACACTGTCCAGCCTCTGCTCCAGGGAGCCATCGAGGGGAGGATGTCAGTGCCAGAGCTGCTCTGTCCTCAGGTGCCAGGGCTGCTCAGCCCCCAAAAAAGCTGATCTGGTGTTTGTTATCAGATAAACAGGACAAGTGTCTCAGAGCTCTTTTGGCACCGTGGTCTGGCAGCTCCCAGCTGCCAATAAACATTTTTAAAATGTTAAAGTGGGAGCTGGGAAGATAAACTGGATTTCTGGCTGAATTTTCACAAAGCAGAAATCCTCTGCACATTGCCTGGAAATGTGTGGGGCTTCTCCCCCAGAGCAGGGAAGGAGGCTGAGAGAAGGACTCTGTTAAATTATCTTCATTTCCATGCTAAGTTACATTTGGCTCCTGATCAATCCTATTTCTTTTGCCAGCTTTAACACCTCGATATCTGCACAGTTTATGTTCTGCTGTAATCTGCCAGCAGTTCTTTTCATTTCACACTGTGTAATAAAGTCATTCTGATTAAGATCTTTCATCCCTTATCTCCCTTGTTAATAATTAACTCATTTTATAATAGACCTGATCTACCACCCTTAGACCTTGAAGGCCAGAGGGATTCCTTAAAATTAAACCAAAATGCCAACGCTGAGGCAGGGCTGAAGCTGCCTCTCACCCCACGACACCAGGGCAGGCTGGATTCCCCCAGAGAGCCAGGGAACACTGCAGAGGCTCCTTGTCTGCTCCGGGGGGATTGTCCCCGTGCCCAGCCCTGCCCCACTCACCTCTGCCATCCGTGGAGTACCCGGGGCCGTGGGGACACATCTTCTTGTAGTGGGCAGTGCCAGGCAGGGGGCAGAGCTCGCACTGGGGGCCCCAGCTGCGCCCGCTGTTGCAGCAGCACTCGGACTTGGTGACCAGGTTGCGGTTGGTGGAGGACATCTGGCACATGGTCTGCAGCACCTCCGTGAAGCAGAAGCCCTGGCGGGTGTCTGGGCACAGAAAGGGGCACAAATCCAGGACCTGAGGCAGTGCCAGCACCAGGGGAAGGGAGCAGGCAGTGCCAGGGCTGGCGGGCAGGGTAGGGGGGGTTTTGGATGGAGGTGATGCTCCAGCAGCTTTTCTGCTCGGGAGCAAAGAATGCCAGAAAGGTTTGGGTTGGAGGGACCTTAAATCCCACCCAGTGCCACCCCTGCCATGGCAGGGACACCTCCCACTGCCCCAGGGTGCCCCAAGTCCCATCCACCCTGGCCTTGGACACTTCCAGGGACCCAGGGGCAGCCACAGCTTCCCTGGGCACCCTGTGCCAGGGCCTGCCCTCCCTCCCAAGGAAGATTCCTCCCCAACACCCCACCTGCCAGCAGGAAGCCATTCCCTGTGTGTCTGGTCCCTCCACCCCTTGTCCCTTGGCTCTGGCGCTCTCTGAGCCGCCCTGGGCAGCCCCAAAGCTCCCTGTGCTGCCAGGGGGGCTGTGGCAGCCCAGCAGGGGCATTACCGATGCACTCGGTGCCCGAGGGACTGACTTGGAAGCCCTCGTTGCAGTCGCAGCGGTAACTGCCGGCCGTGTTCACGCAGCGCCCGTTGGGGCAGATCCCCGCCTTGGTCCGGCACTCGTTCTCATCTGCCAGGGAGGCACCAGGCACTCAGCCCTGCTGAGGCCAGGGACTCACCTTCCCACCTTCCCACCCCCTTTGGAGCGCCCTCACAGAGCCCTTGAGGGTCCCTTCCATGTCTGTGGGCAGCGGGGAGGAACCTCCACCCACCCTGGGGAGAACATCCACCCACCTCTCCCAGAGCAGGGGGGGCAGAATTCAGCTGCCCTGGCCTGCCCATGCTCCAGCTGCTGCTGGGACTGGATTGGAATGGAATGGAATGGAATGGAGTGGAGTGGAGTGGAGTGGAGTGGAGTGGAGTGGAGTGGAATGGAGTGGAGTGGAATGGAATGGAATGGAATGGAATGGAATGGAATGGAATGGAATGGAATGGAATGGAATGGAGCTGTCTCTGTCCTGTGCAGCTCTGGGTCTCGGCACAGACCCGGAAAAACTCTGAGGGAAGGAGCCGTGGCCCAGGTGGCTGTGTCACCCTGGAGGTGACACACGGGTCCAGGGATGGACAGAGGATTTGTGTGTCCTATTGGGACACTCAGGAAACTGTGACACGTGGGAAAGCCCAGGGAGGAGCCCGAGGATGTGAAATAGAGGATGTAAACCAAAGCAGGGTGTAAACCAAAGCAGGGTGTAAACCCTGTGGTTTGCTCTGTGGATGACCCCCAGGGGACTCTGTCCGTGCCCAGGGAGTGCCCCCAGCCTGCCCTGTACCTGTGCACCCCTCGCCGTCGGGCCTGCGCTGCATGCCAGGAGGGCAGATGCACATGAAGGTGCCGATGAGGTTCTTGCAGAGCATCCCCCGGGACTCGCAGTCGTGCAGCCCCTCCGCGCACTCGTCCAGATCTGCAACCAGAGCCAGCACAGCCCCTGCCAGCCCTGCCAGCCCCGGCTCTGCCACCCCTGCACTGCTCCATCCACCCCTGCAGCCTTGGGCCAGGCTGGCTGGCACACGGCTTAAAAAATATCGTGGGATGAGCTGGGCTGGGAGGGACTTTGAAACTCATCCAGTGCCACGGGCAGGGACACCTCCCACTGTCCCAGCTTGCTCCAAGCCCAGTCCAGCCTGGCCTTGGGCAATTCCAGGGTTGGGGCAGCCTCAGCTTCTCTGGGAAACCTCCCCATTCTTGCAGGGAAGAATTCCTCCCTGCCAGCAGGACACCGAGGTGGGTGATGGTGCAAAAAGCCAGCGCAGGATTCCCACCTTCCCTGTAGACACCTGGCCAAGTGCAGGGGCTGGGGACAGTTTGGGCCATGCCCTGCTGGCTGCAGAAGGGGTTTTACCTCTGCACATCCTCCTGTCCTCCCGCAGGGCGTACCCAGAGGGGCAGGTGCACTCGTAGGAGCCAAAGGTGTTGATGCAGCGGAAGGCGCAGAGCAGGGGGTTCAGGGAGCACTCGTTGATGTCTGCAGGGAGGAGAGCACAGAACTCACCTGGGTGCCCTCAGCAGGGGCAGGACCCTCCCAGGGCACGTCCACCCTCCCAGGGCATCCATCCCAGAGAGCTTTGTTCCACCAAGGCCTCCTGCTGCAGTCTGCCCTTGCAGAGGGACAGAGCCCAGCAGCTTTGATGGGAATGGGCTGCTGCTCCTTGGGGAGACAGCTCTGGTGTTCACCCAGGGCTCCAGGCCTCCTCCTGGGGCTCCAGAGGGAGCTGAAGGGCCCAGTGTGAAGAGGAACCTCACCCAGTTTTTCCACACCATCCGTGGGGGGTTGGCCCAGGCAGGGCCCAGGGGGTCCCACACATCCCAGTGTGATGGGAATGAAGGAGCTGACCCAGGCAGGGATCAGGGGATCCCCCAGAGCCCAGCGTGGTGGGAATGAAGGCATTGTCCCCCAGGCTGTTACCTTCACAGGTCATCATGGGCCCCGGCTCAAAGCCCTCGTCGCAGGCGCACTCGAAGCCTCCCACCACGTTGGTGCAGGTGCCATTCCCACAGGGATTGCCAATGGAGCACTCATCCGTGTCTGGGGAACACAGCAGCGTGAGGAGGAGGGGGAGGAGGAGGAGGAGGATGGGGAAAGGCTGGGGTCTTGCAGGCAGAGCACTCAAACTGTGCCAGGAAGGGAAGGGCAGGGGAGCAGCGATTCCCTCCCGGCACATGGACACAGATCCATCACCTCAGCNGTTGACCCCGGTGTAGTCCAGGTTGTAGCCGAAGGGGCACTCGCAGCGGAAGGAGCCGTCGGTGTTGATGCAGGCGCCGTTGATGCACACCCCCAGGTTCTCCGAGCACTCGTTCACGTCTGCAAAGGGAAAGTGAAGCTTCACACGGCCACAAACAGCCCTGTACCCTCAGGATCACACAGGATGCTCAGGTGATCCCAGGAGTTTCAGGTGTTCCCTCTCCAGAGCTGGGGGATGAACCCCTGGTGAGCAGCCGGGGTTTGGGGGTGCCCAGTCCTGTGTCCCCCAGCACCCCACCCTGCCCTCCAGCAGCCCAGGTCTGGTCAATCCCAGAAAACAACTCCCCAGCCCAAAGTTCTGCTCATCCCTGCAGGCAGCCTCACCTTCCCGGGTGTCACCTGGGCCTGGGATGGCCCCGTGGCCATAGGGACACAGCTCCTGGAAGGCAACTGGAAGAGAGCAGAAAAGTGGGATGTGCTGAAAGGATTCTGCTCCCAGCAGCTGAAATGGGCTTTGGAGGCTTCTGGAAGCCTTGTGGGGACACATCCACCACTACTTCCATGGGGACACCCCCCTCCCTCCATGGGGACACCCCCATTCCTCCATGGGGACACCCCCACTGCTCCCATGGGGACACACCCATCCCTCTCCCCGGGGACCCCCCACCCCTGTCCCACTCCTACCATTCCCCTCCTGTGGGCACAGCTCGCAGGGGTCTCCCCATCCCTCCCCTGGCATTTTGCTGCAGCAGCACCGAGCCTTGGTGGTGTTGAAGGCCTTGGGCACGGAGCACTTCCCGTTGTCGAAGCGAGTGAAGCAGAAGCTCTGGCGAGTGTCTGGGGGAGGATGGGGATGTGCCAAGGTCAGGGAGGCTCCCGGGAATTCTGTTCCCTCCCGCCCAGGAGCAGCAGCACTGACCGAAGCAGCGGCGGCCGTTGTCGGACAGCACGAAGCCGGGCGGACACACGCACTGGAAGCTGCCAGGGGTGTTGGTGCACGTCCCAAAGAGGCAGATGTTGGGCTCCTCTTCACACTCGTTGATGTCTGGGAGCAGCAGCCACACAGCCAGAGGTCATTAGAACAGCTGAGGGGGGTTTTGGGGGGCTGGACACCAGCCCTGCCCACCCCTCAACCCTCCCGGCAGGGAAACCCACCAGGGCTGGTCTTGCCTGGCGCCCAGCAGGGATTTGGGGGTGGTGATGGCCCTGGGGTGCCCTGGCACCCTCGGGAAGGCTAGGCTGGGGGGCACAGAGCCGGCCTTACCGATGCAGTTGTCGTTCTGCACCTCGTAGCCAGGGGGGCAGATGCAGCGGAAGGAGCCCTCCAGGTTCTGGCAGGTGCCCGGGGAGCAGGTCCCGGGCAGGCTCACACACTCGTTGATGTCTGGAGAGGGACAAAGAGCCAGGGGTGGGGTCTGGGCTCTGCTCCCAGCACCTGGGGGTGCACCAGGCCCTGCCTCGCCCCAGAGGTGACAGGGCACAGGGGGGACATTTCCAGGATGGTTCCCAGGGTACCCCTGGTACAACTTTAGGGCACAGACAGGACATTTGTCCCACTGCCTGCAGGTCCCAGCACATGGACAGGACAGGCCTGCAGGGAGATGGAGGCAGGGAGGGGCCAGTCCAGCTCTCTGTGGGCATTCCCATGACCAGGCTTTGCCCCCAGGGGACTTGTGTGTGCCCCTGGAGAATCCCAGTGCTGGGCCCACATAGACAGTGCTGGCCAGGCTGGAGGAGTCTGGACACTGAGTGGGCACTGAGTGGGCACTGAGAGGGCACTGAGAGGGCACCAAGTGGGCACTGAGAGGGCACTGTGAGGGCACTCACCCACACAGTTCTTGCCGTCGGGGGTGCGGTCGTAGCCCTCCTGGCACAGGCACTGGAAGGAGCCGATGCTGTTGATGCACTGCCCGTTCCTGCACACCTGCCCCACCAGCGACGAGCACTCATCCACGTCTGCAGGGACAGAGCAGCAGCGGTGTCAGGTGTCACCTGCAGCACACACAGGCCCCGGGGCAGCGTCCCCAGGGCTCAGGGCTCACCCATGCAGTCGTTGTTGTGGGTGAGCTCGAAGCCTGGGAAGCACAGGCAGTTGTAGGAGCCCACGGTGTTCTTGCAGGTGCCGTTGCCGCAGGGCTGCCGGTCACACTCGTCGATGTCTGCAGGGACAAGGACACACCTGAGAGCCCAGGTGGCTGCAGGGCACGGGGACAGCCTGGCAGGACACTCGGCTGTCCTTGGCACCACCCTGGAGTGTCAGGGACTTGTGTCCCCCTGGGGTGGCACTGACCCATGCACATGGTCTGCTCTCCGGTGGCTTTGAAGCCGTTGTGGCAGATGCAGACGTAGCTGCCCTCGGTGTCCACGCAGTCCCCGTGGCTGCACACGTTGGGGATCTCCTGGCACTCATTGCGACCTGAAATGGAGCCAATGGGGTCCAGGTGAGGGGCAGGGAGGGGACAGGTGGGGAGAGCAGAGCCCCACCCACGGTTTTGGAGAGGTGACTTCACAGACAATGAGATTTATGTGCTGTCATTCTCGAGAAAACAGGGGAGTGTGCTCAGGGGTGTGCTGAGGTGTGTCCCAGGTGTGCCCAGGTGTTTCCCAGGTGTGTCCAGGTGTTTCCCAGGTGTGTTTCTCAGGTGTGAGTGGCTCAGGTATGACAAGGTGTTGCCCAGGTGTTCCCCAGATGTGCCCAGGTGTTCCCCAGCTGTTCCCCAGCCGTTCCCCAGGTGTTCCCCAGCTGTTCCCCAGCCGTTCCCCAGGTGTTCCCCAGCTGTTCCCCAGCCGTTCCCCAGGTGTTCCCCAGCTGTTCCCCAGCCGTTCCCCAGGTGTTCCCCAGCTGTTCCCCAGCCGTTCCCCAGGTGTTCCCCAGCTGTTCCCCAGCCGTTCCCCAGGTGTTCCCCAGCTGTTCCCCAGCCGTTCCCCAGGTGTTCCCCAGCTGTGCCCTTACCCACGCAGGCGCCCCCCGGGGACAGGCGGTAGCCGGTGGCGCACTCGCAGCGGAAGCTGCCCGGGATGTTGACACACTCGGCGTGGCGCTGGCACAGCGTCTCCCCACTGCTGCACTCATCGATGTCTGTGGGCACAGAGGGCACAGGGACCCCGGGATGGCACCCGGGATAAATCCAGCGAGGGCTCCCCCGGGAATGGCTGAGGCAGCACCGGGATCGCTGCCCCCAGCTTGGGAAGGACCTCCAGGATCGGGGAGTCCAATCCCCGGTGCTGTGTGGGACACCCCAAAAATCCCTCCCTGTGGGGCTGCTGGCAGTCCCGGGGCGGGAGGAGCCGGGATCCCCGCTCGGTACCTTCACAGATGAGCAGGATGTTGTTGTAGCTGAAGCCGATGGGGCACTCGCAGCGGAAGCTCCCGATCTGGTTGATGCAGACGCCGTTGGTGCAGATCGCTGGGATCTCGCTGCACTCATCGATATCTGCACCCAAAGCAACATCAGCATCGTAAATTCTGCATCCCAGGAATGCTCCACAGCATCAGCATCCCAACTTCTGCATCCCAGGAATGCTCCACAGCATCAGCATCCCCCCTCTGCATCCCAGGAATGCTCCACAGCATCAGCATCCCAACCCATCCCAACCTGGCATCCCAGGAATGCTGGGAGACGCTGGGGGAATGCTGCCCATTCCCGACAGGATCAGTGGGAAAGGACAGCCAGGAAAGCAATCCTTGGATGGTGCAGAGTGAACCCTGCAGGTGGTGTCAGCCCAGGGCTGCTCCACAGGATTTTGGGAATGCAGCAGAGCCCCACAAGTTTTAGGAGCCACGGGATTGCTGACACATTTTGGGAGAGCTCCCCCCAGGACATCCCCTGCAATAACAGGGACACCTCTGGGAGCAGGCTGGGAATGGGGAGCCCAGGGGGTCTCTGGAATATTGAGATGGCTCTGGGGTCCCAGCACAACCCACCACCAATTCCTTCTGATGCACTTTCTTCCCAGGAGGAGAGGGTCAACTCATCTCCCACCTCCTGGCACTGCCAAGCCTCTTCTCCTTGTCCTAACCTTTAATTCCTCAGCTGGGATGAGAGCAGAGGCTCAGGAGCAGCCCTGGCCCTGGGGGGATGCAGGATTCACTCACCAATGGGCTTCCCTGTGTGGATGTCAATGATAAATCCGGGGGCTTGGTTCCCACACAGGATCTGGTACTCGGCTGGAAAGGGAACACAGGGGTCACGGCTGTGCCCAGGGAGGGACCAGTGCCCCTCAAATTGGGGTCTGACAGGCAGCAGGGGCTCCCCACTGTGCCTGGAGTCACCTCCAGAGCGCTCTCCTTTCTCCACATTCCTTTTGTTGGTGTCCATGCCCCAAATTTCATGGGAAAATGGGAAAATCAACGGGACGGGGGTCACATGGAAAGGACTCACGGCTGGCAGGGGTGGGACAGGGACCCCGAGAGGGCACTCACGGCTGGCAGGGGGGGGACAAGGCTCGCAGGGTTTGTTCCAGGCCTTGCCAATGTTGTAGGAGCAGCAGCACATCTTCTTGGTCATGTTGAAGGACAGCTCGTTCTCACAGGTGTCGTTGTAGTTGCGGTAGCAAACGCTCTTCCTCATGTCTGCAAGGGCAGTGCCAGGCTCGGGACAGCCCTGGGAATGGCACTGCCAGCCCCAGGAATGGGAGGAAAGTCCTCCAAGGCCGAGCCCAACCCGTGCCCGATCTGTCACCCAGACCAGGGCACTGAGTGCCACATCCAGCTTTGAATCCCAGCCCCTGTTTCCAGCAGTTCTGCTCCATCCCCTTGGCACAGCCCCCTCTGGGATGGCAGTGCCAGGCCCCTCCCCACAGATCTGGGCTGTTCCCCATGGATTTGGAGCCCTCCCCGTGATTCCAGGTGGATCTGCAGCCGTACCCATGCAGTTGTTTCCCCCGTTGACCTGCATGTACTCAGGTGGGCACACGCAGGTGTAGTTGCCCAGGGTGTTGTAGCAGGTGCCAGGGCCGCAGATCCCGATGTGGGCAGAGCACTCATCGATATCTGTGGGAGAAAGGAGTCAGAGCACTGGGCACGGGTGGAGAAGGGCATGGGGTGGGGTGGCTTTGGCACAGGGGCCAGGCTGGGCTGCCTTGGGCACAGGTTTGTGATGAGGAAATCTGGAAAGGGGAAGGGGGTGCCCCCAACCATTCCTGGGGCAGCACACACAGCTGTGGCACACAGGATCATCCCCCTTGTCACACACACAGGGTGCCACCTCCGTCCCCAGCCCCTGGCACCGGTACCTTCGCAGATCCGGGTGTCCTCGTTCAGGTAATAGCCCAGGGGACACTCGCACTGGAAGCTGCCGAAGGTGTTGACACAGTTCCCGCCCTGGCACAGCCCTGGCAGCTCCTGGCACTCGTCGATGTCTGAGCAGGGACAGCAGGGGAACATTTTCACTGCCTGTGCCACCCCCGGAGGGTTCAGCCCACCACGCCCAGCCCTGCTCTGGACCGTGGCCAGAGCACAGCCAAGGAGAGCCAGGCTTTGTGTCCATCACTTGGTGGTCAGTGGGCACCCAGCAGCTCAGTGCCATGGCACAGAGTGTCCCNGATGTGGCCAGGGCTCGGATGGAGCAGCTCGGTTCCCATGGCCAGCCATCCCACAGCCTGGCCTCCCTTCAAGGAGGGACTCCACATTCCCTCCCCAGCCCA
>VYXF01000840.1:0-25699 GCA_013397295.1 Polioptila caerulea
GGGTGTGGCAACATGGAAACCTGGAGATAAAACATATCTGCGGCAGCCTGGCCCCAAGGGGACAGCAGCTGCAGACTTCTGTTTTCGTTTGTCGGTTTTCGTTTTGGTGGGTTTTTTTTGTTTATTTGTTTGTTTTTAGACCTTCAGTGCAAGTAATTGAATAAAAACCTTTATGAGCTGGAATTGCTCTTGGGTTCATAGTGGAGCACAAAAGGCTGCTTTAAAAATGTTCTGAATTAAAGGGTTGTGTGCAGAAGCTGAAAGGAGTGACTCCAAAGAGAAATACTGCAAAGACATTTCAGGTTCTTCACATCAGTTCTGTCAATGATGGTGCCTTTTGGGTTTTGTCTGTTGGTGGTGGTGGTTAGCGCTGTAATACGAAATGGGTTGATCACTCAAGCAGTGTATGTCAGGCATTGCTGTAGAATTTAATATGGATTGGGTAGGATATGACCACATCTGAGCTCCAGCTCAGCTTCCATTGCTCCAGTGTGCCTAGGTGTGTGTGCACTGCTGAGGAAGAGGCTCAGTGCCAGTTGCTTACCGGTGCCCTGCTGGCCGATCTGCTGGGTGTTTAGCTCAAGAGTCTGGAGAGAAGGGGGTAGGATTACTGGATATGGCTCGGCGGGGAGCTCTGCGGTTAGACTTTCTCTCCGAGCTGGGAAAGAGGATGGTCATTGGTGACCCCGTGCTGACCTCGTGACTAGTGCCAAGGATTGTTGTGTTATCAGCTCAGAGACTGCAGCTCAGATGCTCTTTTGGAGGCTGTGTGTAACTGGTGCTCTCCAAAATGTCTCATAAGGGACAAAGAAGATGTTAGTATCATTTCCATTTACCACCCCTTACTCAAATATCCACCTGGATAAGGGAAGCCGAATAGATGTTGGCCGAGATAGCGTTCTGTATGATGACATGTAAATTAATGTACTGTACAACCCACACAGCTTGCAGTAAGCAGCAGTGTTATAATAAGTACTGCTGAAGTGGTATGAGGTTTAGCATGTGCTGCTCACAAGTGGGTGGCCTTAGCTCCAAGTATGAGGCATTTGACTCAGATACACTGATGTACTGTCATGGTAGTTCTGTGTGATTAAAATCACTGCAGACATCCAGGACTAATGAACTTTCTAGAGCTTCCTAATGTGAAGTTAATTGTAGCTAACTGAAATGCTATACTATACTGATAATGTTGATTATTTTTATAGATTACAACAATTCCTTAGCAATACTGGGATTCAATGGGACCTCTGGAGTTAGTCATAATTGTATATTGCAGAGCATTAATGGGCTCTCCTTAGTACCATTTTATTTCTTTTTTTTTTTTTTTTTTTTTTTTTCCAAATAACGTCTCTCTCATCTATCTGCCATTTTCCACCAGGCCACCAACTAGGTTTCTTGCTACAGTGCAGCCTTTAGTGGAAGTAGGTGTACAGCCACCAGTAGAAGCTTCCTGGTCTTAAATTTTTAATATTTAATCCCAGTATTTCTGTCTTGGAAAATGGCTTAAGGATTTCTATTCACACACATGAACCTTTGTGTACTCACAGTTCTCTTTATTCATGAATCCTAACCAAGCAAGTTGGAAATCTCTGTATCCCTCTCTTTCTCTGTAGGGGTTGGGAATCTAAAAACTCACCAGTTCATCTTTGGTAGCCTAATACAAAGCAAGAAACAAAATAACAAATCAAGGTAGGAGGCAAAAACTTGACGCTCAGACGTTAGAGGTCTTCATCTTATTAACCATTCTTTAAACTTGTTGGCTCAAAGATTCCATTTTTCAGAAAAACTAAAAATGTTTTTATTGCTGTTTGCTTGAAATTTGGGCCTTTGATGATACTGCTGTTTCAATTTCCGTAAGGCCCAAATTAGTCATCTATCAGAAATTGTCTTTTGAGTTGATCTTTGCAGAAAAAGATGAGCAGATGGCACTGCACATCCTAATTGTGCAAACAGCCCCCTTGCTTGTGCTGCTAGACCCAGGTGAGACCCAAGCCCTAGAAGTGGTACAGAGGTCAGGAAAAGGTGAAGGACCCATCTGACCAAGAAAAAGACAAGCAACAGCAGATAAGCAGAGAGTTACCTTCAAAATGCACAGAATTCTCTGTAGGTGGGTTTTAGAGGTTTGGTTATGACAGGTGCTGTGTAGAGTTGTTATTATTAGCCTCAAAGATGGTGCAGGGGGTACAGCTTAATAGAGAAGGGTGTGCAGACCAGAGGGTTTCCAGGGAAAATGAAGGCGTATAAGAACAAACAAGCAATCTCAATCAGGAGGTCTGGCCAGGGAGTGCAAGGAAAGAAACTGGCAGGAGAAACAAGCTCTAAGAAATTCATGTTTGCTCTGATGGTGTCAATATAATCCAGTTAAAGGGCACATGACCGCTGAGAACCGATCTTCTCTGTCCCTCCCTCCTGACGAGGAAGGTACAATAAATGTATCTTGTGAAATGCTTCCTCCTACTGGACTCGTAGGTGTTTATTTGCCTGTGGAGCCTGAGGATTGATGGGAATTTCCCATATATATCAGATACCCTTAATTAAGAGTTTAGGTGCTCCAAACCCAGATGTGGGGAAAGTTCTCCCTCTTCAGCTAGGCTTTTCAGCTGGCTGTGTCATCATGTAAACTGGATCCAAGCAATGCCAAGAGTTTGGTTGCACCAGGCTGTTGATGCACTCCCAGCATTTGGCTCTCCCCACTGCTTGGAAGCAGGGGTTAGGCAGAGGTGTGAACCCATGGCTTGACAGCCTGCACAGGGAATCAGAGGAGCATTTCCAGAAGAGAGTAAGAACAGGCACTGCAGCTGCCCGTTGCTGCTATCCAGATATCGTGGTGTTGGACCAGCCCCTGTATCAGTTTGCTTCGACTGCACTGCTTTGTTATTTGTGTTCTAGATCATCTCACTCAACAGACTGTACGCATGCCGGAATGTTAACAGTCCTCTGCTCGCCAAGATCTTTCTCAGTAATTTTGAGCTTAATCTGAAATTTAGCATTTTAAGACCCTCCTATGCAGCTCATGCCATGACACTTAGACAGATTCTTTAGAATAGGACCCAAGAGCAAAAAGTGGAGCCGACAACACATTTTTTTGTGAAATTCAGATTGCCGTGTGAAATATCATGGTTAATGAAAATGTGCAAATTGCTGGAGTTCTAATGGGCATATTTCCAGGTCTTGGAGAAACATGATGATCCTGACAAGGAGCCTTGCCAGCTGAGTAAGGTAGGCAGAAATCCTCAAGATAAGGTTCAAAGTTGTTCGATTCCCAGTTGTCTTGTTTTCTGATTTAAAAAAATGAAGATTTTAAGCAAGTGTATGTGTCACTTGTGAGAAAGTGCTCCAGAAAAGTTTATCAATTGAGTTAGCATGACAAAGTTCACATGTAGGACAGAACAGTGAGCAGCCATTATCCATAAGAGCACAACTCCTGCTTCCAGATGGATGTATTGAAACTGCAGCTTTACAGAGTTCTGCACCCTGTTTGTGCTGTGGCACTGGAGACCATGTGGTGGGTGTCACTGCTCGTTACCCTGTGTTTCTTGCAATGCCAGCTGTTAGGATTGTTGCAGAAACTCCTTTGTTCCTCTTTGTTGGCTGCTATGTTGTGCACCAGGCTGCTGCTCCTGTGCCCCTGGCCTTGAACAGCTTCTAAGCCTGCAGCTGCAAGAGCAGGGAAGGGCCAATTTAAGGTGAAAGAAACAGTGTCTGAGGGAGTGATGGCAAAGAATACTTCAGACACTGTTCATTTGTGGTAGTGCAGTTCACCATCTGTGTTCAGGTTATGATAAATGTGCATAGCTTGAGAGCGCTCTATAAATACCTTAAACTTGAGGGAAAAGTCTGTTGAAACACTAGCTAATAAATTCAGAGTGAAATATCAAAATGTTATCTTTCCGAATGCATGTAAAATTGGTTTCCTCCTTTCCCTGTCAAAGCTGTTTCCTCTTAGTGAGGAAATGTGATTATTCATACAGGACAGGAGCTTAAACCCAATGTCCTTTGATCCCAGGTAAGTGCCCTAAGCACCAGGCTAGGAGTTGGTCTCTCTCTATTGTTCAGTTAATTCAAGTATTACTGCAAAATGGAGGAAATTCACACAAAGATAAGCCAGGAAAGAAGAGCTAGGAATCTGTCTCACATATCCAAGAATGTACGGCTGAGGGCTCTCAGCTACAAAAGCATAGATTTAACTCTCTGGTGAATTTTGCAAAGATTTCCCTCTCCCAAGTAGCTTACCCTGACTGATCTCTGTCTCTGTCTCTCTCTATGTGTATGGAGGCACAGTCCCCCAGAGAAAGCCTTTGTAACACAGTCAAGGAGGTTTCTGCTCTGACAGAGAAGCTGAAAGGGCATCCCTTGCATCTGATACTGTGTCACCGTGGGATACTAGCAAGACAATTTTCCTGGAATTTAGATTAAGCAGCAGCAGGTTGTAGCAGGTGGTTTTGCATCTGGACTTTTGAAAGAGACCTGTATGTCCAAGCGGCTGCCTGAATGGTAGTTTAAAGAATGTCAGAACATCCTAAATACTTGCTGAAAGCAGCATTTTAGTGCTTGAACCAACCTGTTGTGTTTAATCCTGAGTCCTGTCAGAATAAACCCCTTGCTGGAACCCATCCCTCTGCTACGTATCCCATCTGATCTGTTGTCTGGTTGAATGACCACGGTTTAGGTGTTCTAGAAAGCGTTGGTTTACGCATATGGTCTCTGACATCCTCACTGCTGATCTCTCTCTGTGCCTGGTTGCCATGTGTTTTAATGGTCTGATTTTGGAATATCTCAGAAGAGGAAAAAGCCTGCTTGAAAGGCCTCCAATCTGTCTGCCCTGAAGATCTAGCTTCACCAGAATATCTCGCATGTGGACACTCGAAGTCAAATGTCCCACAGGAAATTGCTCATTCAGGGTGTGTGGGGCAAATAACGGGGAAGAAAAGTGAGAGATACCTGAGACAGCAGATATTCTATGTGTTGAAGCCACCATTAACTGCAGCGCTTAACCTCAGTCATCCACACATAAAGCAGGGTTTTGTGGTGGGAAGGCAGATGACTAATCAGGATACCACTACTACCTGTACTTATGTTAATGAGTCTGCTTAATGCCCACTCTGTATTCTTTTTTCAGAAACCCTTTCTGCGTAAGACTGCAGTGTGGGAAAATCTGAAATGTCCCAGAGAAGAAAAAAAAGATTATTTCTTTTGTCTATTCAGAATAAAATAAGGTGGACCTGCTTCAGGTCATACAAAGTAGCTTGGATATATAGTTCAAACTTGCACAGAAAGAACAAACTAAATATTTGTTGTAGAGGGTGGGGAGAAGGAAGAAGTTGAAAATGGCACATGTAGCAAGAGGGCTAAGATTAAAAGGATCTACAAAGATTTTTACATCTATATGGGATTTAAAGTAGGTTAGGGTTGCAGGAGCAGTTCTTTAGACTGTAGAGAAGACCTGTGAAGCACCACTATTAACTTACACTATAAATTTTGGAATTTATTGAGAATAAATTGTCTCTTACTATATTCCTAGTGCCACACAGCGCAGAGAATGGGAGTCTACAGATGCACATGTTCCTATAACCTATAAATCAGTTTTTCGTTCACCTTTTACTTCTGTAAGCTGCCCTGGATATATGTGTGTATATGTATATTCATGTTTTTTTTTAAAAAGGAAATTATTTACCTCTTGTGTCTGTTGTGTTGTGATCCAATTACACGTCGTTTCAAATTATCATGATGTACCATTGACCTTTCCTTCCTCTCTTTATGGAAAATCCCATCAGAGACATAACTTAAAAAGTCAGTTGCATACAGCCACTAAGGGACACAATGTATAACAGCACTGTGTGTTGATGTTTCATTCTGCTGTTTCAAGCTTTAAAAATACTACCCCCAAAACTAAGGGAGAAAAATCATAAGGAAAAGATGTGCCTTGCCTGAGCTGACACAGAAATCTTTATCTCCAGATGGAGGCAGCACTAGCTTGCACTGCTCTCCAGCCCAGCAAGGCTTGTTTTCTTAGAGGGCTCTTCCACAGGCATCTCTGCTACTGCAAAAAGAAATCATGTCAAATACAGCAGATACAGCCACAGCTTTGTTGATTAGATGGTTATCACATGCCATCAGCCATCTCTGCCTTGCTTTAAGTGCTTCCTGGAGACACACTCCACACCTGCCTTGCACCTACTGAGACTGTCCCTGAGGTAGGTACAGTCTCTCTTTAGCCTGGTGTCATCCCTTATAGCTTTGTGACCAGGGAAGCAGTGAATTCTTGGCTTCGGAGACAATCCCTGAGGGCCTGGAAAAGCCTCCCTCCCTCTAGTCTCTGCTCTGAGAAACATGGAGTGTAATTCATCCAGGTGTCAGGGATTGTGCCTACTTTCATACAGGCACTTCCAAAGTGGCTGTGACAGCTTCTGCAGGTTTGTATTGCTGAGGGGGTGAAGTCATTCTTCACTACTGTACTTGGGAGCTTGGCAGTGGGTGGGGACAGTGCTGGTGGTATCCAGGTACGTGCAAGGGAGCGTGGCCTCCCATCTCTGCCTGTGATCCCGGCTGCCTCCCTCTCCTCGTGCCCAGCAGCTTTCCTGTTGGTAGCAAGGTACCTCTGCACCATGTCAGGCTCCCACAGCCTTTGTGTCCTCCCCCAGCCGAGTCCAGAGTTGATTCCCTGCAGGGTGTAATACCAAAGGCACAGCAGGTGAAGTGACCCTCAAGCGATCCTGAGCAAGCCCTGCCTTTCCCTAGAGCTTTGTGGTAACACTGTATAACCTCAGAGTGCTTTCCCATGGCATGAGCAATGGATATGTGTGGTAGCAATGGTGGAGGTCATGCTGCTCCTGCCATGTCTCAGAGGGAATTCCAGAAGCAGGGCTTCATTTTATCTTCCTAGCTGAAATTCCAGGAGGGCATGAGGGAGGAGTTGAGTTTCTTAAGGGCTGCTTGAGGCCAGATTTTAAACACTACTTTTAGACACTCAGGTAGGATACTACCATGCCTAAAAATTTAAGTGCCACTGCCCAAAGACTGATGTTTGTTATCCAGCCTAGGCACCTATCTCCCTGTTTACAGCTGGGCACTTCTGCAGACTGAAGAGCTGTCCTGAGGTAGGTGGTTGGAAATGTGGTTTCCAGGGATGAAGCAGGATGCCTCAGTTGCTCCCACTGCTCTGTGGTGTAAGTGCCTGACACAAAGGCATATACTAGGTGGCTCCACACGTGCAAGATGTATAGCACTCCTCCCACGCTCCCAGGGGGAGCAAGAATGCTGTTCTGCACCTCCCACTGCCACCTGCTTCCAGGAGCTGTGACAGAAACCATGAGATAGATTGCAAAAGAGCAGCACGAGTGAAACACTTGCCTCAGATGCTGAGGGCTGGCACTGGGCAAGGGTGGTGTTGCGCGGCCTCTGTACAGCTCCCAGTGTGTAGCTGCAGCCTTGGCCTTCATGCACACATGACCCTACACACTGTTTTAATTAATTTGTTTTATACAGGCAGTGGTTCTTCAGAAGGTCTTCCAGCCATATCTAAAAGCATCCATCAGGGACCCAAGAAATGCATTTATAACAAACAAAATAGCCCTGGCTCACAATGGCTGGCAGCTCTGCCTCCACCAGGCTCGGGCAGGCAGCTGGCTTGACTTCCTCGGCTCCATCCTTCTCCCCTGACTGAGGACCAGCATGGCCATCGTTGGAAGGAGGCAAGCAAAGGGGCAGCAGCCACAGAGCTGTGTTGTGACCTGTGCAGTCCCACTCATCCAGCTCAGCTCCATGGCACGCTGGTTGGTCTGGAATAGGGCAGCTGTCTGTTAAGGAGCACAAATAATTAGTGTTATTCAGGGAGGCTTCCTAGGGCTTTCAGGCCCTCTGGTGTAACTAAACCTCAGTTTACCTGGCCTGTCCTTATCCTTCTTTGGTCATTTGGAGGCCATCAGTGAGTCCCTCCTTGCAACTCTACCATACTTTCTACTGATTGTTGTCCTGCTGGCTTCAGGGCTGTTCATTCAAGTCTTTTTGTAGTAGCTTTTTGTCTCTGCTGTTGTGTCCTGGGAACTCCAGGACCCACTTTGTAAATCATTCCTTTTTTGTTGATCTTTGAATATAAAATTAACTCACCTGTTATGCCAAACCTCACAGTACCAAGAAGTACCGGACTTCCTGAGTTTCTTTCCAACTCTAACAAACTGGAAAACTCCTGGTACAGCTTTTATTTTTCATGGTTGACTATAAATAGCTGTCACAGAGCTGCCATTTATATTCCCTTCAGAAGGCTCTGAAGAAAGTAAATTAAGGCATCAAACCTGCAGCAGTGCTTGGTAGAAATCTTTTGTGGGAACTTAAACACCTTCACTTTCCATCTGTGCTGTGTACTAGGTCAGCCTTGCTGCTCTGGAGGCAGCATGTTTGTGAAGGCAAAGCCTGTGCAACCCACAGAGGTGAACTCTAGGGATGTGAAGTGCCAGGAAGATGATGTGGAATGCTCTTCAGTCCTTGCACCCTTGTTTTGTAAAACCAAAGTTGCGGTGTCGTTTAGGTTAAGGTGTTTGGGTTTGTTTTTCATAGCAAACATTTATTCTGATAGAGTGGGAATAATAAGGCGTTTTTCCTGTCTTCAAATCAGCTGTCTGAGAGATTGATACTTGCGGGCACACCTTGGATTTCCAGAGGAAGGGCTGAAAGGGGAGCATGGGTCTTCCCTCTGCAGGTGCAGCAGTTTTGCCTTACATGTTTGCAGCCCTGAAGCTTCACTGTTCTCTCTGAAATTTTTTTGCATAGTTTTCTAACTGTTACAAATAATTCAGTAGAATGGAGGTGTAGTAGAGGAATAATTCTGGCACACCTTTCCCCAGCTACTGTTGTGAGAACAACACGAAAAACATATCGGCACAGGCAGAGCTCATCTGTTGTTTTGACAGTCTTCAGGTCATGTAAGATTCTGCGCTAGAATGTGAGTTTCATGTGTTTGGAGGGGATTTTGGCTTCTACTAGAGGTGAGACTGAAACCTGATGAAGTGAGTTATCAGCAACTCCACAGACGTTGGCACCATGGCAGGAAACAAAAGCAGCTTTTTTCCCTCAGCAGCATGTTCTCTGGCTCCTCAGCAAAGCTGGCCTGTGCTGATCTGCATTACCCTGCCCCCCTAAATCTCTTGTCATCCTTTCTTGCCCACAGGTGAGCGACCATTCCCCTGCACGTGGCCCGACTGCCTTAAGAAGTTCTCCCGCTCCGACGAGCTCACGCGGCACTACCGAACCCACACTGGTGAGAAGCAGTTCCGGTGCCCCCTCTGCGAGAAGCGCTTCATGCGCAGCGACCACCTGACCAAGCACGCCCGCCGCCACACTGAATTCCACCCCAGCATGATCAAACGATCCAAAAAGTCCAGCTCCAGCAGCTCCTTGTGAAGGCAGGGCTGGCCCTGGGGGAGGCGTGGGGAAGAGGCAGGCTGTGGGGAGGGTGCAGGCAGTGGTGCTGGAGCATGGGCATCCACTGCAGTGCCGGTCACCCTCGCTGTCCAAAAGCACATGTTGCCGGCATTAAAAATAAAAAAAGTACTCAGTATCCCCCTCCCCATCTTCCACCCCCTGGCTCTGCCCTGAGAACAACAGTCTGGAACAAGTGGACTGTGGGGTGAGAGGAGGGAAGGGGCAGCCAGCGAGGAGGCAATCACCTCTTCAATGTGATGCATTGATACTGGTGTACATACATATGACTGGGCGGTCTGGCCTGTGCCACCACAGTAGCATGACCCCAAAGTCTTTGTGATTGCTGTGTCATGAACATGTTTTGTTGAACAGTGTAATGCTGCTTGTATTTAGAGTCTGTTGAGTAAAAACACTTTCCGAGTCACATAACTCAGATAAAAACTCCATAGCACATTGTACAAGTGGGTTTACTTCTGTGTATCTTCTGCAATCCTGCACTTAAAGAGACTATTACGAGAAACATTGCATATGTTACCAATATTATCTGATTGATATACTGAGATAAGGTGAATTTATACTCAATAAGGCCCAATAAAGTAAATAGGTATTTTTAATTTTTCTTTGTATTAACTATACTTTTGAATATCAGCTGGACTTTTCCAGTAAAAACATGTATGATTCAAGAAGATACTTAATGCAAAAAAATCCCCATAAAGAGCTCAGTAATTTTCTGACTGTGTGTGTATTTAGCTCTGTTATTCACTTACCTGGAAAAATACAACTCAGCCTAGATAATGTGGCAGGCATGTGGGAGCTGAAGCATACATCTCTCATATGATCCTGTACTTTACTTGTCAGTAATACAGTACTGTACTATAGAAATGCCACTAACAGTGCTTTATTCTGCTGTGGTTTGTTTGAATGGGTGCACAAAGCAGCTACCATCTTTACAAACTGCTGCTTCTCTAAAGGCTTTTTCTCTTCCTACACTTGCCTTAAAGATTTATTCTCTTCATACCATGGCCTAACTCCCTCCGAGTCCTATGGGAGTTGTGTGTGTTTATGGAGAGAGTAGACCTTTTCTTAAGAGCACTCTGCTAATGGAAACACCTAAAATTACTGTAAGGAGCACTTTGGAAGGGCTCCTGTATTTCTTGATTGCTCTTTATCTGGAGTATGGGGGAATACCACAAGCTAATTTGAAATACAGAAGATGTCTTGCAATACTCTTTATGACATAAGCTTCTCTTAGTACTTTGTATCTGTGTCATGCATGGCACGTCAAATGCTGATAAAGACAATGTTAACTTTTACTTTAAGATATTTTTTGATCTTTAAAAGGAGCAGAAAGACCACTGAATGAAAACTTTCAGATGTGGTCATTAGTGAAGATTTCAGATTTTTTTATGTTAAAAGCATGAAATTTAAGAGGTTATCAGTGATATATTTTTTCCCCTCCCCAGCTGCATAAAGGGGGAGAATTCTGTTTACAATTTATTTTTTTTCCAGAAACGTTCTTCTGTTTGGTTTTTACCCCTTCCTCCAGAAGAGGAAGGGGAGGTGCAGCCCTACTGCAGAGACTTAGGGCCAAATTCATTTTGTGAGTATTTACACTGAAACCCAAAGTGTCTCCACTGCAGATGAATTTAGGTCATCTTGTAAAATTCTGTACATAAAAGACCTTGTTAGCACACCTGCAATTACAGTATGTTATTGTTTTATCTGATAAAAAGCTTGCTTCCTAGAAACAAACATAAAGTTAACTCGGATAGTAGAGTGTTTTCCTCTACAGTTGTATATGGCTTTCAGCATTAGAAATCAGGTTGCATACTGTGTTTTTACCTATGTAGTTCATGATAGATTTTGTCTATGTGAAGAGAACTTCTTTTAAAGCATTGGGGATATTGAACAGTCTGTGGAATAAAAAGGGATGTGTTTTCTTCAGTGAAGACATCAGGAAACCAAGCACACTTTCTACCTCCGTTTCAGCTTTTTGAAACATTTATTTTAGAAACCAAACTTTAATTTCTCTTATTCAGATTGAGTCATAGGGACATAGGTTCTTTGTAATAAAAAACTGGTAGTGTTGGTGTTTTTATTGATCTAGAAATACAGAAAGTGTTCTGCTTACCAGTACTGTTAATGCTGCCTTGTGGAGTAGGGTCGGGGCCATGAGCAGCCCAATAAGATTCAAAGGTGCATCTATGTTCATCTTTGTTCTTCTCTCTGAAGATCAAGCTAGATTTCAAGTCTCCGTCCTGCAGTCTGGATTGTTGCCATTTTGTGGGACAAATGCAGCACTTGGAAAATTAAAGCCCGATCCTGTGAAATACGAGAGATCTTCACATCAAATCAACCACAACTAGAAGCCACAGCTGATTAGCAGCTCCTAAATCAGTATGTAAACGTTTTGGTCACTTAGCTACCAGGATTAACAGATAATGGAAGTAAATGGCCATCTTTATGGTTTCCATGTTGTGTTCCTGCAAAGTCTGAAATCGGTGGGAGGTACTTTAGTCCTGGGACAATGGGACGTGCAAGGCGTGTCACCACTGCCAGTGACAAGATCCTGTTTCTGAAAAAAACCCTTCCTAAATGGTAATGTATGCTGTATTTCAGCATTGGACAGACTGGATTAATGTGATTCATTAATCACTAAGAGAATGCTTAGGGATTTACCAGGTTTGGGGATATCATTGTACTGTTTTGCTCATTTGGTTTCGTTTTTTTTTTCTTTCAGTGAAAGCAAACAATGGCTTTAAACACCTAAAACAAACTGCAGGTTAGATCCTTGCATCTTGAAGTTAAGTTTTGAATAGTGTTGCAAGTGTTGGAAAAGAAAAGGAAAATCAGGTTCTCTAATACTGTATGTATTTGTTGTACTATTTTGGAAGTACTTAATAGCGCTGAAGTTAGGACAGCTCTTCTCCTTGATTAAGAAAGTCCATTAGTATAGAGAAGTCATGAATTTAAAGGTATCGCTATATAACATACTTCTTCTTAAGCTTTTTTCATGACCGACATTGCACATCTGTTTTCAGCTTGCAGATGGACTTAGGCCAGCATACACCAGACTGGACACAGACTTCAAAATGCTGTTCTACAAACCAGTGATCTGTAACACTGTAAAATACCAACTCCCAGCAGTTTAATCAGTTTTATTTTTGTACAGTATTCGTATTCTTTATAAGTTATTTTGCTGTCCTGTTTTGTAAATCACATGAAATTGTAAAAAAAGGAAAAGAAAAAAAAGTAGGCATAGGTGTTTTTGTACATATGTATATATGTATTGTCCAAATAAAGAAAAAAGGAATAAAAAACCCAAATGTTGTCTTGAATAACTGGAATCAAGCAGTGATCATGTAAACCAGCCTGAATGACTAAAAAACCAAAACAAAACAAAACTGCACATTATGGAATCCATAGTTTGAGCAGTGTGTGAACCAGCTTCAAAGATCTTAGTGTTGCTAGTCATCATTTAGCTTGGGTTGCCTTTCTTTACTTTTCCAGGGTGTTTCCAGGCATTCCTTCTACCAGTACAGGAGGGAGACAGAGACACAATTTGTATTGAGGACAAAGTATCCCATCACCTGCATGCTCCAGCTCCTAAGAAGTCTGTCTCCCACTGCTCCATGGCTTTTGAGCTCAGAATGGTGCTCTCCCTCACACCATGCAGTTGCTCAATGAGCAAACGATGCTTTAGCCTGTGCAGCCACACTGCTGCCTTGAGCTTTCCATGGCTTTGCAGGGTTTTCTGGTGTATGAAGATAAAAAGCATCTGCTTGGCCTCTGAAAGAGGGAAGAGCAAGGCACCCTGTGCCAAAAAGCTCCCTGACATGCACGGTCACTGGCATCAGTTACTGAAAGCAACCTCTTACAGGAACTAACTTAACCTGGTACGTGGGCACACGGTGCTAGGATATGACTGCAAGGTGAGCCCTGGACCCAAGAGAATATGTAACCTTCCAGCAATGCAGACAGGGACAAATGGGTGGAAGATTGCCATCTAGAGCTGGAACAAAACTTGTTAAGCAGCTTCCAGATTTGACTGGATGCTGAGTTGGAGTTTTCTCTTCTTGTGTTGGATGGCTAAAGGATAGATTTAAAAATCCCAGCATAATGTTTTCTTTTTTCAGCTTGTCATTGATTTTATAAGTAAGGCACACAGGGCTGTGGCACTGGCCTCATTCCCTTGCAATCCTGTCATAAAAGATTTTTCCACAAATTTACCGTTCTTCATCTTAAACCTTTTAATATTTGGTTTTAGTGCTGTAATTTGAACAGCTACCAAAATCTGCCTAGTGTAGAGAAGGCCTTAGGAGGATGTTTCCAACCACTGAGATGTACATTGTGAAGACGGGTCTTGCCAGGAATGGTATAAATTTTGACTAGGAATGGGTATGTCATGCGAAGATGGGTGCACTGCAGAGGTGCTGGCAGTAGTGGCATGGGGAAGTGTGACCCTGAACACAGACCTGCTGATTCTGAGAGCACTATTTCTACAAGGTTCTAAACGTTTCCTGTATATTCACTTTTCCTCTCTGCCAAGAACAAAAAAAAGGAAATATGCCACAAAATGTCTTAAAAGTCTAGTTAAATGCCTGCAGAGTGGTTCAGAAAGCCACATACAAGGAAGGTTGGCTTTCTGAATCTGCCTGCTGGGTGACCTGGATAATTTTGATCTCCATAGGAGTCTGCAATGTTGTTCAGCACTCACTTTTCCAGGGCTAAAGAATCTGTGAGGTTTCATTTATGCATCAGAGCTCTGTAACAACCTCCACCTTTTCAATGACTTTTGCTTTGGAAACAAAACCTCTTTCATGTTTAGCTCCTCGCACTGCTCAGCCACATCGGAAAAATTTCTTCAGCAGTAACTCAATGCAAATTGCCCAGCTGTCAGAACTGTACTTACTCAAGTACTCTTTATGGGACTCCCTTAAAGCAGAGGAAGCTTCCCAATGGCAAGAATTTTTCAGCTACCATGCTTTCACCACCATGGTCTCCTCAGCTGAGAAACTCTCTGACCCCTAAAACACCGCCTCAAACACCTCTACAGGTATTTTGAAATGGGATATCTTCCCATTTCAAAAAGAGAAGGTCTTGGCTGCCCTCAGTTCTGATCCTTAACAGACATTCATCTCTGTATGATTTCACGCAGTATTTTTCTGGCTTGTCCATGGCTTTTAGGGTGAGCTAGAGTCCCTATTGCTTTCAGTGTGTATTTTTAAATTTGCTACAACTGTTGCTGTATTTTTACTGGTTGTGACCTTCAATTGATAATTGATAAACATCCTATCAATTTTCATATCAAACCCCATCAATCTCTGTTTTGTACTGTCTATTGCTTCTTGGGCCACATAATGCCTGTGTGTCTGCACAAGCTACAAAGGAAATGGAAAGTGTAAACCACAGCACAAGGACAATCACTGAGTATGTAAGGGCAGTTCACTGTTACAAGATCCAAAAACATCCTCTTGGAACTCAGAACACATGGAGAAAGAAACCAAAGAACACAGATAATATCAGAGCCCTTCCAACCCTGTGGTAAAAAGGTGCACAAAAAAGTCTTGTATTTTCTCAATGGCTTTTACTTTCTCTTCTGGCTAATGGGCAGGGACCAGAAAGAGCAGCAAGTTTCAGAAGACACAGATGTAGGGGTATACACCACATACAGCAGTTTGGGCTCTTCTACTGTTAATGACTGATTTGGTGGCCTTCAACAGCATTTCCAAGCAGAAAGCACATTTTCAGCACCTATGAAAACCAATGCATAACCCCGCTCTGTCAAAAAATACAAGGGAAAACCACAGTTGTATTACTAGCCTGTGCAATGCTGGTGGAAAATCACTGTCTGCTTTCCTGCATTGCATGAAATAAGCTAGGCCTTATCTAGAAGCTAAACTACATTCAACTCTTACATCTAATAAACCATATTTCTTAGGGGTATCATTTTTAAACAAACACTTCAAAGGGAACAGCCTTACTATAAATTTATTCAAACTGAAATATAGGATTCTCCCCAATATAAGCTACTGCAATGATTTTTCATGAACATACTGATTTCTGACATAATGATGCTTAGGGAATTGCATGCACACTGGCAACTGTACCTGTTAAATTTTTTATCCCAAAGCCAGTATATTTTATACAGTGAAGTGTATTGCAAATACTACAAAAATTCGACCAGGAAAGTCCTTCATGGATGGTACAGTTCAGTTCAGAAGCAAACACAAAGCACCATCAGATTCCTCAGCCACTGGGGTCCACAGAAAACTGTAACTTCAATGGCTTTTCACCTGAACAATCCTTTAACTATCACTGCAGGAGCACAAAGTGAGGCTGGTATTCTTGGTAGTATCTGAGAAGTCCCTTTGCACTCCTTGTACTGAGCATCTGCTTTGAATATACACTGTGTTTGTAATTCCTCAGGAAAACAAAAGCCACAAAACAAATGAAGACCTGCAAAAAACCCAAACCACCAAACCAACCAACCAACCAACCAAAAACCCACAAAAATCAACCATCCAAAAAAACCTTTATTTGTGCATGGAAAACCTATTACATGACCCAAACTGAGGTAAACCATTGTTAATGGATTGCATTTAAGGTCAAGCTGTGTATTGTTCACCGTCTACCAGCTTTGGTTAAAAACTGGGGAGGGGGAATTGGACATCCTTCCCCTTTAAATTACGTGATCCAGATTGACTTTGAACCATCCATGTTACATGGTACCTGTGCACTCTTCTGCTCTTTTTTTTTTTCCATGGCTCCTTGATACCTTCTGCCACCATCTTCTGAGTTATCATCCCTCCCCTCCATCTTGCTTCCTACAAAATCACCTTTGTCCATTAATATGCATGGTTCCTTATCCCCAAAGAAGTCTGTAATTCCTTTCCAGCTAACTTGCCAAGTTCTCATCATCATGCTTTCCAAAGAGGCCAGTCTGTGAGCAGGTAACTTGCTCTTCTATGAATACACAAGCCAAGGTATTTGCCAAGATCTCATTTAGCTCCAGATGCAAAAATGGCAGGTGTAACATCACCTTTTGAGACCAACATACACTGTTTTTGTAGCTTAATCCTGGGCAGCAGCTCTGAGTCACACAGCCACCCTCCCCCTGTGGGAGCGGTCAGAGAATCAGAATGGTAGGAGTGAAAAAACTTATGGGTTGAGATAAAAAAGTTAATTTGGAAAGCAAAAGCTGAATGTACAAGCAAGGAAAAACATGGAAGTCATCCATTATTTCCCATCCACAGGCAGATGTTCAGCTATTCCTCCAGAAAAGCAGGGCTCCACCACACATAGCTGTTACTTCAGAAGACATAACTCCAAACACCTCTCTTCTTCCCTTAGCTTTTACTGCTGAAGACAATGTCATACAGCATGACATGGCCCTTTGGTCAGTTGTCCCACCTGTGTCCCCTCCCAGTTTCTTGTAAACTACTTGTGCTAGGGGGGCAGTGTGAGAAACAGAAAAGGCATCAATACAATGCAAAGCACCATCCAGCAGCAGCAAAAACATCCTGTGTAACCAACAGTGTTCTAGTAATAAACCCAAAATATAACCTCAAACAAACTTCTATGAAGAAAATTATTCCAGCCAAAACCAGTACAATTGTCAAAAACCCCCCACTGGCCTGGAGTGTGTGGGGGGGGAGGGGTGACAGATCAACAGAAAAAAGACTGGACAACTGGGGAGTTACTTCCAAGAGTACCAACCTCATACAAGCATGGCTTTTGGCAAGCCTAGTCTAGGTGCAGTAGCATAGAAACAGTCACATGATTTTCAGATGTTTAGGCAGGAACAGGTGAAGAATTTTTCTTGGAGCAGAGGAGGATTTAACTCCCTTCCACATATCCTTTATCTCACAAATTATAGTGTACTGAACCGTGGTTTTATTCTTAATTAGCAAGGTATGGGGGAAAAATGCTTTCAGAACAAAGAGTTCAAGGAAGAGTAATTTTGGACACTGTGTTTTAGTGAGTCAGAAGTGAAGAAAGTAATTCTGGCTCAGTTATTTACAGAGAAGCTAGAGTGCCAAGGTTCTCTCTCCCCTGCTTCCTGTGATGTAGTTCCTCTGTCAGACACCTCCATCAGACACTGTGCCCATCTGTCCTGCTTTAGGAATGGTACTCCTCAGTTCTTGTCCCCATAAGACTCTCCAAACCAGACGCTGTTCTCTTGCTCCATTTTCCCCTCCCCCTGCAGCGTGCTGGACAGGAGAACTGGAGGCACAAAAGGCGAAGAACACGGGCTGAGAGGTAAGAACTATTTACTGCAAACAGCAATGAGATACGAAAACGAACAGTAAGCAACAATACGAATGACAGAGGGTAAAGGAAAAGAAACTATTCACATGGAGAAACTCCTCAATAATGGACAATTTTGAAGAATACTTCTAAAACCAAGATCTTTCAATATAGTGGACAGACATAGGCCTGTAGCCTCAATTATGTCAAAGATACTCTGCTGGCCAAATTAACTCTGGATCACAGACTGAGTTTCTGAACTTTTATACCTTCTGTTGAGTACTTGTGTTGGGACACTAATCATCATAGAAATTACTCCAGGAACTCATTTCACAATCAGACAATTCTATTGACCAACAATGGCCTGCAGTAACAAGAATATGTGGTTCTCTACTGTACTTGAGGGCTCATCTATCTATTCAAAAGAACAATTACAATACTTACCCTTTAAAACCTAAAACCTTCCAGATTCCAGCTCCTATTTTGTTGTGGGTTATTTTATCTCAAATACATGAATATCAAAGCCTGACATACCAGTTTCACTAGCAAAGTTCATCGCCAGGATGCTGTAAAGAAAAAGACTCACTCAAAGCAGACATCAAATTGTTGAATTTTACTTATTTAATAGTTAATAATCAGGACTTTATTTTAGGTGTTTAATATTCTGCTGTAACCTGCATTTCCAAATGCTTAACAGTTACAGCCAACACTCTATTAAAAATTGTTATGGCTTTCTGTTGAAAAGCAACTGACTGTACAATCACTCCAGTGCAGCTGACCCATTGTAAAATCCTCCTGGGTTTAACTTACAAACTTGATGCACTATTGTCTCCACCACCAAAATGTATCAAGTTTTACTTAGAAAACTTTACTTACACACAAGAAGTTATATATTGCTTAGATTTACTTCTGCAAGGTCACTAGCTCACTGTTTCAGGAAGATCTGAAATACAGTTAGCCTCCTTGCTAAGTGACTTGCTAGAAACACCTTATCCTTTGAGCACTACAAAATGAAATGTTACTATATTTATTAATTTTGATAGAAAATATTTACTCAACAATAATATATTCATAGAATCATATTATTTATATTAATTTCAGGTTTATTTTTACAAAACAAACCATTACAAACCATTCTTTTTCTACAGATCACCTGAATTAATTTTTTTAAATTGCATTTCAATATGGAAATGGGCTAATATCCACATCTGTGGTAAAGTAAAATTATTTACCAAAAGTAAATTCCAATTTTTGGAAGAAAAACCAAACCGACGTCTAAAAAACAACAGTCACAGAATAAGTCCAGGATAACCTAGAAAAATTACCTGCACTTCTGGAGCTGCATTAACTGATAGAAGAGAAGAAAAATATTTTTGTTTAAACCTACTATTGAAAAAAGTAGGTTATTTGGAGAAAGTGACTGCTATGAAAGACTTGAAAAAGAAAATAATGCATTTCAAATCTGTCAAACATTTGTGTAAGTTTTAAGAACCAAAGTTCTAAATTATCAATTATTTGAGGGTTTTCCTCTTTGACAATTTCTGAATTCTTGAAAGCCAGATGTTTCAAGAAAGATATATAAAATATTTCTGTAGAACTAATTATCTATAGCTATATACCACTATTTATTCATCTTTGTAAGCCGCCGTTGCCATTTCCTGAAGTGCTTCATGTTCCATTTGTATGTCTCCAGCATAAAAAGTCCATTGTAGACAAACAGCACAGCCATCTTGTTATTGTAAGTGAGATTCTGCAGGAGCTGGTAAAAAACACAGAAACCAAAGTCAAAATAGTTAGATGTTGCCCATTATCTAAAAAACAAGATCTATGAAAAACCTTAGATCTCAAAAATACCACTATACTAGGATTCCAGCCTGACAAATGCAGTGTATTTGTTCCTAGAAACCACCTCAACGGGACTCATTCTTCAGCCAATTTCCATACATCACTATTCTCATCAGAAGAAAAGCTTCATATTTCATCTATACCTTCTGGCTGCCATTGATCTCATTGCTTTTTTGATGTATCCAGAGAATAACTCCACTCCTCTGTGGGCACAGTATAATGTTCTCCCCTTTTTTCCCAGAGCAGGACAGGAGATAGTAATCGTACCCAAGTAAATCTATGTCTCTGTTTAGCCTTGTGCTTCTCTGAGACAAGCAATTTCCGTTAGTGGAAACTCAGAACAATCAAAATTATTTAGATGTTGCACTGCTACCTTCTGGAGTAACTCCAGACCCTGTACTACTTTTCTGAAGTGTAACAGCCGAAGCTGGATACTTATGGTAATCCAAACCTTGCCAAACACAAGACCAGCAGAAAAAGATGTCATGCAAACTGCAGATTACAAGCAGAATTCAGGATGACACTGAACGATTTACCTGTAACAAAAGCTCAATGTGTCACTTCCCTCTCTCCCATCATTTAGGCATTTATGCCTTACACCAGATGCTGTTATTGATTCTTCCCACTTAAATACCAATTTTTATGTTCGGCTATACTGAAATGAATCCTGTTTTCAGTAAGTTACCTAACCTAAGATTATTTAGAATTCTAATCTTGATTTACAGCAAAAAAAGGATTAACTCCCAACATGGTGATTATCTGGATGTTTATTACACCTAATCTGTTTCACGACAGATTTGTATTAAAAATACTAATTTTCAAACCCACTTCTAATATTCAGTTCATCTAATTATGACAGCGAATCACAACTATTCTAAGTACAATATTCCTAATCCACTTGGCTGCATATTAATTTATACCCCTCCCCTCTGCTTAAAAATACAACCAGGAGAGGTATCAACATACTGAAAAAAAGGGTCGTAGTTTTTCCTGTGTCCACAGGATACATGGAACTTGGCTTAGTATGACAAATTGTCACACCTTCTAGTAGGTGGTTACATACTTGCTTTCCAGTAAGTGGTGACAGATAGCATAGGCTCAGGAACTGCAGGTAAGCCACAAACAGCAGAGTCTGGCTTTCTCAGCCCACCCTGCGCAGCCTTTCAATTATTCTCTAATGCAGCCCACACAAACACTCTCAATCAACTAAACCTTTACATGACGTGCTCTCTCACTAATTTTTCTAGTGACAGGCCATTATAACTTGCCATATCACCTTCTTGTGGGGGGAAGAGGGAAGGAGGCACAAAGAATGTCTTCAGCCACCTCTTCATAACACTGTCTCTTGCCGCTGAATAATGCCACAACATAGTCCTTGAGTTTCCTTTTACCATGATGTTGACTTTTTTGCTTTTTTAAAGTTCTGAGATTTTTTAAATTCTGCTTTTTCATTTTTATTTTGATTCTTCTGTTTAGGTCTGCGTACTTAATTTTTCCCTGTCTCTACTCTTAGTAATTTGACAATAGACTCAACTTCTACAGCAGACTCTGGACCCCAGACAGCAATTTTCTACAACTCCTAAAATTTGGGAAGCATTAGAGTTAGTTGAGCTACTTATCTTTCAACATCCATATCATTCTGTTCTTTCTCTAAGGAGGACAGTGCACAGAAAAGCTGATTCCATAAGGAGAGGAATCGCAAGTAGACAAAAGGGGATAGACAACACAGAACAACAAAGTAATATGGTCAGGAAATGACCAAACTGCATGGAGGTAAGCATACTGGAAGATCAGAAGGAACAAGAACCATTACGTTCCATATCCTTCCTGTAAGGTAAATGCTATGAGGTGGCTTTACTCAGACCCTTCAATTGCTATTTACTGAAAAAACAGGACATACCAGCCAGATTTTCTAAAATGCAGTGTCTAACAGGATACAGAAGTGATATCTTAATAAAAACCACCACACTACCAACTGCTTGTCTCCCTGGTGTACAAGTAACCTTTGCTGTTTCAATCTGTCTTGGATCAAGCTGAATAACAATAGTATCTGTTAATGGTGCAGATGAACAGACATCCTATTTACCTTTTTCAAGCCTTGGCACTGCATCACTGCATACTAAGTCAACTACCCTTTTTAAAATTTTGACTGAAGAGTATAATTAAACTGGTCACTCTAGAAGCATAGATCTCACCTTTCCTGAATCTCTAACTCTCAGATTAATACAGGAAAACTATTCAAGTAATCATGTGGGACTCTTCTAGTTCTTCTGATATCAGCAGCACTAGCCTGCTCCTCCTCCAGTATCATCATCTGACTGGTCTGGAAGTTGATCTTTGCTACAGTCATAATTCTGTGTTAGCTAGAGGCATTACCTCTTACAGCCTTTTCCATGGTAACCCTGTCCACTGGTGATTAACAAATGATATTAGAGAGTGGGTTTCTGAGGAGATAAGCCTTGGTCTAAGTTGTCTGAAGTCTTGCCTGACTGTCCTTAAAATGGACAAATCATCTCTTTAATCTGAAGTGCTTAGGCAAAACAGAGGTAAGCTATACAGTGTTTATTGGTGTATTATCACACAAAATCCAATTCTCCTACACTTTAAACTTCCTATTTCATTTTCTGCAACACACCTTTGGTGTAATGAGGAAGTACTGAGATGTTCTTTTTTTACAAGCAGTTTCCACAACCATTTCAAAAACTCTTCTCTCATTCACTGGATCCATTCCCTGAAAAAAAAAAAAAAAAATTCTGTTCTCTCCACTACATCATAAGCATCTGTATATAGAAAGAGCCATACCACATTATTGTTTCTCACCTGATTTATTTCATCAACAACCCTGAAAGGACATCTGTTGAGTTCTTGCAGAGCCATCAGGTATAACATAGTGGAAACAGTTTTCTCGCCTCCACTCTGATGGTATGGAGTCAGTTCATGAAGTTCAGTGCTACTGTGGAATTTGACTCTAATGCGAATTCCATACTTCTCATACTCCTCCTGTGAAAGCCAGTACCTTTTAAATTCATTTTCTTTGTATTGTAGCTTATTTTTTGATGACATGCAAACTAAAGGACATTTATAGAAATGTACATACCAACTACTCAGGTTCAACTTAAAATCAATATATTTCTTTTGGTTCATCTATATATATTAGTTCAGTTTCATCTGTTTTCCTTCACTCTTGTCTACTTCTGCTAGAGAATTTCCAATACCATTCCCTTTCTATGACTGTGATTTGATCCTGTTAAGAAAGGCTTCATATGCAGTAAGAACATCAAGAGGAAAATAAAAATCTTGGCTAGAAAAAGAAGAAAGCAATGCCCCTGTAAATCCTATTCATCAAAAAAAAAGCACCTTAGGATACTATCAATTTGAACAGCAGAGTAATGGTGGGTGTGTGGGTTGAGTACCAATCTGAACCTTTTCAAGTGCAAGCAGCTCAAAATCCATCAGAACAACCATTTCCTTTCCATACTTCAATGGGAAAACCACACACAAGGATTCCAACCCTGGCTTTTCTTTAACAGGAAAGTGAAACTTGTCAGCAGCCTCAGCCAATCATGCAAGGTACCAGGGTAACATATATGGTTCAAAAGAAGGACCATGCAATGAAATGCATTCACACTTAAGACAAAAAAGAAATCTTCAGAGCACTCTCTATTATTCCTGAAGTTGTGTTCAGTGGCCACACTGAACTCGGTCAGTCGGAGCACGATGCTAACAACCAAGGTTGTGGGTTCAATCCCTGTATGGGCCATTTACTTAACAGCTGGACTTGATGGTCCTTGTGAGTCCTTTCAACTTAGCTGTGATTCTGTGAGTTGTTCTCATTACACTTTCATGTAAGGAGAAATAAACTCCAAAATCTAAGGTCTCTAAGCCCACTGTAATTTCAGATGCATTAGCAAAACTAGGTTTGAAAAAGTGAACAAGATACAGGGTAGCAAAACCAAATAAAAAATATTTATGTGAAATTATGGCATCAGTCAGACTTTGACTACTGTCAAAATATTTTGATGCCAATTTGTATAACTGACAGATGTTCCAAAACCCAACAAAAATGACGCTCAAAATTCCTTGTGGTGAATCAAGGAACGCGAGGGTTATCACGGCCTAGCAGTACGAATTCTGGCTACTAAGAGTTACTAAGGAAAGTCAGGCTATTCATAGAGGCTTCTGCTAGGATGTTAAGGACGAACCCAGTGAAGCATTTTACACTGTATCACTTAGGCTGGAAAAGGCCTCTGAGATCAGAGCTCAACCTATGACCGAACACCAGCCTGGCAAACAGACCATGGCACTGAGTGCTCTGCCCAGACATTGCTTAAGCACCTCCCAGGGTTGATGACTCCATCACCTCCCTCCTGAGTCCATTCTATGTTTAATCAGCCTTTCTGTAAAGAAGTTCCTCCTAATGTCCAATTCCTCCTATTATCCTATGGTGACAGCAGGTAGTGTCGTCAAGGACATCCACAGATCTCAAGACTTCTATAAGGCAGATTAATAGAGGCTTGAACTTCAGTGTCACAGGAATATTTTTAATAAAAAATAATTCTACCTCAAAAGTCTTTCTTCATATCTACAGCAAGGCAAAAGATTCTCCTGCAGAGAATGGTAAGGAATACAAACATGAGAACAGATTATCCACCCTTCTAGATTGTAGCCATTGATCTCTTAAGGAAAGAAGTTTTACTCACTGGCACAATACTGCTAGCTAACATCTTAAAACTGTTTGCGACATTTTTGCTATAGAAAAGCAAGACTTTTCAAAGAAGAGGTTCAGAAAGGCACTCCACACACTTTCTGCTTTTAAACTGCTTTATTGTTCTCTGTTTTCTCTCCCAACATACTTTTATCTAAAAGTTTCTGTGCAATATACATCTGTTGAGCCAATTATCATATGACCTGAAAAGTCTACGGTTTAATGTTCTATTGTTTCATATTACTAGTCTCCAAGTAAACATTTCTATGCAGTTCATATAAAGAGCCTTACCAGTCACTCTTCTGCCCTGAGTAATAACTGCCACTGCTATTTTATGAAAAGCTACTTGAGTAATTTACAACATCAAAAAAAAAGCCAGAAAAAGTTCATGTGTTAACTTTCACTATTGGGTAGTCTATATGTTAACATATCAAAGTCTTGACATCATCATTTCAGTGGTCAATTTAAAACAAAATACCCAATTTCCCTCTTCTGTTCATTGCACTGAATATTTCTCCCCAGGTTCTACTGATGCTTTTAATTCTTCACCAGACATAAACCCTACCTATAGACGTTACTGAGAAGGTAACAGGATGGGCCAAATGATGGCAGCATTCAGAAAAGACAAAATGCGCCCAGACTTCAGTAGAAACTACAGGTAGAAACAAATCAATTCAACACCCAATAATACAAGATTTAGATGATAATAGAGGATAAAAATTAGCTGAATTAAATAATGAGCTTCACAAGTCTGAGTAACAGCTAATACAATGTTTCTAACCAAGCTCTTTAAGTTGGAGGCCTCTTCCAAAAGTCAGGAGGTAAAATCCTAGTTGTCTGGATAAAGACTCAATTGCCTTCAACCAGACTGATAAGCCAGTTCTAGTACACCAAAAGTGTTGAGTAGAAGTTCAGTGTTTTTTAAAAAACATCTCCTCATGACAACTTGTTATTTTTCTCTAGCAATATATGACCAAAACACTATGCAAGAAAGTATGAATGTTATACGAAAAATCGATCATACCTCATTTTCCATATGAAGATCAACTTCACCAACACACTGCATAGAACTAAAGAACTTACTGAACTTTCCATTAATCTGTTCAATCATCTCTTTCAAGAGGTTTAGCCACTTTTCTTTGACCTAAAAGTAGACATATTCATGGAAAATCAATTTAAGAACTGAATTTTCCCTTGAAGATAGCATTTACATTTTTAAAACACCATAATTAGGGAAGTTAACAGTTACAGTTTACACTCAAAACAATCTGAAATGTTAGCGTTTATTTCTGTACATGCACTCCTACAATGACATAGAATTATAATAATGACACAAAAGTGATAACTTGAACCTGTGAAATGCCTTGCTTATAGTTTGTCAATTCATTTTTCTTTTCCTCTAGATATTCTGTCAACTGTTGTATTTCTTGTGTTTGCTTATTGTACTCTTCAACCACCTGCCAGAACAAAAAACAAGCCGTC